>SJYA01000419.1:733932-876000 GCA_006410615.1 Neotragus moschatus | reverse complement strand
GACTTCACTTGCACTTTTTACTTTCATGCACTGGAGAAGGAAACGGCAACCCACTCCAGTGTTCTTGCCTGGAGAATCCCAGGGACAGGGGCTGTCTCTTATACACATCTAGATGTGTATAAGAGACAGGAGTATGTATATACTATGATAGGTTCTGTTCTAGGTCCTGGGGATACAACTTGAAGTCTTTTTACTCATGAAGATGACATTCTAGTGGGTGAGACACAGAACAAGACAACATATACTACAATATCAGCGACTCGTGAGTGACAAGAAGAAAAGGACAGCAGGAGAAAGAAATAAGGCAGTACAGAAGGACAGTGTGGGACATCTGGGCAAAGATCCAAATGAAGTAAGAGAGTGAGACATCTGAAGCTCTAGAGGAGAGAAGTCCAGGCAAAAGGAATAGCGTGCAGTTGAGGCCCAGAGGTGAGAACAAGCCAGAAAGCCCGTATAACAGCGCAGTGGACAAGCAAAAGAATGAGACCTGAGAAATAGCTGAGAGTTGGATCAGATGTAGCACTTTGTTGGCCATGGTGAAGACTTTGGATTTGGCCCTAAATTTCTCATGGGGAGACACTGAAAGAAAAGTGAAAGAGAAAGTCACTCAGTTCTGTCTGACTCTTTGCGTGCAACCCCATGGACTATAGCCTGCTATGCTCCTCTGTCCGTGGAATTCTCTGGGCAAGAATACTGGAGTGGGTAGCTATTCCCTTCTTCAGGAGGTCTTCCCAACCCAGAGATCAAAGCCAGGTCTCCCTCATTGCAGGCAGATTCTTTATCGTCTGAGCCACCAGGGAAGCCTAAGACAATGAGCAGATAGCATATCCTTTTTCCAGGGGATCTTCCCAACCCAGGAAGTGAACCGAGGTCTCCTGCATTGCAGGTGGATTCTTTATCATCCGAGCCACCAGGGAAGCCTGGGGAGACACGAGAAACATTTTTAGCAAGGGAAGTGGCATGAATCTATTTCATAATTTAAAGCATCACTTGGCTACTGACTAGAGAAAAGACTAAAAGGGCCAGTGAAGGTGAAAGAGCAAGAGTGAAGGCAGGGAGGCAAGCAGAGAGGTTGCTGGAGTAACCTAGGAGAAACATGAGGAGGCCTCAGGCAGGGAGGCTGCTGCTGTGTTCCAGTGGAAAGGCAGTGGAGGTTTGAGGAGACAACTGCAGTGGTCCAAGGGGAGCCAGTGGGGCTTGGGTACTAGAGGTGGAATGCTGAAAAGCGACTGGATTTAGGACATACCTCTCACGTGGTGTTGTGGATATATTGTGCGGTGTTCCAGAAGGAGAGAAGCCAAGGATAATGTCTAGGCTTTCAGCCTCAATGATTGGTTAGTACAATGAAAGGAAAAAAATCAAGAATTCAGTTTCAGACATGTTAGATTTGAGATGACAGCTAAATATCCAAATAAAGATGCATGGAAGGTAATGGACTATATCTGTGAAACTTGGGGGAAAGGTAGGGCATGGGATATACATTCAAGAATTAGCAGTGTCTCCCTGGGTTTAAAAGCCCCAGGAGTGGATGAGAGTATTCAACAGAGGCAGAATGCAATCTGGCCTCTAGGGAGCATGCAGGCTTTGTTTCTCCCCTCTGCTCTTCTGTGAGTTCCCGGTGAGACAGGGCCATTTGGGTCTGGGTTACCTCTTCAGGCTTGTGTAAAATACATCAAGTTTCTGATTCTAGCTCTACCAATAGTCAGCCATGTGGCTTTGGGGAAGCTTAACCACTTGGAGAAGGAAGTGGCAACCCACTCCAGTGTTCTTGCCTGGAGAATCCCAGGGACAGGGGAGGCTGGTGGGCTGCTGTCTATGGGGTTATATAGAGTCAGACACGACTGAAGCAACTTAGCAGCAGCAGCAACCACTTCAAACCTGTTATTTCATTCTTAAAAGAGACATGTTAATAATAATGAATGGGATGGAACAGGGCTTGATATATATAGTGAGCCGTTAATAAGTGTTGACTGTTAATTTTTAGAGGGTCATACTGATTATTATTAGTGTCAGGAACGCACTGCTCTCCTCCCTCCTCTTCTTCCCTCTCTTGGTCCTCTTTGGGCAAGAATGAACTGGGAAACAAAATGTTTGCTTCTTTAGCTGTTTATGGTATGTCATTTGATGCAGAGCAAATTTATTTTTACAACTGACATTATCCTTAGGTACTGTTTATTTACATAGATTATGTCTCTATTGTATTTGCTATCTTAAAGTCTTCTTTTTAAAGAAAAAACAAATGACCTGGAAAACCAGTGCTTTGTCCAAGAATGGATGACTTTTAACTAATTATTTAGTAAGAAACCATCATCCATGTGCTTGGCTAATTTTCTCCTGTGTTTCTTAAATCTACTTGGAGTACTCAACACAGATTTAGTCTGAAGATGCATCTGAATTTATATAGTAACTATGATTTTAAAGACTATTCATTTGAAGTACAATTTTGCAAATAGTACTGGATTTCAAATGAGAATTTATATGCAGAAATACCACATAGAATATATTGTATGGAGTGCTCTTGATGTACCTTTGATGATTTGAATAGGACATCTTAAGGAGTGAGATGATGGTGACGATGCTAATCACTCAAAAATCAAATATTCTTATAGTGGGGAAAAATCTTTTTGTAGTCATTTACTCATTTGTAGCCAATTTTTTTTGTGCCTGTGTTAAGAGGTGCTGGATGTACCAAAATCATAAGTAAAGCTCAGTATTCTCAAGTAGTTTCTATCTAGGAAAGGGAGCACACACACACACACACACACACACACATACACACACATGCACACACACACTCTCACACAAACATGAGTTCATTGAAGTGTGTAGATGTTATGGTAAAAATCTCTCCAGGGAAGAGAGAAGAGTAGGATTCTACACTTGACTAAGTTAATAGTAAGACACACCTGTGAGTATACTTGGGCATATTCTTTCTAGCTTGAAGTCTCTATAATTGCTTCCAGACAAGGAGAGCACTATCAGCCAGCATAAAGTGATGGTGCTTGTTGACCAAGAGAAGAGAGGTGCTTGTCAGTGGCTCACTCTGAATGAGGGAAATGCTTGTCTCCTGTTGTTGTCTGGAATGGCAACAATGAGGACCCAGAGCACTGTGGGAAGCTTTAAAATATTTAGTCTGTGCCAATCTACAATTGAAGTATTTGTGTATTTAACTTGATAGAGAGATGAATTATACATGGGAGTCTTTTCCTATCGTTTGCTCTACGTGTGTTGACAAACGTCACATCATTCTCTAGGAAGCACATGCCATGGGGATTACTGCAGCATTCTGCAGACAATTTACTTGTAGGGTTTTTGTCCCATATGCTGCTTTCTCTTCATCACAGCTGCCTTTTTATTTATTAAAACACAATCACTGAACAGGGAACTTTTCCAGACTGCCTTTTCTCAAAGTGGCATTTTAGAGCACAGGCTGAATGCGTTCCCTAGTGAATGTACAGTTACTTCCAAGATTTTGTCTCTTTGAAGTATAAGAAAGTGCTTGGCCAGCTCAACACAGTAGCCAACAATTCCAGTGAAAATTCAGTTGTAATTAAAAGAGAAATATAGTCTTGTTTAAAACTGAAAGCTGAAAAGTCCACAATCATATGCCAGCTGTCAGTGCATTAGGTTAGATCCCTTATATATTTTCATGGATAATGTTGGCCCTGTCCACACATTCTTCCTTGACCATCCACCCAGACATGCAACTTTGTTTCTTAGTTTCCAGAAGAGCATATCCTGTCCTCCAGTTAGTTAACTGTAAGAATATAAGATTATGCTTTTAAATACCTATATGCCAAGAGTTTGACACAAAGTTGAACCTCAGATTCTTGGCTGACCTATTCTAAATAGAAATGTGTTGCAAGAAATAGTATTAATGAAAGTCTGCTTGGAGATACAGCTCATCAGTTCCTCTGTCCTTGTACCATGCTAGATAACCTGAGAACTGCATTGTGGACTGCATTATCTTAGTGCCAAAGAGTTGCTTTTGTACAATTGTCCTTTGGCATATCGCCCTTGGCTTGCATTGAGGGACTCCATAACATAATATTATGAATTTTCTCAATGAATTTACAGATGGTAAGAAAAAAATTTTTTAGGAAATTTTTAGAAAAATTTTTTAGGTTTCATGATCAGGAAAAATTATAAGTAGTTAGCTTCCTTTTGCCAAAGAAACTAGATTATTTTTTATTTTGTTAACTCTTGAGAGCATATGACTGTAGATTTTTCTTTGCTTTGTCTACCAGGAAACTCAAATTTAAAGCCTACTTCTAATGAGTACACATAACTTTATGGTATACTTCTATTTGTGATAACCTTCAAACTATTTCATTTTTTTCCCCATGATATCCTGTCTTCATTTCCAGTTTTATTCTTTGTATTTCTATTATGTATACATCTGTAAGTCACCTCAAATTTATTTTGGACCTAGAATAGTAAACACACACACACACATGCAATGACATTTTTGGTCATTATGAGGTCAAATGTCGAAGAAATTAACTGATTTGGTCCTTTTCCACTCATGTGTTTAATATAAAACAAATAGATTTTTTTCCTGGTATTTCTAGATTTTTAATGTAAAGGGTACATTGGCTCAGTTTTGTTTTTTTTTTAATGAAAAGTGAATGTGCACTGAGTTTAAGTAGAGAATCTTTGGCTAATTGGGGACAAAATTTGGGCCTACTATTAGTTTTAATTTGTTCCTTGTCCACTCTTTGTCCTAAAAGACATTCCATTCTATAATCATACAAATGTAGACGATACCTCAAGTGGCAAGATTCTGAGGCAGTTTGCGGAAGATTATAATCCAGTTACCCCTCTCTATTGTATTATTAGATATAGGTTTTGTGAGTCAAGTAGAATAAGATCTCGTTCTATTCAGGAGTAGAAAGACACTGACACATTACAAACGCCCTCTTTCTCATTCTCTCACATACTTTGTCTTTAAGAGGGGGCTAATAGTTTTATATCCCAAGGTTACTCTGAAGGTTAAATAAGGTAATGGTATTAGCATGGGCCTAGCACACAGAACGGAGAAGACAATGGCAACCCAGTACTCTTGCCTGGAAAATCCCATGGACAGAGGAGCCTGGTAGGCTGCAGTCCATGGGGTCACTAAGAGTCGGGCACGACTGAGAGAATTCACTTTCACTTTTCACTTTTCTGCATTGGAGAAGGAAATGGCAACCCACTCCAGTATTCTTGCCTGGAGAATCCCAGGGCCGGAGGAGCCTAGTGGGCTGCCGTCTATGGGGCTGCACAGAGTTGGACACAACTGAAGCAACTTAGTAGCAGCAGCAGCAGCACACAGAAAATGCCAATTAATTGGTGAGTATTATTATTATAATGACCACTGATACTAGTCTTATCCGCCTTTATAACTATTATCTGTCATTTCTGGGTGTCCCGTGTCCCCACACAAGGTGTTGATCACCACTGAGTTCATCTATTCAAGTATTGTGTCATAAACTCTGAACATTGAACTTGTAAATAATAGACACAGAGTGTCTGCCATCAAGGAGCTTATACTCTAGTGGAGGGAGACAAAATTTCAGTTAGCGTTAAGTGCCGTGAAGAAAATAAAGTGAGGAAATGAGACAGAGTGACTGCAGTTAGGGGCTGATTTAAATTAAGTGATCCGGAAATACTCCTTGTAGGGGTTACATCTGGATGAGATCTGAGAAATGAGAAGGAGTTGAGAGAAGCGCATTCAAGAAGGAGGAAGACAGGAAGCAACAAATGAAAAGGCCTCAGGATAGGAATGAACTTGATGTGTTTGAAGACCAGAAAGAAGGCATGTGGGCAGAGCAAAGGAGGAAAGAAAGACAGCACCACAGATAAAATTGGTGGAGGCCACCTTATGGTTATAACTTTAGCCTTCTTTCTTACGTGTGTGGAAAATCACTAGAGGATTTTAAGCAGGTGTATGAAAAGATGATATTAACTTTAAAAACCTATTCCCATAAACAGTGCGCAAAAGCCAGGTCCATCTTCCTATGCTTCTCGTTCTGCTGAGAAATTCCTTCATCATTCCTTTGTTCGCTGGTGAGCTCGTAGCCACTCGTCCATCAAGGACGTGCATCCGAATAATCTCCCACGTCATGTATGATTTCTCTGTGGCCCTATTACGTGTGCACACATCTCTATCACAGAACTCAGACGTTTCTTGTCATGGTCAGGATGCCTGTATCTCTTGTAAGACTGCATTTCTAAGGGGATTGGGACAGGACTGTATTCTATTCATCTTTTAATCTTCCATACTTAGAAAAATGCCCACAAAGAGGAGGTGCTGAATGTGTGCTTGAGTTTTGCATTATCCAGGTAGAGTCACTTTGACTGACTTGGAAAACTGAGACTTAGCCAGGTTTTTTAATTAGAGGTAATCAGGCAGGGCATACTAAGCTCACAGTCAGGGCTGGAGTTTCTGCAAGTTGCATCTGTAGGCTGCTTGGCATTCAGAAGCACTTTTGATCAGTTGAGGCTTTGTTCCTCCCAGTGACGTAGACACTGGTACAGCTATATTCTGACTGATTAATGGACAAATAGAGATGCAATTTTCCATCTAAACTAATCCATAAAGAGCAAAGTTGCCACCCCTTTTCACCCTTGTTCTCCCCAAAACACATTTACAATGCTAGGAATCCATCTACTGCAAGCTGGAAGCCGTGATGTGGATTGGGACTCATTTTTAAGAAATATCACATTCTGTAAGGTCTCAGCCTAAAAGAATAGGAAACATTGCTGAATTCATTTTCCCAGTCATCCCTGCCTCTGGGACTGATGCAAGTCATGCTCTCTAATAAATCTTCCATTAAGACTTTTTCATTTGCCTCTTGATCCCATCACCTTTGTCTTCATGCCACGGGATTTATTTTCTTCTCTTTTTCCCTTATTGAAATAACTTTCCAGTTTGAAGACCACTTTCTTAGGCTTATGTTTCAAAATGGAAGGCCAGCTTGGAGAGAAAGGTATAGTCTCCCTGAACCCATTACTCTCTGACCCCCTCTTTCTACATTTAACACCACTTTGTCATACCCTCCTAAAATTTCAGACCTGCCTCAATATTCCCCCTAGAAATTTCCCAGAAGGGGTTAAACCAGTTGTGAGAGCTTTTGATAAGAAACTGGCTGCTTTTCAATAGTCCTACCTGAAAAAAGAGTTTTATTTCTCTATTTCTTCTATTTTAGCTAACACCCTACACTGTCTCCTGGTGTTTTCCCAAGTTCTTATCCACTGAATCTGTGATGCTTTCCAACCATCTTATCCTCCATCACCCTCTTCTCCTTCTGCCTTCAATCTTTCCAACCATTAGGGTCTTTTCCAATGGGTCAGCTCTTTGCATCAGGTGGCCAAGGTATTGGAGCTTCAGCCTCATCATCAGTCTTTTCAATGAGTTCAGAGTTGGTTTCCTTTAGGATTGACTGGTTTGATCTCCTTTTGTCCAAGAGACTCTCAAGAGTCTTCTCCAGCACCACAATTCAAAAGCATTAATTCTTTGGTGCTCTGCCTTCTTTATGGTCCAGCTCTCACATCCATACTGATAATGTAGGTCCCCAATATCCTTCAGATGCATTTCCTTTCACCTATATCCAATGAGGCAGGAGTTGTTTAAGTACAAGAAATAGTTTGCTGTTAGGAAAAGGAAATAGATGCCAAGCATCCAACATTTACTAATGCCAACTACAATAATCCCTCATTCAAAGAAAATGAGGTAAATAATACAAATATCTGCCAAATATCGAGCCCTGGTGTATGTTGGGAACTTTACATGTATTTTCTTACTACATCCTTTGAGCATATCTGCAAGAAAAATAATATCATTCCCATTTTAGAAATCAGAAAACTGAAGATAAAACAGGATAAGTCAAATGCCTGCCAAAACCTGAATTCAAAACTAGATTTAAAATCTATGTTTTCCCTATTGCTCCAAGTCTTCATCCCTGTAAATGGGCTAATGTAATTCCTGGTACCTAGTTGATACTCTGTCCTGGAGGGACAGAAGCATCAGGGAAACATTACTGGCACTTGCTTCCCCCTGGAATTTCACTGGGCTTCACTTTATTTAGACGTTGCCTCATCAGAAAGGCTTTTCTTGACAATCCTTTATAACTAACTTACCACCCACTTCCTTTACTTTCTATCCCCTTATCCTTATGTTGTCTTTTTTCTTCATAGTACTTATTACCACCTGACAAATATGTATATATATAAATATATATGTTAGTATATATCATATATATTTGTTCTCTTTCATGGAAAGAGTGACTTGACACACTAATTTAGCCTCAGCATCAAGAACTATACTTAATGAATGATTTGTTCAATTAACAAAACAAATATACTTGGAAGAACAGTTCTTAGTTCTGCCTCTCACCTCCAGTGTGGTTTTGTCTAGTCACTTACCTTGCTACACTTCAGATATAAAATGAAAAGTGCCTCCCCCCATGCTTGCCTTGTTTCTTGCCATCTGAATTCTATTTATCTGTTTGATTTTTGCACATTGTGCCTCTCTGCTAGCATTCTTTTGAAGAAAGCACTTTTGGAGAAACTAAAAGTTATTTGGAAGACACTAGACTAGGTGATCCTGCAAATCTTATCTCTCTATAAAAGTGTATAGTTGTGTCAGTATAAAGAGCTTATAGACCTCTAAGATAGATCACACAGACAATCTTTCAAAAAACACATATTTCTCATTAGAGGAAAATAAAAAGTTTCTCATCTCCTCTACTTCTGGTTCCCAAATTTTAGGAAGCTGGCAAATGACTTGTGATGTTCATTTACTCATTTCAATAACCAAAAGCTCTTTATTGAGTCCATTTATTATTTTAATTAACATAATAACCTGAAAAGTGGGAGGTTGTGAAATACAAGGATTTAGAGCTTCTAAGCTTAATAAATCCACTGAAGTATGAAAGCTCTTTCATATAATTTTTAAACTATGCAGATCCATTGTGTAGAAAGGAACCTGAAAGATTCACCGACAGATGATGGGTACTGAGAAATGGACTTGGACACTGTCTTTCATGGGATGAAGACCAAAATGTCAGAGCTGACTCTTGTGAATGAGCATTTCAACCAGTCATGTTAGCAGTTTTTTTTTAAAATGTAAATTGAATCATTTCATTACGCTCTTTATCCTACGTGACTTCTCATAAAAAACTCTTACTAATAAGGCCTGCTCAATCTACCGCACAATTGCACTCATCTCACATGCTAGTAAAGTAATGCTCAAAATTCTCCAAGCCAGCCTTCAACAATATGTGAACTGTGAACTTCCTGATGTTCAAGCTGGTTTTAGAAAAGGCAGAGGAACCAGAGATCAAATTGCCAACATCCACTGGATCATCGAAAAAGCAAGAGGGTTCCAGAAAAACATCTATTTCTGCTTTATTGACTATGCCAAAGCCTTTGACTGTGTGGATCACAATAAACTGTGGAAAATTCTGAAAGAGATGGGAATACCGGAACACCTGACCTGCCTCTTGAGAAATCTGTATGCAGGTCAGGAAGGAACAGTTAGAACTGGACATGCAACAACAGACTGGTTCCAAATAGGAAAAGGAGTGCATCGAGGCTGTATATTGTCACACTGCTTATTTAACTTATATGCAGAGTACATCATGAGAAACACTGGACTGGAAGAAACACAAGCTGGAATCAAGATTGGTGGGAGAAATATCAGTAACCTCAGATATGCAGATGACACCACCCTTATGGCAGAATGTGAAGAGGAACTAAAAAGCCTCTTGATGAAAGTGAAAGAGCAGAGTGAAAAAGTTGGCTTAAAGCTCAACATTCAGAAAATGAAGATCATGGCATTTGGTCCCATCACTTCATGGGAAATAGATGAGGAAACAGTGGAAACAGTGTCAGACTTTATTTTGGGGGGGCTCCAAAATCACTGCAGATGGTGACTGCAGCCATGAAATTAAAAGACGCTTACTCCTTGGAAGAAAAGTTATGACCAATCTATATAGCATATTCAAAATCAGAGATATTACTTTGGCGACTAAGGTCCATCTAGTCAAGGCTATGGTTTTTCCAGTAGTCATGTATGGATGTGAGAGTTGGACTGTTAAGAAGGCTGAGTGCCGAAGAATTGATGTTTTTGAACTGTGGTGTTGGAGAAGACTTGAGAATCCCTTGGACTGAAAGGAGATCCAACCAGGCCATTCTGAAGATCAGCCCTGGGATTTCTTTGGAAGGAATGATGCTAAAGCTGAAACTTCAGCACTTTGGCCACCTCATGCGAAGACTTGACTCATTGGAAAAGACTCTGATGCTGGGAAGGATCGGGGGCAGGAGGAGAAGGGGATGACAGAGGATGAGATGGCTGGATGGCATCACTGACTGGATGGGCATGAGTCTGAGTGAACTCCAGGAGTTGGTGATGGACAGGGAGGCCTGGCGTGCTGCAATTCATGGGGTCTCAAAGAGTCAGACACGACTGAGCGACTGAACTGACTGAAATGAAGGCCTGTATGGCCCTATAAAATGGTCTCCTCTCTCCCTTTCTAACTCTCTACCAATCACTTCTTCACTTATTCCTGTTCAATCACTTTGACCTTCCTGCAGTTCCTAGAGACACAACAAGCTTGCACCTTTTTTCCTATTGTTCTCTCTGGGCCACTATTTTCTTGGGGATACATAAAATATAATAGGATAATCCATATACATACATGGATTATTTCTTCACTTTATTCAATTTCTACTAAACAGTTGTCTCTGTGACCTCTCTAATTAGTATAGTCCCCTCCACTACTGCATGTCCTCTTACTTTGCTTTATTTATATTCGTAATCCTCATCATTACCCTTGTTGTTGTTGTCTGGTCTCTAAGTCATGTCCAACTCTTTGCGACTCCATGGACACACCAGGCTTTCCTCTCCATCACTATCTCCTGGAGTTTGCTCAAATTCATGTCCATTGATTCGGTGATGCTGTCCAACCATCTCATCTTCAGTTGTCCCCTTCTCCTCCTGCCTTCAATCTTTCCCAGCATCAGGGTCTTTTCAAATGAGTCAGCTCTTCACATCAGGTGGCCAAAGTATTGGAGTTTCAGCTTCAGCATCAGTCCTTCCAATGAACATTCAGGGTTGATTTCCTTTAGGATTGACTGGTTTGGTATCCTTCTGTCCAAGAGACTCTCAAGAGTCTTCTCCAGTATCACAGTTTAAAAGCATCAGTTCTCCTGTGTTCAGCTTTCTTTATGGTACAGCTCTCACATCCACACATGACTACTGGAAAACCATATCTTTGACTATATGGAACTTTGTCAGTAAGGTGATGTCTCTGCTTTGTAATACACTGTCTAGATTGGTCATAGCTTTTCTTCCAAGTAGCAAGTGTCTTTTAACTGCATGGCTGCAGTTACTGTCTGCAAGGATTTTGGAGCCCAAGAAAATAAAATCTGACATTGTTTCCACTTTTCCCTATCTATTTGCCATGAAATGATGGGACTGGATGCCATGATCTTTGTCTTTGAATGTTGAGTTTTAAGCTATCTTTTTCATGCTCCTCTTTCACCTTCATCAAGAGGCTCTTTAGTTCCTCTTCTCTTTCTGCCTTTAGGGTGGTATCATCTGCATATCTGAATTTGTTGATATTTCTCCAGACAGTCTTGATTCCAGCTTCTGCTTCATCCAGCCTGGGCTTTCACATGATATACTCTTTGTATAAGGGCCAAAGAATGCCCTTCTTTGAGACTTGTTTGAAAATTGACCTTTTCATCATCACCTTACACTATATTATATCGCAGTTTATTTGTTTATTTTTCCCTTCTCCTCACAATTTAAGTTCCATGAAAGCATGAAATTGCTTTTTCACATCTGCTTCCCCAACATCTAGAAGAGTGACCATGGGGAAGCTCTCAGACAGTATTTATTGAATCACAAAGGAAGGAAAGTATGAAAGAAAGGAAGACGTCAGGTTGACTCTCAGAGTTTTGATTTATGCAGTTGGTTGGATGTGGATAGTGGAGCTACTCACTGAGTTGGAAGCACTTTCAAAGGGCTAGTTTTAGGGGAGGTTAGGCGATTCATTTAATTCAGGTTGGAGTTGAAGTAACTTTGAGATATTCAATAGGAATAATTAGGTTGGCAGAAGAGTCAGATGACCACATAATCTGTCACCATCCCAACTGAAAGTGAACAGGGAAAGTAAAGTTATATTTTAAAAATATTTCATGTATTGACCTCCAATTATTTTATGTTGGATTTACAAAACAATTATTTTAAAAATCAATATTCTTTCTAAAAATAAAATTGTATACACCCATGTAAAGAAAAAAATTAAAAGCTTATACTTATTTTCTTAAAATAATATAGCTATTTTTATATACATTACTCACTTTAATCAGTTTTTTTGGTGATATGTGTATCTAATACTATGACATTGGTATTCTTATGAAAATATTTTTTTCTAATATGGCTTTATTACTTTTGGGTTTTGGTGACTTTGCCTTAAGTCTTCTTCAGAATGCATTTTTATGGTTAATAGGTTTGAAACTCTTGACATATTCAGTTGATTCTCCTTTATAGATTATAATATTGTTAAATAAAAGGCATTATCTCTATAGGTACCTAATAGACTTAGAGCAAATTCTCCCAAATTGAGGATATTCTTAATTATAAGCTTGTCAGTATTGAAACTGATAAACATTTCAGTCCAAATATTTTCATAGTTACTATTTTGTTTACTCCCTTTGGATAAATTTTCCTGGATCTCTTTTTTTAATATGAAACAACTTTCATCATTTAAGGTGCTTCTTCTTGATTATTTTATATTTTCACCAAATGCAGATGCTACAAATTTATAAGCCTGTTCAATTTCATTCCACTCTGGTACAATATACAAATATCCAATTAAAAATAGAAGCTTCATCAAAAAACTTTCCTCCTACACTGACGTATCCCAAATTATAAGCATTGAATTTCCAAATTAAATATTGTATTCCAATTATGCTTTCATCATTTAATTTGTGCAATTCCTCCCTTGCCTTTGTAGAGATAAATGTCATGTCTTCTTGTTTGAAAGCTTTCTTTTCAACAATCTCAATTTAATAACAGCTTTAAAACCTAAAATACTTTTGTGCTTCATTTGTTGAATACTTGATTCAAGATTTCCAATTTGATTTTAACAAAATGCAACCAGAATTCTATTCTCATTTAAAGGTCTTAATAGCAAAATTTAGAGGTCTCATTATCAGAAAAACAAACAAACAAAAAAACACACAGCAAAATCAACATTAACAAAATATTTTATTAAAAGCTCAAAATCACTAAGATTCCATTGATGGCAGACAGTAAAGAAAATAAGCCTTCCTGAAACTTAAAAAGAAAAAGTTTTTTGTGTATGTGGTTTAACATTAGCTTCATAAAAAATTGTATAATTTGCTTACATTGTATAAATTTGGAGAACTACGGTTTCTACTTTGAGAATAGAAAATAGAAGCTTATTTTGGATGCAATTTTGATTTATATGAATACTTCCAACCAACTCAAAATAAATTTCTATTCTATAGGTTTGCTGATTCAATAAGTATATTGCTTTTACCAAAATTTATATTCATGTTATCTTAAAGAAGTAATTGTATCTCTAAGGTTGAGCTTTATTTTACTGAATTAACAGTATCATCCCACTAAAATAGTATTTAACCTTCAACAGAATGAATTTCTAAAAGCCTTAATTTGATCCATGAGTTAGATGAAAATAATTGAATTCCATTGGAATTAAGTTAAATTATTTTCTATTTGAAACATCTAATGACAGTGATGAACTATTACTGGCTTTAGTTCTTGTGCTAATAGAGAAAAGACATTAACAGCTACCACTTTATATATAAGAAAGCTTGGAATTAAAAATGATTGAAATTGTTTTAAAACAGTCATGCACTCTAAATAAAAGTGATACCACACATCACTGTGAAGTATGGCTTTTCATTTGAAGTATATTGACTGTTCTAAAATAATTTCAATTATTTTTATTCTATGGTTCTGCTTTTACATATGTGAATTATAGTCTTTAGACACATTTTTTAAAATTTTTCATTATTATTATTTTTTACTCTACAATATTGTATTGGTTTTGCCATATATCAACATGAATCTGCCACAAGTGTACACATGTTCCCAATCTTGAACTCCCCTCCCACCTCCCTCCCCATACCATCCCTCTGGGTCATCCCAGTGCACCNTTTTTGAGATTAGTTGCTTGTCAGTTGCTTCATTTGCTATTATTTTCTCCCATTCTGAAGACTGTCTTTTCACCTTGCTTATAGTTTCCTTTGTTGTGCAGAAGCTTTTAATTTTAATTAGATCCCATTTGTTTATTTTTGCTTTTATTTCCAGTACTCTGGGAGGTGGGTCATAGAGGATCCTGTTAAACCAAGTAGGTGCTGGTGTTTCTTCAGCAGCACTGTGTCTTCAGTTTTTATGTGGTCATATTATCAGTACAACCCCCTATAGTGGATCATAAATACTAACAAACATTTTATGCAACTTTCATGTTTATCACTGAATTTCATGAGAAATGCAAAGTTTTCCTAAACCATACACTTTTTTATTCTTGAGCTCATTGCTGGTGAAAAGTTTATTGCAAAAATTGTTTGAGTAACCAAAAAAAAGTAATTTAAGATTTGTAACATATGATAAATATGCTGTGAGCAGACTATTCTCTATAAGTAAGACTTCTCAGTCTCTATTTCCCAGATGTATTTAACATTTGCCTAACCTATAATTTTCCAAATTTCCACTCAATCCAGCCAACTAGTGACCTCAAGGCTCCATGCATCTGGCAGGTTGCTGCATGGGCCACAGTTTGACTGACAAGCACAGTCAGCTACCAGTAGTGGAAACATCTTTGAATACCTCTCCCACAACCTTTTGAGACCTGAAGGAGTTTACTGCCTTCCTGTATCTTGACAGGCACACTTAGTTTTATTAGAGAGCACATTTCCCTGAAAAGGAGGTGTTGGTTACATTGGTTGTGGGGAGGATCAGGAACAGATTACCACTGGTTTTCTTTCCTGCATGTTTAAATGGTCCCTCATCCCTTGTCACCTTTTCTTTTGTCCCCTGTCCTATCTGCTTTGCCCATTTCATACCCCAAGCACACCTAGTGTGAATTTGGAACTCATTATTCTGAATCAAGAGATAGTGTGGTGCCAACTATCCATCACATACAGCATGGTAATAATCACAGCGACCACTGTGAGCACCTGTTGTGTATCGGGCAACAATCTCACCTCTAATCTTCAAAACAAAAGTGTGAGCTAGATATTGTTTTCATTTTATAGAGGTGGAAACTCAGGCCAAGGGCTGAAAGATTGACACGTAATGGAAGTAAATTAGAGCCCAGGCCTACATTATATCTACTGTACAATGACTACATTTCTGAAAGGCATCAAAGCCGAAATTGAGCAGAGCTGTTATTCATTCTAACTCAGCTCTGCCTGACTTATTCATCCCCTCATTCAAAATATTTACTAACATTGTTAAAATAGACTCTGTGCAGTGGGACTATAAGAAGATTCCAGTCTAATGACTTCATGCCCACCCAGAAACCTTATTATTATTCCATCTATGATGGAGCAACAAAGTAACTTGGATACAAAACTTCAGGGCAAACCTCAGCTTTTGTAGCTACAGCTAGCAACCCCATCACAAGCACCCAGCATTCTGATACTTCCTCATATAGCATCTTGCTGCTGCTGCTGCTGCTGCTAAGTCGCTTCAGTCATGTCCGATNGAGCAACAAAGTAACTTGGATACAAAACTTCAGGGCAAACCTCAGCTTTTGTAGCTACAGCTAGCAACCCCATCACAAGCACCCAGCATTCTGATACTTCCTCATATAGCATCTTGCTGCTGCTGCTGCTGCTGCTAAGTCGCTTCAGTCATGTCCGATTCTGTGTGACCCCATAGATGGCAGCCCACTGGGCTCCCCCATCCCTGGGATTCTCCAGGCAAGAACACTGGAGTAGCATCTTATATACCAGCAAATTATAATTTTGAAAACATAGACTTTTCACCTGAATCACAAAAACCCTAAGAGGGATATGTGTCTGTGCGTGCGTGTGTGTGTGTGTGTGTGTATGTGTGTGTATTAGTCACTAAGTTGTGTCTGACTCTTTTCGACTCCGTGAACTGCAGCCTGCCAGGCTCCTCTGTCCATGGAACTCTCCAAGCAAGAACACTGCAGTGGGTTGCCATTTCCTTCTCCAGGGAATCTTCCCGACCCAGGGTTCAAACCCAGGTCTCCCACATTGCAGGCAGACTCTTTACCTTCTGAGCCGCAGGACACATTTTAGTAACCATCTTTCACACAGAGGCGCCAGGTAGGGTAGAGTCTTTCCCAAGGATATCTGCTTAGTTGTGGTGGTTTTGTCACATCCAACTCTTTTGTGACCCCATGAACTGTAACCAGCCACAGTGCTCTGCCTATGGGATTTCCCAGGCAAGAATACTGGAGTGATTGTCATTTCCTTCTCCAGGGGAATCTTCCTGAGCCAGGGATCGAATCCCTGTGTCCTGCATCGGCAGCAGATTCTTTAACACTGAGCCACCCGGGAAGCCTACTACAGCTTAGACTAGCATCCAACTTCTAGTTTTTTGTCCACTGTCCTCTCAGGACTCTGGATTGGAGAAGATAGATTACATGACCTAGAGCCTCTCTCTGCATGAAGAGCCTGTCCTTGGAGCATCTGACTATATTAGCATTCTGCCAGCAGCCACATGTAGGTAGGAATATTGTTGCTGTCCATGACCAGGGGGAATAATCAGTCTCAGCTATTCCCAGCTCTAAACCAACCAAAGTAATTGGGTTTAATTTTAATTTTTTTAATGGCTTGGAATTAATAGAAGCAGCTGCCACCACAGTGTGTGGGTGACCTTCTGCAGAAGGCACAGTCCAAAAAAAAAAAAAATCCTACACATAAAATAAACTCTGAAAAATAAACAAGAGAGTGTGTAGGACAAAAAGGTCAATTCAAGAATCTAGCAGTGTCTTCTTGTTATCAAAAACTCAGATGGCAATGCGTAGCTGTCTCTCTCCCACCACTAGTGCCCATCGGCCCCTGATAAGACAGTAATCTGCTTAGACACAGGCTGTATAAATGTGTTGTCTGTATCTGAGTGCTCCCTCATTCTCTCTTTCTCCCCTTCCCTGTGACTCATCAAGAGATTCCCTGTGACAAAGTGTGGAGAAAGATAAGAATAGATAAGCTGGTGACAAGAGCACTGTTGGAGAAGGAAATGGCAACCCACTCCAGTGTTCTTGCCTGGAGAATCCCAGGAAAGGGGGAGCCTGGTGGGCTGACGTCTCTGGGGTCGCACAGAGTTGGACACGACTGAAGCAACTTAGTAGCAGCAGCAGCAGCAGGATTGGAATTAGGAGCAGGTCCTCTCCACCTGGGAAGAGTGTATTTATAATGGGGACAGCCGTGCTGGTGCCTGGCTGTGCCAGATGCCTTGAAGAAAAGAGGGGGCCAACTTGTTCAAGCCAGGTGGTGGTCTGGGTTGTTCCAGCCAAACGAAGACTAAAGGCCATATGTTTTCACGGATAACAAACCAGAGATTCAGCTGCCCTCCTGAAGGGACTGAAGTGAAAGTCACTTAGTCGTGTCTGACTCTTTGCGACCCTATGGACTTGCCTGCCAGGTTCCTCTGCCCATGGAATTATTTAAGCCAGAATACTGGAGTTGCTAGCCATTCTCTTCTCCAGGGGATTTTCCTAAACCAGGGATCAAACCCAAGTCTCCTGCACTGCAGGCAGATTCTTTACCATCTGAGCCACCAGGGAAACATGAAATTTTTCTTTAATTTCAAATGTGCCTGGGAAACTAGTATGCTAGTTTGGTTCCTGCCTCTGCGTAGATGAAGGAGGGGAACCAAGAGACTGTCCTGTAACTGCAATTGTTGGATGAATTTCACAGCCTTGGTGTGGTGGAAAGAATATGTGTTTGTTAGTCAGGCAATAGTGTACCTCAAACAGCTAGCACACTGTTGGCATATAGGAGGTACTCAGTGTATGTTGTTCCCCTTGGTGGTATCTGAATGATTGTGTTTTGTATACCTCCTTTAGGATACACAGCCCAAAGAGGCTGATTCTTTATTATTCCCCTTTCTGCTAATTTAAAGAAAAAGTTTCTGTCTGCTATCACAGAAGACACTGGGGTTGGAATCAATAAAACTACATCCATATTTGCTGCTCAATCAGAAGGAAAGTTAGGGCTACTGTCTTTCAGGGTTTTTTCTTAATTTATTTGTTTTAATTGGAGGCTAATTATTTTACAATATTGTAGTGGTTTTGACCAGAAACCATAAAACTCCTAGAGGAAAACATAGGCAAAACACTGTCTGACATAAATTACAGCAGAATCCTCTATGACCCACCTCCCAGAGTCATGGAAATAAAGGCAAACATAAACAAATGGGACCTAATTAAACGTAAAAGCTTTTGCACAACGAAGGAAACTATAAGCAAGGTGAAAAGACAGCCTTCAGGATGGGAGAAAATAATAACAAATGAAGCAACCTAAAAAATATACAAGCAGCGCCTGCAGCTCAATTCCAGAAAAATAAATGACCCAATCAAAAAATGGGCCAAAGAACTAAACAGACATTTCTCCAAAGAAGACATACAGATGGCTAACAAACACATGAAAAGATGCTCAACATCACTCATTATCAGAGAAATGCAAATCAAATCCACAGTGAGGTACCATCTCATGCCAGTCAGAATGGCTGCTATCAAAAAGTCTTTCAGGGGTTTTCAAAAACTCCTGTGTTAGCTAACAGGCTTCTGAATGTATCACTGTGGTCCACAGAGGAGGCTGGACAAGGTAGTAAGGAGATGATGTATCAGCTACTGCAGCCTTAAAACAAAGTTGGTGTCTCCTTGGACTTTAAAATTGTTCCTA
Source organism: Neotragus moschatus (assembly GCA_006410615.1). Classification (NCBI taxonomy): domain Eukaryota; kingdom Metazoa; phylum Chordata; class Mammalia; order Artiodactyla; family Bovidae; genus Neotragus; species Neotragus moschatus. The sequence goes on along the minus strand of SJYA01000419.1, from coordinate 857,079 downwards.
TGCAGCTTATTTTATTTTTGTTCAATCAAATAAACAAGAGGGTTTTTTTTCCATGGGAAAAAAATAAGGCTTTCAGGAGTTTTGAGGAGGAGTGGGGAATGAGCCATCAGAACCCTTCAGGTTTTGGGCTTTCTCCTCTTCCTCTGTGCTCTGGTGACCCTCAGAACAACACATTGGTAATTTGGCTAACGGTTTGGCAAGAAGGCAGAGAGAATGGTACATATGAAGGAATCATTAATTCACTTATCCATTTAGTGAGTCATAAATCCACTCATTCATTCAACAAACATGTTTTGAGCACCTCTTCAGGGTCAAATATTGTGTTAAGTGCTATGGATTTTGAAGTGAATCAGAAGCACAGGAGTTTCTGTAGTTGGTGTTTAGAGCAATTAGTTATTACTGGAGTTGTTGACAAAGACTTCAAAGAGGAAATGTCATTTGACCTGGGATGACTTCTCTTCATAGGGATGAAATATATAGAAAAGGGTGAGAAAGACAATTATAGACTGACAGAATAGTATTTAAAATGGCATGGAGGTTCTGAAATGGAAAGTACTCAAGGAATGACTCACAGCTTCACATGGAAAGAGCACAATATACGTACTTTGGTGTGGCTGAAATTATTTAGTCTAATATGTTTAAAGTTCACTCATTTATCCAATTCATGAGTGTTCTGAAGCATCTCCTCTATTCAAGGTTTTGTGTAGGTCCTCCAGAATCAGGTGAATGTATCATTCCTGCCCTCAGTGAGAACTCGATCCTATGGTGGAAAAAGGCATATTCTCAAGTTGATATAAGGAAATAGAGGCTGTAGAAGAGAAGTATACATAGTATGACTGTGAACGTGTTCAGTGTCTACATGCGTGTGTGTTTGTGTGTGTGTGCTCACTCATCCACATGAGAATGGGCGACTGAATCTGAGGATCTTAGTTACAGCCCCCCTCTCATATGTGGAGGGCCTCCTTAATCATCAGGGTGGGCCCAGGATGATGACTTGTTTCCAGACCTGGGTCATCCTTTAGTGTCTGAGTCCTAAGAGCACACACCACATGGCTTGGGGTCAACCTGACTCTCTGGCAATATCAGGTGTTAGACTCTTTCTGGATTCTTCTATAGACTCATGCTTTCTTCCAATAGTCATATATAGATGTGAGAGTTGGACCACAAAAAAAGAATGAGCACTGAAGAATTGATGCTTTTGAATTGGGGTGCTGGAGAAGACTCTTGAGGGTCCCTTGGACTGCAAAGAGATCAAACTAGTCAGTCCTAAAGGAAATCAACCCTGAATATTCATTGGAAGAACTGATGCTGAAGCTGAAGCGCCAATACTTTGGCAACTTGATGCAAAGAGCTGACTCATTGGAAAAGATCCTGATGCTGGGAAAGAATGAAAGTTAAAGAAGAAGGGTGCTGCTGAGAATGAGATGATTGGGTAGCATCTCCTATCACAACTCAGTGGACATGAATTTGAGCAAACTCTGGGAGATAGTGGAGGTCAGAGAAGCGCGGCATTCTGTAGTCCATAGTGTCACAAACAATCAGCAAGGAGTCACAACAACAGCAAGGAGTCATTTACAATCTCTTTCTCCTAAGAAGTATTCTTGAACCTACCTTAATTTTTATCATTTAATCTGTGATAATAGGAATAACTTCAAAGGACTGTTGTGAAGATTAAAGGAATTAATATATGTTGATGTTCCCAGAATGGCCTAGCACATGTTCAGTGTTAATTATTGTTATTTTGCTTCCATTGATATCTCAGACTCTCTGTGTTAAGTGGAGTCAGAAATCTGCCTTGTCTAACTTAATATCAAGTAGAGGAGCTTTTTCATGAGTTCCTTTAAAGTTTCCCATGCTTGTACTCCCCTGTAACATAGACCTTTCTACTTTCCTTTCAGGGGACTGTTCAAGAGTCTCTATATTGAGCTAAAGTCTACCTCCCTATGATGCTTACTTTTTATCTGTGAAGATGAATCTTCTTTCCCTTTTGCCAGTGCTTTTTAAAATGAGCAAGTAATATTTGAAACTTCTCTGTACCATTTCTAGTGAAAAAGAAAGAAAAAGGGTGACACCGTTCCTGTCTTTAAGAAGCCTACCTTGTCTTTGAAGAAATCTCCATTTATTTTTGTTGCTTTTCGTTAAGGGACAAATCGGGTGACAAAACTATTTCAGTATTACTATCATATGCCAAAGTATAAACAAACTTTAGTAAGGAATGAATAATCAGAGAACACTTCAGAGAGGAGATATGTTAAATGATGGGCATTATTTATACATTCTTTTGTTCATTAATTAGTTCATTTAAAAAATATTTAAAGCTTTATGACAGTCTACCACATGCCACATCTGTGAGTATGAGTTTACGAAGTACGTAGGATATTTGGTAGGGGAAGCAGTCCGAGTGCAGGAAATATCCAACACAAAGACACAGAGGTATTGGAAGTATGGCACAGTATTATGTTAGGGAGTTGTGAGTAGTTCAGTATGAATAAAACATAGGGCTCAAGGAGGGAGAAGTGGTTGATGATACTGGACTAACAGGGAAATCTTGGGGAGCCTTTTGAGGATAGGAAGTTATTTGAAGGGTTTTTTGCAAGAGCATTGATGAGAGTACTGTAGATAGGATTTTTCTGGAAGCAGAAGATAGGCTATGAGTTGGTGGCAAGTTACCGTAGAGACAATGAGCACAGACTTTGGAGTCACACTAGCCTGTGTCTAACACAGGCTCTGTTGCTTACCAACAATTCTTGTTGCAACCTCAGGAATTTTTTTTTTAACCTCTCTGAGATTTGGATTTTCTTATCTGTGTAAAGGGGATGTTAATAGCCCTTAGTTTGCAGGGTGCTGAGAGGATTCAATGATAATGCAAATAAAAAATTGAACACCATGCCTGAGACACAGTGAAAATGTAATGAGCAAACTAAGAGAAAAACCAGAAGTGCATTCCAAACGAGGCGCGTTTCTCCTACATAATCCCGTTCCTCTTCTCCTTTATTCTTTGTGTTACTTTGTGTCCTCGTGGATTTGGCCTGCTGAATCCTTCTCAAACAGATTTTTGTTAGTATCCTTAGCAGAGTCTGGAACATCTAATCCCTGAGCAGCGTCTTAGCTGTCTTGAATGATCACCCCAGGGTCCATTACCTTCACTTTGTCTGCAAATCAGGTTAGGCTTCTGACATACTCAGGAGAGGAGCTGGGGCAGCTGCAGACATTAGATGAATTCTCCTGAGAGCACACGATCAAATGTGGTGGAGACAGCAGACTCTCAGAGTCAAGTTGCTAAACGTGGCTAGAAGAGGAAAAAAACTGAGATGATTGATTTAAACTTTGGATCTTGATTAGATATGCTAGTAAATAAAAACGTGCAAACATCAGCATCATAAGCTGAGGGGCTTACAACTGTAGGAATCACTTGTGTATGAAGTGATCGTGCTCCAGTGCCCTCAGTTTCAGACCTCTGAGTCAGGGTCTGATGTGGATGTCACAGACCATTGGCTGGAGACCCCAAAGCCATGTTCACTGGTATTCTCCCTGAATACAAATCTGGAAACCTGGGACTCACTTACTCCACCAGCCAACATTTCTGCATGTTCAGTCACATCACGAATGTAGACCATCACCTCTTTTTCTTATACCTTATCCCTACACTGGTCTGTGCTCCCTCTAATCTTGGTTTTCCACTGATCCCTCTTCTATCCAAAACATTCTACTTGTTACTTTTTTCTATGAAACTCAGCTTCCAGGCTAATAGTCTCCCTTGGATACCTGGTCTTTTAATCCACTGCTTCCTTTACCTCTTGTCTTTGGTACATGATACTTAACAAATATTTGCTGAATAAAACAAAGAACTAAGACCTGACTATGCTGGAGGCCATTACTTCCCTCTTTGGCTTCCCGAGTACTGCTTGCTCTCCTTCATTCCATATACAGAAAGATCAGGAGGGGACTTCTCACTCCCCATTTTCCTTCCAGGCCATTCCATCTCTATTTCATCACTAATAAGTCCAAAATTTTTAATACAGTAGTGTTTAGGGTAAAAATCAGGTTAGAAAGGAAGAGTGCCTCATGGGTTTGCCTTGAAGCCCCATTTCTGTCAGAGGAAGATTGTTGTTTAGTCACTAGGTCATGTCCAACTCTTTGCTACCCCATGGACTGCAGCATTCCAGGCTCCTCTGTCCTATCTCCTGAAGTTTGCGCAAATTCACTTCCACTGAGTCAGTGATGCTATCTAGCCATTGTTACTGAAATGTTTACTCTTCCTAGTTTTAGGGATAGGAGCCACACGGCCTCTATTGGTGGCCCTAAGCACACCTCTAGACAGACTTTGATGCTACCATGGGCTTCTCTGTGAGAAGCCTCGTTCCTTTATTGCTTAAACTGTTCTCTCTACATCTTGTTCTCCTCATCACTTTTGGAATCCTACCCGTCTTTGACTCCACGGCCTGTCATATCAGCCACGTTTATCTAATAGTCAAACTTGTCATATTTTCTATACTTGCACAGCTACTCCCCGTCCTTCACCTGACTGATAGGTCACCTTCTTCCACCTATCCCTTAGACTGGCATAATCATGGAACTTTAATTCTTTCACCGAGTTAAAGGTACCTTGTGACCTCAGGATAATGTTTATCCTGTCCCTTCATATGAAGTCATCCCTTTGTATCTTCAGATGCAGACCCCACAGATATGGAGGGACGACTGTCATCCATTTCTAATCTGATTTCTGTCTTCCTCTTCAGACACATTTCTCATGATTTCCCTTCCTATGCTTTGTGCTTCAGCCATGGTGAATTCCTTGCAGTCCCAGCCTTTCACTTGTTTTAGTGCATACTCATATCTAGAATGCCAGAAGCCTATAATTTATCAAGAGGGAACCTGGAGAAGTGTTACAGGACCAGCTCAGTTCAGTTCAGTTGCTCAGTCATGTCTGACTATTTTTGCAACCACAAGGACTTCAGCACGCCAGGCTTCCCTGTCCATCACCAACTCCCAGAACTTGCTCAAACTCATGTCCATTGAGCCAGTGATGCCATCCAACCATCTCATCCTCTGTCATCCCTTTCTCTTCCTGCCTTCAATCTTTCCCAGCATCAGCATCTTTTCCAATGAGTCAGTTCTTCGCATCAGGTGGCCAAAGTAATAAAGCTTCAGCTTCAGCATCAGTCCTTCCAATAAACATTCAGGACTGATTTCCTTTAGGATTGACTGGTCGGATCTCCTTGCAGTCCAAGGGACCCTCAAGAGTCTTCTCCAACACCACAGTTCAAAAGCATCAGTTCTTCGGTGCTCAGCTTTCTTTATAGTCCAACTCTCACATCCATACATGACTACTGGGAAAACCATAGCTTTGACTATATGGACCTTTGCTGGCGAAGTAATGTCTCTGCTTTTTAATATGCTGTCTAGGTTGGCCATAGCTTTTCTTTCAAGGAGCCAGTGTCTTTTAATTTCATGGCTGTAGTCAACATCTGCAGTGATTTTGAAGCCCAAGAAAATAAAGTCTGTCACTGTTTCCCCATCTATTTGCCATGAAGTGATGGAACCTGATGCCATGGTCTTCAATTTTGAGTTTTAAGCCAGCTTTTTCACTCTCTACTTTCACCTTCATCAAGAGACTCTTTAGTTCTTCTTCTCTTTCTGCCATAAGGGTAGTGTCATCTGCATATCTGAGGTTATTGATACTTNTGTCATATCAGCCACGTTTATCTAATAGTCAAACTTGTCATATTTTCTATACTTGCACAGCTACTCCCCGTCCTTCACCTGACTGATAGGTCACCTTCTTCCACCTATCCCTTAGACTGGCATAATCATGGAACTTTAATTCTTTCACCGAGTTAAAGGTACCTTGTGACCTCAGGATAATGTTTATCCTGTCCCTTCATATGAAGTCATCCCTTTGTATCTTCAGATGCAGACCCCACAGATATGGAGGGACGACTGTCATCCATTTCTAATCTGATTTCTGTCTTCCTCTTCAGACACATTTCTCATGATTTCCCTTCCTATGCTTTGTGCTTCAGCCATGGTGAATTCCTTGCAGTCCCAGCCTTTCACTTGTTTTAGTGCATACTCATATCTAGAATGCCAGAAGCCTATAATTTATCAAGAGGGAACCTGGAGAAGTGTTACAGGACCAGCTCAGTTCAGTTCAGTTGCTCAGTCATGTCTGACTATTTTTGCAACCACAAGGACTTCAGCACGCCAGGCTTCCCTGTCCATCACCAACTCCCAGAACTTGCTCAAACTCATGTCCATTGAGCCAGTGATGCCATCCAACCATCTCATCCTCTGTCATCCCTTTCTCTTCCTGCCTTCAATCTTTCCCAGCATCAGCATCTTTTCCAATGAGTCAGTTCTTCGCATCAGGTGGCCAAAGTAATAAAGCTTCAGCTTCAGCATCAGTCCTTCCAATAAACATTCAGGACTGATTTCCTTTAGGATTGACTGGTCGGATCTCCTTGCAGTCCAAGGGACCCTCAAGAGTCTTCTCCAACACCACAGTTCAAAAGCATCAGTTCTTCGGTGCTCAGCTTTCTTTATAGTCCAACTCTCACATCCATACATGACTACTGGGAAAACCATAGCTTTGACTATATGGACCTTTGCTGGCGAAGTAATGTCTCTGCTTTTTAATATGCTGTCTAGGTTGGCCATAGCTTTTCTTTCAAGGAGCCAGTGTCTTTTAATTTCATGGCTGTAGTCAACATCTGCAGTGATTTTGAAGCCCAAGAAAATAAAGTCTGTCACTGTTTCCCCATCTATTTGCCATGAAGTGATGGAACCTGATGCCATGGTCTTCAATTTTGAGTTTTAAGCCAGCTTTTTCACTCTCTACTTTCACCTTCATCAAGAGACTCTTTAGTTCTTCTTCTCTTTCTGCCATAAGGGTAGTGTCATCTGCATATCTGAGGTTATTGATACTTCTCCCTGCAGTCTTGATTCCAGCTTGTGCTTCATCCAGTCCAGCATTTCTCATGGTGTACTCTCCATACAAGTGAGGTGACAGTATACAGCTTTGATGTACTCCTTTCCCATTTTGGAACCAGTTCATCATCCAATGTCTGGTTTTAACTGTTGCTTCTTGGTCTGCATACAGATTTCTCAGGAGGCAGGTTAGATTTTATTTCCTTCTCTTGAAGAATTTTCCGATTTGTTGTGATCCACACAGTCAAAGGCTCTAGGGTAGTCAATGAAGCAGAAGTAGATGTTTTTCTGGAATTCTCTTGCTTTTTCTGTGATTCAGTGGATGTTGGCAATATAATCTCTAGTTCCTCTGCCTTTTCTGAATCCAGCTTGAACATCTGGAATTTTTCGGTTCACATCCTGTTGAAGCCTCACTTGGAGAATACTTTACTAGCATGTGAGATGAGTGCAATTGTGCAGTAGCTTGAACATTCTTTGGCATTGCCTTTCTTTGGGATTGGAATGAAAACTGACCTTTTCCAGTCCTGTGGCCACTGCTGAGGTTTCCAAATTTGCTGCTGGCTTACTGAGTGCAGCAGAGTACACTTGAGTGTTACAGCACCTGCAATTGATTGTTACAGGTACTGACTTGGAATCAGAAAGAAAAAGATTTGAATCCCAGCTTTGCGATTTACTAGCTTAAGAGCACAGATAAGTAAGCTCCTTAACTTTTATGACCCTCCATGACCACATCTTCTAAGTGAAATAACAACTTAGTATGGATGAAACCTGCCATATCAGTAAGCAAGGATGTTCAGACACCAAGCCATCAAGCAGTGCAGTCACCCCTCTACTGTGCACCCTTAGGGATTCAGGATGGAAGCAAAAACAGGATACTGGCCCTAAGTAGTTAAAGTGTATATCAAAGAAACTATTTCAGTAAGTCCAAACTCTTGTCTTCCTATACATAGAAAAATGCTAAATTCATTAACTTGAGATGTCTGAGTTTTTTCTTTAATTAACAGTAATCTTTAAATGTTTCCATTTCACGTTTTCCATTTAATGTTTGTGTGGGATTCATAACAGCCTGGATAGAGGCAAGCAGTATAAGCCAAAATATGGACAGCATCAATGCCATGTAATGTTTGCTCTTCCACAGAAAGTCCATAGCCTGACCTCCCTTCCTGACCACTGAAGCAGCCTCAGAGAGACACAAGGTAGAAACAAGGTTCTATAACAAATTGCTAGCATGTTAGAATGCTTTGGAGCTCTTTGGAAAAGACCCTGATGCTGGAAAAGATTGAGGGCAGGAGGAGAAGGGGGCAACAGAGGATGAGAAGGTTGCAAGGCATCATCAACTTGACAGACATGAGTTTGAGCAAACTCCAGGAGGTATTGAAGGATAAGGCAATGGCACCCCACCCCAGTACTCTTGTCTGGAAAATCCCACGGATGGCAGAGCCTGGTAGGCTGCAGTCCATGAGGTTGCTAAAGTCAGACACGACTGAGTGACTTCCCTTTCACTTTTCACTTTCACGCATTGGAGAAGGAAATGGCAACCCACTCCAGTGTTCTTGCCTGGAGAATCCCAGGGATGAGGGAGCCTGGTGGGCTGCCGTCTATGGGGTTGCACAGAGTCGGACATGACTGAAGTGACTTAGCAACAGCAGCAGCAGCAGCAAAGCCTGGTGTGCAATAGTCCAAGGGGTCACAAAGAGTAAAACACCACTTAGCAACTAAACAACAAGGAGATCTTGAAATATCAGTGGGCAGTCATGGAAAAGGTACAGTTTGATATGGGTTTTGTAGGATTAATAGGATTTTAAGAGACATAAATAAGACATTCTCTGTAGAGAAATAGCAAATCATTTGGATACCATACAAACGAGGGAGTGCAGTAAGCCTGTGAAGTGGGTAAATGTACAGATGTTATGGGAACTATGACTGGAACATTTTGCCTTTTCTCATGTATATGTTTTAGTGTTGCTTGTTGGAGAATGAACATGTTAACTTAGCAGAATTGCTTACCCAGTGCATTTTAAAGCAGTATTTCCCAAAATGCTTCTTTGTAAAATTAGTCTCATGGAATGCTCTATAGAAAAATAATAAACAATAGTAATAATTTAAAGAAATGTTGAATATTCTTTTCTTCTCCCTTGAATATTCACAGTGCGTATTAACTTATTTTAAAATGCCCGAATTAGTGTTATAATACCAAAACCTGACTTCCCTGGGAAAGTAGGCCTTTCCTATTTATGTGACTATAACATCACATTATTTCCCCTCAATGCACTTTTAGAGTCTGTAACTATATTATATATTTATTTAAATTATTTTGTTGACTGCTTCCCCACCAGGATATATACTCCATGAGGACAAATATCTGTCCTATCTTGTTTATACCAATAATCAGGCACAATGTCTGGTGTTTAACAGGTGCTCAAAATAGGAATAAATAATGAATAAAACTTGTTTGCTTTTGACTTTGAATTATCTATACAGTTGATAAAGGGTAGAATGGAATTTGAACCAAATGCTGCCAGATTCTAGTCTTTTAAAAAATAATGAATCATTTTTGGCTGTGCTGGGTTTTTGTTGCTGCATAGGTCTTCTCTAGTTGTGGTGAGTGGGGGCTACTCTCTAGTTGCGGTGTGCAGCTTCTCATTGCTGTGGCTTCTCTTGTTGTGGAGTACAAGCTCTAGACTTGAGGCTTTCAGTAGTTGTGGCTTCTGGGCTCTAGAGCACAGGGTCAATAGTTGTGGTGCATGAGCTTAGCTGCTCCATGGTATGTGGGATCTTCCTGGACCAGAAATTGAACCTATGTCTCCTGCATTGGCAGGCGAATTCTTTACCATTGAGCCACCAGGGAAGCCCCCCAGATTCTTTTTGACCAGAGGTTGGTATACACTGTTATTCTTAGCCACCACCTAGGATTCTTGATGTTACAGTTTTACCCTTGGGCATTTATTCCCACTGATTACAATTTGAAGCTTGAATGACTGTCTGATATGCCCAAATTTCTTTGTATCTTTCAGGCAAAGATTGCCGCCCAAAAATGTCTACTACTACCGCTGCCCTGACCATAGGAAGAATTACGTGATGTCCTTTGCATTTTGTTTTGACCGAGAAGAAGATATTTACCAATTTGCTTACTGCTACCCTTATACATACACTCGCTTTCAGCATTACCTTGACAGCCTGCAGAAGAGAAACATGGATTACTTCTTCCGGGAGCAGCTGGGTCAGAGCGTGGTAAGGCCCACTGGGAAACAGGTAGTCTGGGGGAGGAGCTTAGCAACGGTTTTTATAGGATGCAAATAATATGCTGTGGAAATTTTAAAAATCATAGTTTTGTGTGTGTAATATTTTGATACTTTGACTACCAGGAAGTCATAGAATAGGAGTAAAGTAGATGCATGTCCTTCTGAATGAAGCTGATAAATCTCTCTTAACAAAATACAAAAGTTCTGGACAATCCCCAAAACTCCGAGGGAAAAAAAGGTTTCTACTAGGTATTGCAAAAGGCGTGAAAGCATTTATGAGTCTAAGCTTATGAGGTGAAGAGTAAATTTGCTTTTTAGTAAATTTAACTTGCCTGCAATACAGATTAGCAAGTTGTGTGCAGTATGGTTTTTCTGTCCATAGTGTGTTCATCTCTGTCACTTATTAGGTCCCCAGCCCTTCTTCCTTCCCAGGTTTAGTTCTCTGGGTCTGGAGATTTCAGTCTCACATTCTATACTAGTTTCCTATTGCTGACATAACAAATTGCATCGACTTGGTGGCTTAAAACAACATAAATTTATTATCTTACAGTTCGGGAAAAGTCTGAAGTTGGCCTCTCCAGGCTAAAATCAAGGTATCAGCAAGATCTTTAATTAAATCACCTTTAAAGGTAGCATGTTCACAGGTTCCAAGGATTAGAACTTGGGCATTTGGGAAAAGGGGGTGCATTGTTCTGGCTACCACACCTTCCTACTCTCTTTTCCTCTCTTTTTCCCCTCTGCCCACCCTAAAAGTATTCTATAAGGATAGAAAAGTATTCTTCATACCAGATGCACAAGCTTTGCTCTCTGTGGTCAGCAGTACTTCCTTCAGTAGCTAATAAAGAATATCTTTTCTCTACTCCAACCTTCTTCCTAACAGTGTTTCTGATGGGTGCCATGTATGTTTGGTGCCTATATCTTTTGAACTGAGAATTGGGACACATGGTGTGTCAGTCAGCCTTCTAGGAGGAAACAGATGGCAGCCTCACATTAGGATGATTTGAGAGGAGCTTAATAAATGGGCTGTTTACAAGGTGTGGGCACTGTGCACAGAAGCCATGGGGTATAGTGCAGTTCCCTGGGGCCTGACAGAGCAAAGGAACTGAAAGGAGGGAATGGTAACCAGAAGCCAAAGGAGAGAGTCATGCAGTGGGCCACCTTGGGCGGAACAGTGACCTTCAGATGAGGAGCAAAGTTAGCCTGAGATGACCCCACAGGGAGGGAGCTGAGAAAAATAAATACAGAGAACCCACTTTCTTGCTTCCCTCTGATCTTCTGCCAGGGCTTCCTACTGACCATCCCGACTGGAAATTAGAGGGCAAGAGACCACTGAAGTAATCCACACAGACAAGTCTTCCTGAACAAAGAAAATGGTGAAGAAAGGCAGAGAGTGGTTGTAGAGAGCCAAATAGAACATATTAGGTACATATGGTCTGATCAACAGTGTATTACTGGAAATAGTGAGATTATTTGAGATGGGACTGTTGGAGAAATTTTGAGATGAATGTTTGCCACACACATGACTTATCATATAAATTAAGAGCAAGAGAGTTTCAGTCAATACTTGTGACTTTTAAAGGCAGGATCTATTTGTTTCAGGTTTCTTTGGTGGCTCAAATGGTAAAGTATCTGCCTACAATGAAGGAGACCCAGGTTCGATCCCTGANAGCAAGTTGTGTGCAGTATGGTTTTTCTGTCCATAGTGTGTTCATCTCTGTCACTTATTAGGTCCCCAGCCCTTCTTCCTTCCCAGGTTTAGTTCTCTGGGTCTGGAGATTTCAGTCTCACATTCTATACTAGTTTCCTATTGCTGACATAACAAATTGCATCGACTTGGTGGCTTAAAACAACATAAATTTATTATCTTACAGTTCGGGAAAAGTCTGAAGTTGGCCTCTCCAGGCTAAAATCAAGGTATCAGCAAGATCTTTAATTAAATCACCTTTAAAGGTAGCATGTTCACAGGTTCCAAGGATTAGAACTTGGGCATTTGGGAAAAGGGGGTGCATTGTTCTGGCTACCACACCTTCCTACTCTCTTTTCCTCTCTTTTTCCCCTCTGCCCACCCTAAAAGTATTCTATAAGGATAGAAAAGTATTCTTCATACCAGATGCACAAGCTTTGCTCTCTGTGGTCAGCAGTACTTCCTTCAGTAGCTAATAAAGAATATCTTTTCTCTACTCCAACCTTCTTCCTAACAGTGTTTCTGATGGGTGCCATGTATGTTTGGTGCCTATATCTTTTGAACTGAGAATTGGGACACATGGTGTGTCAGTCAGCCTTCTAGGAGGAAACAGATGGCAGCCTCACATTAGGATGATTTGAGAGGAGCTTAATAAATGGGCTGTTTACAAGGTGTGGGCACTGTGCACAGAAGCCATGGGGTATAGTGCAGTTCCCTGGGGCCTGACAGAGCAAAGGAACTGAAAGGAGGGAATGGTAACCAGAAGCCAAAGGAGAGAGTCATGCAGTGGGCCACCTTGGGCGGAACAGTGACCTTCAGATGAGGAGCAAAGTTAGCCTGAGATGACCCCACAGGGAGGGAGCTGAGAAAAATAAATACAGAGAACCCACTTTCTTGCTTCCCTCTGATCTTCTGCCAGGGCTTCCTACTGACCATCCCGACTGGAAATTAGAGGGCAAGAGACCACTGAAGTAATCCACACAGACAAGTCTTCCTGAACAAAGAAAATGGTGAAGAAAGGCAGAGAGTGGTTGTAGAGAGCCAAATAGAACATATTAGGTACATATGGTCTGATCAACAGTGTATTACTGGAAATAGTGAGATTATTTGAGATGGGACTGTTGGAGAAATTTTGAGATGAATGTTTGCCACACACATGACTTATCATATAAATTAAGAGCAAGAGAGTTTCAGTCAATACTTGTGACTTTTAAAGGCAGGATCTATTTGTTTCAGGTTTCTTTGGTGGCTCAAATGGTAAAGTATCTGCCTACAATGAAGGAGACCCAGGTTCGATCCCTGAGTTGGGAAGATCCCCTGGAGAAGAGAATGGCTACCCACTCCAGTATTCTTGCCTGGAGAATCCCATGGACGGGGAGCCTGGCAGGCTACAGTCTATGGGGTTGCAAAGAGTCAGATGCCACTGGGCGACTAACACTTCATTTGGTTCATTCCATTCCTATGTCCATTCCAGAACCCTCTTAGATTTATGCCAGGCAGAATCTAGGTGCACACTGAATGGCTATGGAGTAAACTACTGAATGAATGAATGAAGATATGTCTAGAGACAATGTGAAGAGCAAAGAGAATCAGAAAGCTGATAGGAGGGATAATAGAATAAGTTTGGCTTTCAATAACTAATACACAAAATGTGTATCTAAAATAACAGCACTTTAAACAAGACAGAAGTTTACTTCTCTTCCATATACAAGTCTAGATGCAGAAAATCCAGAGCTGATGGTGTGGCTCTGCTCCTGAAAACTGTTGGAGTCAAATTCTTTCAGCTTTCTGCTGCTGTCCCTAGAAAGTGCCTCTCAATCTCATTGTCATATGTGAAATTCTACCAGCATTTCCATGTTCCAGGAAGCATGATAAAGAAAGTACGGGGAGAAGGGAGAAGACGCAATTCTTGACACTTTCGTGTTTATCCCATTCAATAGAACTCATATCTACACTTAACTAAAGGATAGATGAGAAATCAAGTCTTCATCCTGGGTGACTATTTTCTAGATAAAAATTAGTAGTCCTATAGATATGGAAGATAAGAATAGAGAGGATGATTGGGACCAAGCACTGGAAAACTTTGATTGTCAAATTAAGGAATTGTGGCTGTATCCTTTATTCAGATTCAATATACAAACACTGGGTCAGGCACTTTAGGTACACTTACTTGATTTTTTGCAACAGTTTTGGGGTAGGCAAGATTATCTCAATTTGGGAAAAATAGTCTAAGGCTAATCAGATAAGTTACTTGGCTAAAGCTAAATGACTAGTTTGTGACTAGGCCAATATTAGACCCATGGCTTCTAATGCCATATCCTGACACTTCGATGGACTCACTGCTGCTTTTCACGTTGTACCTACTGAAACCCATAATAGATTTTGAGAAAGTAATTGTAGTTTATCCAAAGCTACATCTTAAGAAAGTAAAGTTAGTGGAAGTGCAAGGTGTGCCACTGCTGGCTAAACCAGATTAAGGAAGCTCTGTGGCTTGGTTCAGTCCCACTGAATTGGGTCTCAAAGCAGATTCCAGACTTCAAGGCTTTCTGGCGTACTTTGTAGGCAGCACAATTCTTGGTTACTAGGGCGTTTGATATGGCTCATGTCTGAAGGCACCACTGTAATTAGTTAATCCTTATTCCAATTTGAAGGGAGGATAATTACAAGTAGAAAGCTAAACATGTCAACAGATAATTCTTAGAAAGCGCATGAAGGAAGCAAGATTTTGAATTTCTAGTGCTGAAACTATTAATCACCATGGGCATGGCTTCCATTGCTACTAATTATATCATTCAGAGGGCTTCCTTAGTGGCTCGGTGGTAAAGAATCCATCCACCAGTGCAGGTTGCGCGGATTCAATCCCTGGGTTAGAAAGATCCTCTGGAAATGGAAATGGCAATCCTCTCCAGTATTCTTGCTTGGGAAATCTCATGGATAGAGGAATCTAGTGGGCCACAGTCCATGGGGTCACAAAGAGTTGGACACAACTTAGCGACTAAACAACAACACATCATCCAAAATGGCATTTTATTTTGTTACTCACCAGTGGCCCTTTCTAACCACACCAAAAAAAATTGCTTTATGCATGCACCAAATCCACAACCTGACATTTCAGCTAAACACATCATAGGAAAAATCTTTATTTTCTCATGTTTTAACACTTTTGTTGAGGTACAATTTACATACTATAACATTAACACATTGTAAGGGTACAATTCTATGATTTTTAGTGAATCTATAGAGTTTTACAGCTATCACCACAGTCTCATTTTAGAATGTTTCCATCAACCCCAAAATTTCTTTCGCAAATCCTCACTTCTGCTCCCACCCACAAGAAACTATCTGCTCTCTGACACTATAAGTTTGCCATTTCTGAATAATTCCTATAAGTAGAAAAATACATTATTTAGTTGTCCTTTGAATTCAGCTCCTTTTATGTAGCATTACATTTTTGAAGTTTGATTAATCCATGTTGTAGCATCTCTCAGTAGTTCACTCATTTTTAGTGCTGAATAATAGTCTATTGAAAAATTATAACACAATTTGTTTATCTGTTCTCTGGTTAATGGACATTTGCATTGCTTCCTTTAGGGCTAAAATGATTAATTTTATTGTGAACATTCATGTGCATATCTTTGAATGGACATGTGATCACTTTTCTCTTGGGAAGATTTGTAGGAATTGAATCATTGGATCATACAAGTTCACATGCAACTTAAAACAAAAATTCCAAAACTGTCACAAGGTATTCCAAGTTAGTAGTGCCATTTTGCATTCCTGCTAATAATGTCAGAGAGAGAGTTTGTAGTGTCTCCATGTGCTTGCTAACACTTGGAATTAGCTATATTTTTCAGTATAGCCATTTTAGTGGGAATGTAGTTGTATTTCATTGTGGTTTTAATTTGTATTGCCCTAGTAACTACTTATGATGATTATCTTATCATGTGTTTGTTTGGCCTTTATATATCTTCTCTGTTGGAGTGTTAGTTTAAATTTTTTATCCATTTTTTACAAATTGGGTTTTGTTCTTAAAGGAGTTTTGAGAGTTATTCATGTGTTGTTAATGTAATTCCTTTATCAGATACATGCTTTATCAATATTCCCCTTAATCCATACCTTATCTTTTCACTCATTTGCTTAACCATGTCCTTTGAGGGATAGAAGTTGTTAACTTTTGAAGTCCAACTTACTTTTTCTCCTTTGGGTCATGCTATGAGAGTCTTATCTAAAAGCTGCCTATTTGAAGGCCACAGAAATTTTCTCCTCTGTCTTCTTCTAAATTTTTCATAGTTTTCATTTACATTTAAATCCATGATCCATTTTGAATTAATGTTTTATATATGGCATGAGGCAAGGGCCTTAAGTTCATTTTTCTTTTGGCATATGGATATTTAACTGTTGCAGCACTACTTGTTGAAAAGACTAGCATTTACCCAACCCACAGAGACTAAGACAGAACTGTGTCTGAGTGTCTCCTGTGAAGGTATGGATCAGCAGTGGCCTGCTGCAGGGGCTCTGGGTGCAGCAGACCTGGGTATGGCATAAGCCCTCTTGGAGGAGGTCGCCAATAACCCCATCATAGAACCACAAGAACTTACACAGCACTGGGGAAACAGACTCTTGGAATGCACAAACAAAAGCTTGTATGCACCAGGACCCAAGAGAAAGGAGCAATGACCCCACAAAAAACTGACCCAGACATGCCCATGAGTATCCAGGAGTCTCTGGCAGAGGCGTGGGTTGGCGGTGGCCTGCTTCAGGGTTGGAGGCAAAGCAGTGCATGCATGGGACCTTTTGAAGGAGGTTGCCATTATCTCCATTACCTCCACCATAGTTTGGCCTCAGGTCAAGCAACAGGAAGGGAACACAGTCCAGCCCATCAACAGAAAATTGGATTAGAGATTTACTGAACATGGCCCCATCCATCAGAACAAGACCTAGTTTCCCCCTCAGTCAGGTTTTCCCATCAGGAAGCTTCCATAAGCTTCTTATCCTTTACCATCAGATGGCTGGCAGAATGAAAACCACAATCACAGAAAACTAACCAAACTGATCACATGGACCACACCCTTGTCGAGTTCAATGAAAATATGAGCCATGCCGTGTAGGGCCACCCAAGATGCATGGGTCATGGCAGAGAATTCTGACAAAATGTGGTCCACTGGAGACGAGAATAGGAAGCCACTTCAGTATTTTTGCCTTGAGAACCCCATGAACAGTATGAAAAAGCAAAAAGGTATGACACTGGAAGATGAAATCCCCAGGTTGATAGGTGCCAAATATGCTACTGGAAAAAGTGGAGAAATAACTCCAGAAAGAATGAAGAGGCAGAGCCAGAGCAAAAACAACACCCAGTTGTGGATATGACTGGTGATGGAAGTAAAGTCTGACGCTGTAAAGAGCAATATGCATAGGAACCTGGAATGTTAGGTCCATGAATCAAGGCAAATTGGAAGTGGTCAAACAGGAGATGGCAAGAGTGAACATTGACATCTTAGGAATCAGCGAACTAAATTTAACTCAGATGACCATGATATCTACTACTGTAGTTAAGAATATCTTAGAAGAAATGGAGTAGCCATCATAGTCAACAAGAGTCTGAAATGCAGTATTTGGGTACAATCTCAACAACGGCAGAATGATCTATATTCATTTCCAAGGCAAACCACTCAATATCATAGTAATCCAAGTCTATGCCCTGACTAGTAATGCTGGAGAAGATGAAATTGAATGGTTCTATGAAGATCTACAAGATCTTCTAGAACTAACGCCCAAAAACAGATGTTGCTTCATTGTACAGGACTGGAATCCAAAAGTAGGAACTCAAAAGCTACTTGGAGTAACAGGCAAATTTGGCCATGGAGTACAAAATGAAGCAGGTCAAAGGCTAACAGGGTTTTGCCAAGAGAACGCACTGGTCATAGCAAACACCATCTTCCAAGAACACAAGAGAAGACTCTACACATGGACATCATCAGATGGTCAATACTAAAATAAGATTGATTATATTCTTTGCAGCTAAATATGGGGAAGCTATATAGAGTCAGCAAAAGCAAGACCGGGAACTGACTGTGGCTCAGATCATGAGTTCCTTATTGCCAAATTCAGACTTAAATTGAAGAAAATAGGGAAAACCACTAGACCACTCAAGTATGACCTGAATCAAATCCCTTATGATTATACAGTGGAAGTGACAAATAGATTCAAGATGTTAGGTCTGATAGACAGAGTGCCTGCAGGACTATGGATGGAGGTTCATGACATTGTATAGGAGGCAGTGATCAAGACCATCCCCAAGAAAAAGAAATGCAAAAAGGCAAAATGGTTGTCTGGGGAGGCTTTAAAAATAGCTGAGAAAGAAAACCAGCTAAAGGCAAAGGAGAAAAGGAAAGATATACCCATTTGAATGCAGAGGTCTAAAGAATAGCAAGGAGAGATAAGTAAGTCTTCCTCAGTGATCAATGCAAAGAAATAGAGGGAAAAGATGGAATAGGAAAGACAAGAGCTCTCTTCAAGGAAAGTAGAAATACCAAGGGAATATTTCATGCAAAGATGGGCAAAATAAAGGACAGAAGTGGTATGGACCTGACAGAAGCAGAAGATATCAAGAAAAGGTGGCAAGAATACACAAGAACTATACAGAAAAATATTTTCATAACCCAGATAACCATGATGGTGTGATCCTTCACCTAGACACAGACACCCTGGAATGCAAAGTCAAGTGGGCCTTAGGAAACATCACTAGGAACAAAGTTAGTGGATGTGATGGAATTCCAGTTGAGCTATTTCAAATCCTAAAAGATGATGCTATGAAAGTGCTGCAGTCAATATGCCAGAAAATTTGGAAAACTCAGCAGTGGCCATGGGACTGGAAAAGGTCAGTTTTCATTCCAATCCCAAAGAAAGGCAATGCCAAAGAATGTTCAAACTACCACACAATTGCACTCATCTCACACTCTAGAAAAGTAATGCTCAAAATTCTCCAAGCCAAGCTTCAACAGTACATGAACTGTGAACTTCCATATGTTCCACCTGGATTTAGAAAAGGCGGAGAAACCAGAGATCAAATTGCCAACATCTGCTGGATCATCAAAAAAGTGAGAGAGTTCCAGAAAAACATCTAGTTTTGTTTTATTGATTAGGCCAAAACCTTTGATTTTGTGGATCGCAACAAACTGTGGAAAATTCTGAAAGAGACGGGAATACCAGACCACCTGATAAATCTGTATGCAGGTCAAGAAGCAGCAGTTAGATCTGGACGTGGAAGAACAGACTCATTCCAAACCAGTAAAGGAGTATGTCAAGGCTATATGTTGTCACCCTGCTTATTTAACTTCTCTGCAGAGTACATCATGTTAAATGCCAGGCTGAATGAAGCACAAGCTGGAATTAAGATTGCCGGGAGAAATATCAATAACCTCAGATAGGCAGATGACACTACCCTTATACCAGAAAGTGAAGAAGAACTAAAGAGCCTCTTGATGAAAGTGAAAAAGGAGAGTGGAAAAGTTGGCTTAAAGCTCAACATTCAGAAAACTAATATCGTGGCATCTGGTCCCATCACTTCATGGCAAATAGATGGGGAAAAAATGAAAACAGTGACCAATCTAGACAGCATACTAAAAAGCAGAGACATTATTTTGCCGACAAAGGTCCGTCTAGTCAAGGCTATGGTTTTTCCAGTAGTCATGTAGGGATATGAGAGTTGGACTATAAAGAAAGCTGAGCACTGAAGAAATGATGCTTTTGAACTGTGGAGTTGGAGAAGACTCTTGAGAGTCCCCTGGACTACAAGAAGATTCAACCAGTCAATCCTAAAAGAAATCAGTCCTGAAAATTCATTGGAAGTACTGATGTGGAAGCTAAAATACCAATAATCTGGCCACCTGATATGAAGAACTGACTCATTGGAAAAGATGCTGATGATGGGAAGGATTGAAGGCAGGAGGAGAAGGGGACGACAGAGGATGAGATGGTTGGATGGCATCACCAACTCTATGGACATGGGTTTGGGTGGACTCCAGGAGTTGGTGATGGACAGGGAAGCCTGGCGTGCTGCAGTCCACAGGGTCACAAAGAGTCGGATATGACTGAGTGACTGAACTGAACTGAACTTACCCTTGAATTATCTTGGCACCTTTCTCCAGTGCCTCTACTCAATTTTTCTTTTTTATTTTCGAGGCTGAATTCCTAGGGAGTCATACTTGTGTCTGTGTAAGTCAGTGATGATCAGACTGAGTTTGTGCTCATCCACCCTGAGCCTGTAAGACTTGTATTCTCTGACATTGGATCCGTGTGGGAGTGGGGAACCCAAGGTTCAGGCAGTGTTCAGGTCTGCCCTGGCTTTCACTTTGCCTTTTATGCTGTGATTTCTGTGGACATTTGTGGAACCTCAAGGTTGTTCAAGTATGGGTTGCTGCTTTGGGCTTCTTCTCATATCTCTACTGTGCCCACACTCATCTCAGCCAGGAATATGCTTGTTCTTACTATGTAACTCTGGGCCTTCCTCACTTGCCCACAGATAGTGTTCCTGTGTCCAGGCACTGCCTATTTATCCAAATTAACTGGGTCCCTTCAATCATGACAGAGAAGTTGCCAATCCTCACAGCCTGGCCTGTTCCTAGAATTCACCAAGCAGGGGGAAAGTAGAATGAATCCAGGACAGCACATCATCGATTCTCATTCTTACTACCTGAAATTCAGCTGCTTTTAAAATGTAGTAGTTTTGAGATTGTTGTCAATTTGGTCAATTTTCAAAACACTAATGGTTATTTGTATCAATCTTGTCCAGCTTGATGTATGTTTTTTGGGAATAGGATTTATCAATACTCTCATTCCAGCATAGGCAGAATTAGATACGACCAACCTAGATAGCATATTGAAAAGCAGAGACATTTCTTTGCCAACAAAGTTCTGTCTAGTCAAGGCTATGGTTTTCCCAGTGGTCATGTATGGATGTGAGAGTTGGACTGTGAAGAAAGCTGAGTGCTGAAGAATTGATGCTTTTGAAATGTGGTGTTGGAGAAGATTCTTGAGAGTCCCTTGGACAGCAAGGAGATCCAACCAGTCCATTCTGAAGGAGATCAACCCTGGGATTTCTTTGGAAGGAATGATGCTAAAGCTGAAACTCCAGTACTTTGGCCACCTCATGTGAAGAAGTGACTCATTGGAAAAGACTCTGATGCTAGGAGGGATTGGGGGCAGGAGGAGAAGAGGACGACAGAGGATGAGATGGCTGGATGGCATCACTGACTTGATGGACATGAGTCTGAGTGAACTCCGGGAGATGGTGATGGACAGGGAGGCCTGGTGTGCTGCGATTCATGGGGTCGCAAACAGTTGGACACGACTGAGCAACTGAACTGAACTGAACTGAACATGAGTTTTTAAATCACACAGCTCTTGTACTCTCAGGCATAGTGAAGTATGGCATTATTTTCATATGTCATTGGACTAGAGGAACACGTAACTTGTGTGTATATGTGTGTGTGTGTGTGTGTGTGTGTGTGTGTGTGTTTTGAAAGTACTAGATGAAAAGAGCTATTCCCATACCTAGGGATACTTGCCAAAAGGAAGTGTCTGCTGCTGCTAAGTCACTTCAGTCATGTCCGACTCTGTGTGACCCCATGGATGGCAGCCCATCAGGCTCCCCCATCCCTGGGATTCTCCAGGCAAGAACACCAGAGTGGGTTGCCATTTCCTTCTTCAGTGCATGAAAGTGAAAAGTAAAAGTGAAGTCGCTCAGTTGTGTCCAATTCTTAGCAACCCCATGGACTGCAGCTCACCAGGCTCCTCTGTCCATGGGATTTTCCAGGCAAAGTGCTGGAGTGGAGTGCCATTGCCTTCTCCAAAAGGAAATATCTAACAAAGAAAATACTCTGATAGTATATTTTGGAAATCACTAGAAAATCATTTATGTGAGAATAATATTGTCTAGGCTCTGCCATTGGCTACCTCTTTGACCTTGGGAAAAATACTTCTCTATGGGCCTTACAAAATCAGACCAGATTATTTCAAGCATCTCTTCCAATTTTGATATAAATTATAGTTCAAATGTTGGTGATATCCTGTTGTATGTTCTGAGTCACATATTAGCTTGTTGTAATGAACATGAGTTTGGGTAAACTCCGGGAGTTGGTGATGGACAGGGAGGCTGGGTGTGCTGCCGATCATGGGGTCGCGAAGAGTCGGACATGACTGAGCAACTGAACTGAACTGAATGTTGCCTCTTACTCTGCCCCTTATTTTATAACAGTAGTACTTATTGAGTGCTTAGTATGTGCCAAACACAATGCTGTGAACTTTGTGTACATCTGTCATCCAGTCTTTACAACACCCCTATTAAACAGTCAGCACCACTGTTGAATATCTGACCCCATGTAACCAGCTTGTCTAAACTCTGGGGATACAGCAATGAAAACAAGCATAAATCCATGCCTTCATGGAGCTTAAATTCTTGTAGAAAGAGATAAATTTGTTGGAAAAATTAATCAGGAAAAAGGAGACGTTTTGGGGTGAAGGCCTCACTTAAAAGGAAGCATTTAAGCTCTGAGATATAAGCAGTATCTTCTGCCGTTTGCATTTTTAAAAGCTGAGATACAATGAGATTAATTTGTCTACGTCGTGTAGCTGGGATTTGAAGCCATGGTTTGTGGACCCCAAAGGATGAACTCTAAACCAGTCCTGGATAAGGAAATATTCTATTAATATTCACATATACAGTTATTTACTAAATTTTTCCGAAGTCATTCCTCAATACTATAAATATCTAGCAAACACCTTTGTCAGGCTTTGTCTTGGGTGCCGAACACAGAAAGATGAATACCAAACACAGCTTGCCTCTGAGAAATACTCAGTGTACTGGGTGTCACAGACAATGAAGGCTAATAATGTCAATGGTGGTAAGAATGCCAGAACTGAATATAAAACTATGCATGTGATCTAAGAATCCCACGATAGAATAGAACCATTGCCTCTCTTGTTCTGAATACTGGATTTCTAGGAAAGTAGCCAGAATTTACATTAGCTTCTTAATTTAATTTATTTACTTTCCATTGTGCTCAATCTTCGTTGCTACACGACGTTTTCTCTGGTTGCAGTGAGCAGGGGCTACCCTTCTTTGCACTGTGCAGGCTTCTCATTGCCTCCGCTTCCTTTGTTGTGGAGCACTGGGCCCTGGGCATGTCGGTTTCAGTAGCTGTGGTGTGTTGGCTCAGTAGCTGTGACTCCTGAGCTCTAGAACATAGGCTCAGGGCTCAGGAGTTGCAGTGCAAGAGCTTAGTGTTCTGTGGCGTATGGGATCTTCCCAGATCAGAGATAGAACCTGTGTCTCCTGCATTGGCAGGAGGATTCTTTACTACTGAACCACCATTAGCTTCTTTAAACAATGAGGCCTTCCTGTAGTTAAATTTTTATTATTGTTCTTTAAATAAAACTATTATTTATTGGATGGTCTTTTTAAAATAAATATTAATTTTAGAATAATTTTAGATTTATAGAGTTCCCACATACCCTTCACCCAGTTTTCCCTAATGTTAAAATCTTATAAAACCATGAAAAATTAATCAAAACTAGTAAATGAACATTGGTACATCTCTATTAACTAAACTGTAGAATAATATGTAGATTTTTTCAGTTTTCCCACTAATATTGTATTTTGTCCCCAGAAACCAATCCAGTATACCATGNGTGTTCTGTGGCGTATGGGATCTTCCCAGATCAGAGATAGAACCTGTGTCTCCTGCATTGGCAGGAGGATTCTTTACTACTGAACCACCATTAGCTTCTTTAAACAATGAGGCCTTCCTGTAGTTAAATTTTTATTATTGTTCTTTAAATAAAACTATTATTTATTGGATGGTCTTTTTAAAATAAATATTAATTTTAGAATAATTTTAGATTTATAGAGTTCCCACATACCCTTCACCCAGTTTTCCCTAATGTTAAAATCTTATAAAACCATGAAAAATTAATCAAAACTAGTAAATGAACATTGGTACATCTCTATTAACTAAACTGTAGAATAATATGTAGATTTTTTCAGTTTTCCCACTAATATTGTATTTTGTCCCCAGAAACCAATCCAGTATACCATGTTGGCCTACATTAGTAGATTTCACAAGTATAAATATGACCTGTTATTCTTATCCTAAGTTTCAACTTACTGGTTTTAGTTCTTTGTTATAGGCTGCCATGATCATTTGGAGTTTTGGATTTTCTTATCTGTAATATTAGTGACATTGCTCAGAATTTTTAAAGAATATATTTTTCAAGTATTAGTTTAAGGCAAGGATACAAATGTTTAACAGGCTAAGACCTGAGACTAAAAACAGAGATCCATATATATTATCAGAGACTTCTGTGGAATGACTAATATGGCATTTTTATATTGATTTTCAGGTTTGATTATGCTGCTTACCCCAGTAGAATAAGTTCTCTAAGTGAACAGGATTTTCCCTGCCTCCAACTCAACTCAATTCAATTCAATTTAGTTCAGTTTAATTTAGAATCTCTTATGTACCACATACCATAAAAGATCTGGAATTAAATAAAATGTAGTCCCTGCCCCCATTTCTCCATCTTGTTCATTAGGATCATATGTAAAGTTTTAAATAATGGCTAGTTGAAATCCATGATGAGTGAGGGAGAGCCATATGGCAAATGACAAAATTAAGAAAAAAGAGTGCTTTCTAGGGAAGGATCTGGCTAGGTGGGGCTCCACAGTGAGGACCCTGGGCAATAGGAACTCTCACCAGGACTCTAACCCCTTCTGGTGAGATTGGCTCCCAGATCAGCAAAGTCATAGTGAGAATGGTCTGGTGGCAGAGGGCAGATTCCAAAAGCCATGCCTTAGAAGATTTTTCAGAATCTAAAGCAAACTAAAAATTTGGGAGTCAGACCAAAAAAAAACAAAAAATGCAAAATCATAAAGCTGAAGAGGATAGAGAATGTGGTAAAAATCAGAGAAAGCCAGAAGCTAGATAAGGGTGATGAGAATCAGAGTAGATGAGTACAAGGAGCTCTGGAAGAATTTGAGATATGAAACTTGGCAGGTTCCACTACAGTCCTTGCATGGACTTCTGTGGAAAGGCCAGGATCTCATGACCTGATGGGCAGGAAAGTCAAGGAACACAAAGTAATACAGCAGAAGAGAGACGAGAGAGGCCAGTACAGTTCTGATAAGCGTGATATCTTCAAATATAAGGCAGTCACCTTCTGTTCTTTTTATTCCTTCTCCTTTGGTTCTTTCTTCCCCTTTGAAGTAAAACATCATGGAGTTGCAGCTGGCAACATGAGCAAACAAATGTATGAAAAATAATTACATCTTTTTGGCTGAGTTTTTAAATGAGTAATTGTTGGAAGTCAGTAATCTCAATTATCAGTCTCTAATCTACCTCTCAGGAGAGTTCTATGGACCCCCATCTGCACCAATCCTTGTCCTGATCAGACACTCTAAATTAAAAAGGGCTTAGTGGTTTTGGCTCCCTTCCAGCAGGCCACTTCACAAGTCACCATGCTCTTGGCATAGTTTTTATATTCCCTCCAAAAAGAATCCAAATATATTGAAGGCAGATACATCCCCTCAGCATCTGGCAGAGGGACTTCCAACCTACCCTATGATGCCGATAACCCGTCGATTCTAAATCTCCGCTCTGGGTGAACATGGGCCTGAAGAGGAGATGCCAAGAAACATGACCCTGGGTTCTCCCTCTGCTCAAACAAGGAGATGCATGTCTGATACACCTCAAGCTGCAGAGGCTGATCCACACTACCACACGCCTGTTCCAAACCTGGGTTTCCCCAGTTCAGTGAATGCCTCACCATCACTCCTGTTGCCCTTGTCAGAAACCTGTCCTATTTAACTCCTTTGTATTCACTCCTCACACACTGTTCTGTCACCAAATGTGATCAAGGCTACAACTCAATTTTCTTAGAATCTCTCTCTTCCTGTGCAGAACCCCACCTAGTGAGTGGGCAAAATTCCAAAGCCACCCCTCCAGCCTGGCTCCTGGACACACCCCTACCCTCACCCCGTATAAGGAACAAGCTCACCCTCCTTGGGGAGCAAGCAAGCAAGGGAACAGGTTGTTTGTTCTCACTCCCCCTGTTCCAGCAGGGGCCCCAATAAAGCCTTGCCTAAAACCAAAAAACGCTGTCTCTTCTTTATCTCTGCCGTCAGTGCCCTGGTTCTATAAAGGTCTCTTAAGAAGTTACAATTTCTTCCTTAGCCAAAGAGCATAAGACGTGAGGTGAATGGCCTCCAGGCTCTCTCTCCTTCTATTCTACTCACATGGCGCTGCCAGCATCACATGGCTGCCAGGAAGTCCCAGACCTCCTCCCATCCTTGTGTTCCTCTCCCTTCTTTACTGATTCTGTGGCACCTGAGCGAGACACAGAGTAACCTCCCATCTAGATTGTCAGGTGGCATCCTTCTTGCTAAGAGATTGCTGCTTTTAGAAGATTCTTTGTTGTTGTTGTTTAGTTGCTAAGCCGTGTCCAACTCTTTAAGACCCCATGGTCTATAGCCCGCCAGGCTCCTTCTGTCCATGGGATTTCCCAGCTAAGAATACTGAAGTAGGTTGCTATCTCCTTCTCCAGGAATCTTCCTGACCCAGGGATCAAACTTGCATCTCCTGCCTCGGCAGGCAGATTCTTTGCTACTGAGCCACCAGGGAAGCTCTGAATCATTCTTTCCCTTCCCTTTGAGAAAGACATCGTGTGAAAGGACACGCTTTGAACTGTACGCTATCAGTCTGTATAACCCACTGCCACTTCTCATTTCTGTTCTCTGCTCACTTCTTGTTCACCTCCCTCAACGTGGAGGTCTTGCATCCATAATTATCTTTTCCACTACACTGCTGCCACTATGTTGAGGGATTTCAGTATCCATGAAAATGGCCCACAGAACACCTTGGCCTCTGTTTAAGACAAAATACACCTTTAACATGGTCTGTAAGATCCTACATAATCTGGCATCTGCCTGCTTCTTCTCTCATAACTTCTTTCATACCCTCTTACTTTGCTGCCTGTGTCCTACCCACACTAGCCTTCCTACAGTTTATTCTGTGAGCCACAGGTTCTCTCCTTCACTTGCATACACACTGGCCCCTCTACCTGAAATATTATTTCTCTGTGGCCATTGGCCTAACTTCATATTCTGCTTTCAGTATCCAATTTGAACATCACTTCCTCATGGAATTTTTCCCTGATAGACTGTTCTGAGAGCTTCTGCCGTATGCATCTATAACATACTCTACTTCTCTTTAAAATGCTTATCACTCTTCTGATATTCATTCAGTATCTATCTACTATTCATAGATTTAGGAAATATTTCGTATTTTGGATATTTATAGGACTAGGTATTTATAGGTAGAAAAGTCATACTGCTACAGCCAAAATTCCTTCTTGGTATCACTCTATGCAGTCATATTTTGTTTCTTCCTCTGAAGCGCATCTCCATCTTGTTGAAGCAGAAGATGTCTAACATTAGGGCCCAAGGACATTTCTTTTATGTGAGTCATAGAATGTCAAAGCCAAGAAGAATCTGAGGCTTTTAAAACCATGCTCCCTGTAGCTCTAAGGAAAGATCTGGGCCCTGAACAGTACCTTAGGACCACTGAGGAAGGAGAAGAAAGAGGGGCCTCTAAGAAGCCAGGGGACTGGCATCTCTTGCCCTCCTTTGCCATCATACCAGAGCAGCTCCTACTTACTGGCCTTCCTCATAGACTTGTTTTGAAGAATAGGCTCACCTGCTAACAATGTTTACAAACTTACCCCTCTTTACACTGGGCCTAGAGACAGGAGGTAAATTTCCTGAGTCACCCAGTGAGATAGTGGCACAGCTCTGGCCAGAAGCCCAGCTTCTAACCCCTAGGTTGTCCACTGCAACCCACTGCCTGTCACTCCCAGACCCACCTGCAAGGTTTGCTTATTTGTCTACTCTTTCTGCAGACATTAACTGGACACCTACAAGGCAATGAGAAGGAAATTAGGTGCCTAAATCAGTAGAGTGAGCCACAGAACCCTGACTCTGCTACTCGTGAACTGTGTAACCTTGGGCCAGTTGCTTAAGCTGTCTGCCTGTTTCCTCATACATATTATCTCACTTAGTCAGCTCAACAACCTTATGAAGCAGATACTACTATTATCCCCATTTTGCAGATGAAGAAACTGAGGCATAGGGAGGTTAAGTAACTTTTCCAAGATTACACTACTCACAAGTGGTAATAACAGAATGGAAGAAACCAAGGTGTTTGTTTGATAAAGAGTGGGAAAGGAACTTGTAGGAACATGGAAGAGACCCCTAACTCAAGCTGGGGAACCAGAAAGAACTATATAGGCGAGGCCTTATTTGAGCTCTCCTGTGGGACACTTAATGGGTGAGAAGGACATCAGTGACATGGTAGAAGGTACAAAATAGAAATATATCTAGAAGGTCATGTTCAAGATTGGCTAAAGGCTGTAGAGATGGAGGTTTGGGAGTGCAGAGAAGAAAGGTCTGGATCTGTCAAGGGAAATAGTTTGGGGAAAGCTGTGGCTGATGGTTAGTCCCAGGCAAAGTCCCCAGTACTGATGCCACTGCTTAGATCTCTCTTGGGGATCATCTTACCTGGAATAAATCACCATCTACAAATATAAAAAGGAAAAGAGAAGGGGGAAAAAAGGAATAAAAATCATTAGCTAGTTCTGACACTATCTCTTGGCCATTCCTAAATGACAAAAGTGTTAAAAGACAGTGACTAGAAACTCAGAAATGTGGCCATGGTGGGTGACTTTGTAAAGGCTCTCAGGGAAAGGAAAATAGAATCAGTTACAAATCATTATTATCCATTTTCTAACAAAAATGCTGCTGCAGGGAGACTTGATAAATGAACTAAACATTTTCCTAGAATCCTATTTCTTACCTTTCAGAAAGATTGTTTTGGTTTTAAGGAAACAAATCACTGGTTACAACTTTTGGCCTTTTAAAATTTATTTGGCTTAAAAATGGTCTCAAGAATAGGATTTTGAAGCAACTTACATGTTTTTGACCTCAGAATTGATTCAGACTCCACAATCTTACTTCCAAGAAGTTCACTTTGGGGACTTCTCTGGTGGTTCAGAGGTTAGGAATCTGCCTACCAATGCAGGGTTCAATCCCTGGTTGGGGAAGATCCCACGTGCTGTGCGGCAACTAAGCCTGTGCACCACCACTACTGAGCCCTTGCTCTAGAGCCTGCGAACCACAACTACGGAAGCCCAAGCACCTAGAGTCCGTGCTCCACAACAAGAGAAGCCACTGCAATCAGAAGCCCCGCACCCCAAACAATGTGAGTCTACCTGCAAGAGGTAAAACTGTCAAATTCTTAGAAGAAAATGCAGGAATATATCTTTGTGATATTAGGCTAGGCAATGATTGCTTAGATATGACACCAAAAGCCCAAGGAGCAAAAAGACAAATTGGACTTTATTAAAATTGAAATATTGTAAATGATACCATTAAGAACTTGAAAAGACAAAGTATTAAATGGAAGAAAATAAACTCAAGTCACATATATCTGAAAAAAGAGACTTGCATCAAAAAAAACATATAAAGAAAACTGACAACTTAGTAGAACAGCAAAAAGTCCAATTTAAGAATGGACAATGGATCTAAATAAACATTTCCCCAAAGAAGATAAGTGGTGTGTGAGGACATAGAGGAAAATGCAGCATCATTAGCTATCAGGGAAATGCAAATCAAAGCCTCAGTAAAATATCACAGCCCAGCTTCTATGATGGCTTTAACAAAACAAGGCAGATAATGACAAGGGTTGGGGAGACTGTGGAGAAACTGAAACCCATTGCTGATGGGAATATAAAATAGTATAGATGCTTTGGAAAACATTTGGTAGTTCCTGAAAATGTTAAACATAGAGTTACTCTATTTCTCAGCAATTCCACACCTAGGCATATTTTCAAGAGAACAGAAAACTTACGTTCACACACAGACTTGCACATAAACATTTATAGCAGCATTAGTCATACAATCAAAGAATTATTCATATAATCAAAGAATAAAAACAACCAAATGCCTATTAACTAATGGACAAATAATTAGTATTTTATATCCATGTTGTTGTTCAAGTTGCTCAGTTGTGTCTGACTTTTTGTGANTCCTCACACACTGTTCTGTCACCAAATGTGATCAAGGCTACAACTCAATTTTCTTAGAATCTCTCTCTTCCTGTGCAGAACCCCACCTAGTGAGTGGGCAAAATTCCAAAGCCACCCCTCCAGCCTGGCTCCTGGACACACCCCTACCCTCACCCCGTATAAGGAACAAGCTCACCCTCCTTGGGGAGCAAGCAAGCAAGGGAACAGGTTGTTTGTTCTCACTCCCCCTGTTCCAGCAGGGGCCCCAATAAAGCCTTGCCTAAAACCAAAAAACGCTGTCTCTTCTTTATCTCTGCCGTCAGTGCCCTGGTTCTATAAAGGTCTCTT
The DNA here is from genome assembly GCA_006410615.1 of Neotragus moschatus. Classification (NCBI taxonomy): domain Eukaryota; kingdom Metazoa; phylum Chordata; class Mammalia; order Artiodactyla; family Bovidae; genus Neotragus; species Neotragus moschatus. Next base: position 826,764 of record SJYA01000419.1, on the reverse strand, counting down.
AAGAAGTTACAATTTCTTCCTTAGCCAAAGAGCATAAGACGTGAGGTGAATGGCCTCCAGGCTCTCTCTCCTTCTATTCTACTCACATGGCGCTGCCAGCATCACATGGCTGCCAGGAAGTCCCAGACCTCCTCCCATCCTTGTGTTCCTCTCCCTTCTTTACTGATTCTGTGGCACCTGAGCGAGACACAGAGTAACCTCCCATCTAGATTGTCAGGTGGCATCCTTCTTGCTAAGAGATTGCTGCTTTTAGAAGATTCTTTGTTGTTGTTGTTTAGTTGCTAAGCCGTGTCCAACTCTTTAAGACCCCATGGTCTATAGCCCGCCAGGCTCCTTCTGTCCATGGGATTTCCCAGCTAAGAATACTGAAGTAGGTTGCTATCTCCTTCTCCAGGAATCTTCCTGACCCAGGGATCAAACTTGCATCTCCTGCCTCGGCAGGCAGATTCTTTGCTACTGAGCCACCAGGGAAGCTCTGAATCATTCTTTCCCTTCCCTTTGAGAAAGACATCGTGTGAAAGGACACGCTTTGAACTGTACGCTATCAGTCTGTATAACCCACTGCCACTTCTCATTTCTGTTCTCTGCTCACTTCTTGTTCACCTCCCTCAACGTGGAGGTCTTGCATCCATAATTATCTTTTCCACTACACTGCTGCCACTATGTTGAGGGATTTCAGTATCCATGAAAATGGCCCACAGAACACCTTGGCCTCTGTTTAAGACAAAATACACCTTTAACATGGTCTGTAAGATCCTACATAATCTGGCATCTGCCTGCTTCTTCTCTCATAACTTCTTTCATACCCTCTTACTTTGCTGCCTGTGTCCTACCCACACTAGCCTTCCTACAGTTTATTCTGTGAGCCACAGGTTCTCTCCTTCACTTGCATACACACTGGCCCCTCTACCTGAAATATTATTTCTCTGTGGCCATTGGCCTAACTTCATATTCTGCTTTCAGTATCCAATTTGAACATCACTTCCTCATGGAATTTTTCCCTGATAGACTGTTCTGAGAGCTTCTGCCGTATGCATCTATAACATACTCTACTTCTCTTTAAAATGCTTATCACTCTTCTGATATTCATTCAGTATCTATCTACTATTCATAGATTTAGGAAATATTTCGTATTTTGGATATTTATAGGACTAGGTATTTATAGGTAGAAAAGTCATACTGCTACAGCCAAAATTCCTTCTTGGTATCACTCTATGCAGTCATATTTTGTTTCTTCCTCTGAAGCGCATCTCCATCTTGTTGAAGCAGAAGATGTCTAACATTAGGGCCCAAGGACATTTCTTTTATGTGAGTCATAGAATGTCAAAGCCAAGAAGAATCTGAGGCTTTTAAAACCATGCTCCCTGTAGCTCTAAGGAAAGATCTGGGCCCTGAACAGTACCTTAGGACCACTGAGGAAGGAGAAGAAAGAGGGGCCTCTAAGAAGCCAGGGGACTGGCATCTCTTGCCCTCCTTTGCCATCATACCAGAGCAGCTCCTACTTACTGGCCTTCCTCATAGACTTGTTTTGAAGAATAGGCTCACCTGCTAACAATGTTTACAAACTTACCCCTCTTTACACTGGGCCTAGAGACAGGAGGTAAATTTCCTGAGTCACCCAGTGAGATAGTGGCACAGCTCTGGCCAGAAGCCCAGCTTCTAACCCCTAGGTTGTCCACTGCAACCCACTGCCTGTCACTCCCAGACCCACCTGCAAGGTTTGCTTATTTGTCTACTCTTTCTGCAGACATTAACTGGACACCTACAAGGCAATGAGAAGGAAATTAGGTGCCTAAATCAGTAGAGTGAGCCACAGAACCCTGACTCTGCTACTCGTGAACTGTGTAACCTTGGGCCAGTTGCTTAAGCTGTCTGCCTGTTTCCTCATACATATTATCTCACTTAGTCAGCTCAACAACCTTATGAAGCAGATACTACTATTATCCCCATTTTGCAGATGAAGAAACTGAGGCATAGGGAGGTTAAGTAACTTTTCCAAGATTACACTACTCACAAGTGGTAATAACAGAATGGAAGAAACCAAGGTGTTTGTTTGATAAAGAGTGGGAAAGGAACTTGTAGGAACATGGAAGAGACCCCTAACTCAAGCTGGGGAACCAGAAAGAACTATATAGGCGAGGCCTTATTTGAGCTCTCCTGTGGGACACTTAATGGGTGAGAAGGACATCAGTGACATGGTAGAAGGTACAAAATAGAAATATATCTAGAAGGTCATGTTCAAGATTGGCTAAAGGCTGTAGAGATGGAGGTTTGGGAGTGCAGAGAAGAAAGGTCTGGATCTGTCAAGGGAAATAGTTTGGGGAAAGCTGTGGCTGATGGTTAGTCCCAGGCAAAGTCCCCAGTACTGATGCCACTGCTTAGATCTCTCTTGGGGATCATCTTACCTGGAATAAATCACCATCTACAAATATAAAAAGGAAAAGAGAAGGGGGAAAAAAGGAATAAAAATCATTAGCTAGTTCTGACACTATCTCTTGGCCATTCCTAAATGACAAAAGTGTTAAAAGACAGTGACTAGAAACTCAGAAATGTGGCCATGGTGGGTGACTTTGTAAAGGCTCTCAGGGAAAGGAAAATAGAATCAGTTACAAATCATTATTATCCATTTTCTAACAAAAATGCTGCTGCAGGGAGACTTGATAAATGAACTAAACATTTTCCTAGAATCCTATTTCTTACCTTTCAGAAAGATTGTTTTGGTTTTAAGGAAACAAATCACTGGTTACAACTTTTGGCCTTTTAAAATTTATTTGGCTTAAAAATGGTCTCAAGAATAGGATTTTGAAGCAACTTACATGTTTTTGACCTCAGAATTGATTCAGACTCCACAATCTTACTTCCAAGAAGTTCACTTTGGGGACTTCTCTGGTGGTTCAGAGGTTAGGAATCTGCCTACCAATGCAGGGTTCAATCCCTGGTTGGGGAAGATCCCACGTGCTGTGCGGCAACTAAGCCTGTGCACCACCACTACTGAGCCCTTGCTCTAGAGCCTGCGAACCACAACTACGGAAGCCCAAGCACCTAGAGTCCGTGCTCCACAACAAGAGAAGCCACTGCAATCAGAAGCCCCGCACCCCAAACAATGTGAGTCTACCTGCAAGAGGTAAAACTGTCAAATTCTTAGAAGAAAATGCAGGAATATATCTTTGTGATATTAGGCTAGGCAATGATTGCTTAGATATGACACCAAAAGCCCAAGGAGCAAAAAGACAAATTGGACTTTATTAAAATTGAAATATTGTAAATGATACCATTAAGAACTTGAAAAGACAAAGTATTAAATGGAAGAAAATAAACTCAAGTCACATATATCTGAAAAAAGAGACTTGCATCAAAAAAAACATATAAAGAAAACTGACAACTTAGTAGAACAGCAAAAAGTCCAATTTAAGAATGGACAATGGATCTAAATAAACATTTCCCCAAAGAAGATAAGTGGTGTGTGAGGACATAGAGGAAAATGCAGCATCATTAGCTATCAGGGAAATGCAAATCAAAGCCTCAGTAAAATATCACAGCCCAGCTTCTATGATGGCTTTAACAAAACAAGGCAGATAATGACAAGGGTTGGGGAGACTGTGGAGAAACTGAAACCCATTGCTGATGGGAATATAAAATAGTATAGATGCTTTGGAAAACATTTGGTAGTTCCTGAAAATGTTAAACATAGAGTTACTCTATTTCTCAGCAATTCCACACCTAGGCATATTTTCAAGAGAACAGAAAACTTACGTTCACACACAGACTTGCACATAAACATTTATAGCAGCATTAGTCATACAATCAAAGAATTATTCATATAATCAAAGAATAAAAACAACCAAATGCCTATTAACTAATGGACAAATAATTAGTATTTTATATCCATGTTGTTGTTCAAGTTGCTCAGTTGTGTCTGACTTTTTGTGACCCATGGACTGCAGCATGCCAGGCTTCCCTGTCCTTCACCATCTCCTAGAGTTTGCTCAAACTCATGTCCATTGAGTCCACGGTGCCATTCAACCATTTCATTCTCTGTCATCTCTTCCTGCCTTTAGTTTTTCCCAGTATCAGGGTCTTTTCCAATGAGTTGGCTCTTTGCATGAGGTAGCCAAAATATTGGAGCTTCAGCATCAGTCCTTCCAATGAAGATTCAGGGTCGAATTCCTTTAGGATTGACCGGCTTGATCTCCTTGCAGTCCAATAGACTCTCAAGAGTCTTCTCTAGCACCACAGTTCAAAAGCATAATTCTTTGGCGCTCAGCCTTCTGTTTGGTCCAACTCTCACATTTGTACATGACTACTGGTAAAACCATAGCTTTGACTGTATGGACCTTTGTTGGCAAAGTGATGTCTCTGCTTTTTAATAGACTATCTAAGTTTGTCATATCTTTTCTTTCCAAGGAGCAAGTGTCTTAATTTCATAGCTGCACTCATCGCCCACTGAATATCGATACAATGGATTAGTATTCAGCTATACAAAGGAGTAAAATACTTTTATATGCTATAACATGGATTTTATTTCCCTTTGTGATCGTTCAGTTGTTCTCAAGAATTTTTTTGTTGAATAGATATTTTAATTCACATCTCTCTTTAAAGGAGAAACTGATGAAAACCTTCACATTTCTTCTTTGCCTTCTTAAAGAGATATCATTTCAGAGAAGGAAACATAAAAATTCTACCAAATTTTCTTTACTGTGCCTTGGATTAGATTAATTTATTAAATGCTGGACTTTTTTTTCTAAATTATTTAACTTTATCCCCCAATATAATTTGATTTCTCTGACTTATCTACCAAACTTTGTCATCAAAAGACAGTTATTTGCTGAAAAGAGAACAGAGGTGTTCTCCAAATTCTGTTATAGGAAAGGTAGTTTCTAGCATATTTTGTACATTTAATGTGGATAATAAGATATTATTTTGAATGCAGTCACTTGAATTAACATTCTCTTTTTCATTCAATAATATTCATACACATTTAAAAGTTTCCTAACTTTGTCTATCTAAGTCTGCAGAATATTACCCAAGCTTAACATTGTCCATGCTGATATTTTACAGGAGTTGGGGTAAGACAGATGGCAGCGAGTTTTCATCTCTTTCTCTCATTCATGATGCCTGTATTTCAAGTGGCTAAAGTCATGCAAATTTAGACCTAGGAAGACCCTGAATGAATAATCCTCTAACACTTTCCTTTCCCAGCTGAGGAAGCTGAGGCCTAAAAACAGAAGAAATATGTGGTCTCCGGTAGGATAATCTAGATTTCCTGATTGGGAATCTTATGTTCTTTACATTTGACAAAGAGGAAGCTTTTTATTCATATTACTTACCATTTTTTTCCCCATACCCTATGTGTCAGGCTCTGTTTTTACCTTATCTCATATAATCATTTCATCTTCAGGACTAACAGTAGGTTGCTACTGTTATTCCCTTACACAGTTGAAGAAAGCAGGACTCAGATTAACTTACTTGCCTGAGCTCACATAAGTAACATTGGTAGAACCAGGGTTTTGTACCGAGGTTTGTCTGACTTCAAAATGTATGCTTTCTATTCTGCATGGATACTGTCACTGACTACTCTCTGTTACCCTGGGGATCTAATAGAATTGTGGAAGCACTCACTTGAAGGTGAGGAGGGCTTCACTCTTTTGAGTCTCCAGGTTCTCTTCCCAAGGCAAAGATGCCTCTTGAGGCTCTATTTTGCCTCCTTCTCGGCTTATCTCATGACCCAGCCTGCCTCCCTCCTCTCTGTGACTCTACTCCCACTCTCGTTTTCCTTGGCTTCCTGCCTTTAACTTACTTGGGGAGGCTGATTCAGTCCTAGCTTCTCCACATCTTTGCCAAAACAAGCCCAGAGGCCCCCTTCTATTTCAGGGTTTTCTGTTACACCCTGCAGGTACAGACTGGGGAACAAGGTAGCAGATGGAGGTACAAGCAACCATGAGACGAGGCTCCAGATTCTTTTGGTGTTTGTTCTTGCTCTGGGCTCCTGCTTCTCCTTAGTTATCTCTGAGGGCATGAAGCCCATCTGACTGCTTTTTCCTTACGCCTGCCCTTCCTCAGGTCTCAGAAGGGCTCCTCCTCCAGGACCCTCCCTCTGTGCAGTCTGAGGGCACGAATATGGACAGGAAGAGTGGTAGGTGTGTTTCCATGTCTGAGATCTCCCTCAATACTGAAGCATCCCACATGTAATTGTGTCTCTGCCCTCTCCAGGAATGACCCTTTTTGGTAATTTTCTCTCAGAACAAACTGGGTCTGACTTGGACAGAGGATCACCTATTGAGGGGGCCACAGAGATTGCGCCTATCCTGGGACGGGGAAGGTGGCTGAGGCTCCATGGAGTTATTTATAGGCTTAAGGTTTGTAATACTGTGATAATGTATCTATACAAGGTACGTAAATATCTTGTATAATTCTCGCAAGAACCTCTTACGACATATTCTATCACTCTGTCCATTTTATAGATTGGGAAGCTGAGGAACAGAGAGACTGAAAGTGCTATGCCCTTGTGAGAAGGCATTATTATTCATGTTACCAGTGATGATGATAGCCACAGTAGTAACAACCACCATGCCACTCTTTCAAACGGAAAGAGAATGTAGAGGTTTTGGAGTCAGATCAGCATTTGAATCCCAGCTTCACCACTAATTCATGACCAAATTAAGCTACTTATTTCACATCATTCAGCCTGTTTCTCCTGCACAGTTGGGAAAAATAACCCTTTATTTTTCATGGTATTCATCAGGAGTGATGTAAAGCAAAGTTAAAATTTATCGAGTGCTTATATATGTCACACAAACTGCAAGGTAACCTCCTGGTATGTAAGTGTCTTGTATAATTCTCACAACTTCTTGAGACATATGCTGGTACTCTGTTCATTTTAGAGTTTGAGAAACTAATGTACAGAGAGATTAATTAATTTGCCTAAGGAAATGGCAACCCACTCCTGTATTCCTGCCTGGAGAATTCTATGAACAGAGGAACCTGGCAGGTTACAGTCCATGGGGTCAGAGTCAGACACGACTGAGTGGCTAACACTTTGACTTTCAAGAGCACATAGTTAGTAAGAGGTAGAGTTGGGATGTAAACCTAAATAATTTGTCTTAAAAGCCTGTGGTTAAAAAAATAATAATAATGTCTATAAAGCAGTTGCCATATTGCCTGATACACATTCGTTTCTCAATTGGTAACTATAACTTAAAAGCATGTTGAATTTCTAAAGAACTACACAAAGTATTTATTTTTGTTATCCTTAAGATTTTGTCTCTTTCTTATCACTTGGTAAACAGTGCTTAAAAAGCTGTATTTACAGGAAAAGGGAGTGAGGTTTGATATTTACCTGCTTACTATGATCAAGGTAGACAACCACATTTGACAATCTTGGCTCGAGTTGGTTTATTTTAGGATACCTAAATTATTCACTTGGAATGTCTGTACTGATTACATTGACCACAGGAAAAAGTACCAGCACAGCCTCCCACTTACGCTGGCTGTGGGTCAGGCTGGTCTCAGAGGAGAAGCAGCTTTCCTGAGGTGGGGTCTCCTCATGCAGATGTCAGTGTGTATGTCAGGGGAGAGGAGGTTGTGTTATTGTCCCCATGGTACGTGCTATTCTGAAACCCCTGGAAGTCTCCTCAGGACAGAATTTGCCATCATATGTCATATAATAGAGACTTCCCAGGTGGCTCAGTGGTGAAGAATCTGCCTGCCGATGCAGGGGACGTGAGAGACGCGGGTTTGATCCCTGTGTTGGGAAGATGCCCTGGAGGAGGAAATGGCAACCCACTCCAGTATTCTTGCCTGGAGAATCCCATGGACAGAGGAGCCAGGTGGGCTACAGTCCATGGGTCACAAAAGAGGCCAGCACGATTGAGTGACTGAGCATGACATAAAACTAGACTCTCATCCAAGAGCAGAGCTTTTTCAGGACATCCCAGAAATGACTATCCAGGCTCTACAGACATGCGTTAAAGTCTGGGGAGCTCACTACCTCCCAGAGCAGCTGTTCCCACCTGGGACAGCACATGTTTTCTATTCTCTTTCTGTGGAGCCAGGGAAGGAGTCAGTTGTGGAGTTTAAAGACACGCAGTCAAGGGGCCTAGGAGGCACACAGAGAAACTAGAATGGAAGAAAGAGCCTAGAGTTTTGTCTTGTTCTGTTTCATTTCTGGCCATGGTGCTATTGTCAATGTTGGGGCAAGAGAGTGATGAGGTCAAACTAATTTTATATTAAGTACACTTGGGCTTCTGTGTGGAGGGTGGTAGAGAACCTTGTTAAGGAGTACTCTAACGAGAAACAGCAGTAAAAAAAAAAAAAAAGAAAGAAAGAAAGAGTTGATAAATGCACAAACTATCTTGGAGTTAAAATTCCCAGAACCTGTGGTTAATTTAATATAATAGATGAGGGGAAAGAGGGGAATCAGGTTCTATGTCTAGGTTCTGGCTTCTTTACGCTGGTGAGCAGTAGAGCCACCAAAATGGGGAAGAAGGGGATACTGGGGAATGTTTACATTCAACCAGGACATTCAGTACCCAGAAATGTTTGGCAGACTCACTAAGAGGTTTAGTCATAACAGGAAGAACTTCCAAGGAACAGTTGGTATTGAAAGACAGGTGAATGATAACTTATTGCTTCACCTCCCTTCCATTTATCACCACTCTCTAGAGCCCACAAGCATACTCCAGTCTCTAGGAGAAGAGATGGTAAGGGTCTGAAGTGAGACTTTCCAGGTTTAGGCTGAGACTGACCTTGTGTTCCAAGAAAAGCACTGTAGCCAACTCTGACTCCATCTGTGTGTAAGGATCTGGGACTCAACTCCAGGAGTGTATTCAAGCCTAAAACAGATCCCACAGAAGACTAAGGCTGCTTCTGTACTCCCTGCATTGTCAGGAATGGGCTAGGAACACAACACGGCTGGTCTTCCAGGTGCAGGCAGCAGTGCCTGCAGTAGCAGAGTGGAGACTGAGGCAGGCAGGGGCTACCAGCTTTTGCCTCTTTCTACTGTCCCAGTTGGTAACATCATCCTAACTTTACTTGGTGTGCATTGGTGGAGCTGCTGCTGCAGCTGCTGCTGCTAAGTCGCTTCAGTCGTGTCTTGGCAGAACTGCAGCTCCTCAGTTTGCCGTGTGGGAAAAGACAAGGCCTGTGACACTGGTGGAAGAGATGATGAACGCTGAAGAATCGATGCTTTTGAACTGTGCTGCTGAAGAAGACTCTTGAGAGTCCCTTGGACTGCAAGGAGATCCAACCAGTCCATCCTGAAGGAGATCAGCCCTGGGATTTCTTTGGAAGGAATGATGCTAAAGCTGAAGCTCCAGTACTTTGGCCACCTCATGCAAAGAGTTGACTCATTGGAAAAGACTCTGATGCTGGGAGGGACTGGGGGCAGGAGGAGAAGGGGACGACCGAGGATGAGATGGCTGGATGAGTCTGAGTGAACTCTGGGAGATGGTGATGGACAGAGAGGCCTGGCGTGCTGAGATTCACAGGGTCACAAAGAGTCGGACACGACTGAGCGACTGAACTGAACTGAAACACGTACAGCCTGTGGCCAAAAGCATTATTTGCAGTTTACCCAGGATAATTGCTTTCTTTGCTGTCATGCACCCTCTCTTGTTGTGTATCCAGCCTGTCCATTTATTTGTTCTTTAAATTCTTTAACTCTATCTGTATTGAGCCTATCATATATCAGTTGCTACTCTATAAACACTGTGCCGAGGCAGCAGTTGTGAGCGTAATAGACATGGTCTCTGCCCTCCTAAAGTCTAAAGTGTAGTTGCATGGCGGACAGCCAGAGTGGATGATGCTGCTGGAGGGATCCATAAGGGTTTTTCTGGAAGTAGAGAGAAGGTTAAAATGGATAGGGAATGTGCATCCATCAAAAGTCTAATGTAAGCCAGGTGCTCTAATAAATGATTCACATGTATTATTCCACTTAAATTCCCAATAGCTCCATGAGGTAATATTAGCCTATGTTAAAAATAGGAAATAAGCATCAGAGAAATATTAATTACTTAANAGGACTAACAGTAGGTTGCTACTGTTATTCCCTTACACAGTTGAAGAAAGCAGGACTCAGATTAACTTACTTGCCTGAGCTCACATAAGTAACATTGGTAGAACCAGGGTTTTGTACCGAGGTTTGTCTGACTTCAAAATGTATGCTTTCTATTCTGCATGGATACTGTCACTGACTACTCTCTGTTACCCTGGGGATCTAATAGAATTGTGGAAGCACTCACTTGAAGGTGAGGAGGGCTTCACTCTTTTGAGTCTCCAGGTTCTCTTCCCAAGGCAAAGATGCCTCTTGAGGCTCTATTTTGCCTCCTTCTCGGCTTATCTCATGACCCAGCCTGCCTCCCTCCTCTCTGTGACTCTACTCCCACTCTCGTTTTCCTTGGCTTCCTGCCTTTAACTTACTTGGGGAGGCTGATTCAGTCCTAGCTTCTCCACATCTTTGCCAAAACAAGCCCAGAGGCCCCCTTCTATTTCAGGGTTTTCTGTTACACCCTGCAGGTACAGACTGGGGAACAAGGTAGCAGATGGAGGTACAAGCAACCATGAGACGAGGCTCCAGATTCTTTTGGTGTTTGTTCTTGCTCTGGGCTCCTGCTTCTCCTTAGTTATCTCTGAGGGCATGAAGCCCATCTGACTGCTTTTTCCTTACGCCTGCCCTTCCTCAGGTCTCAGAAGGGCTCCTCCTCCAGGACCCTCCCTCTGTGCAGTCTGAGGGCACGAATATGGACAGGAAGAGTGGTAGGTGTGTTTCCATGTCTGAGATCTCCCTCAATACTGAAGCATCCCACATGTAATTGTGTCTCTGCCCTCTCCAGGAATGACCCTTTTTGGTAATTTTCTCTCAGAACAAACTGGGTCTGACTTGGACAGAGGATCACCTATTGAGGGGGCCACAGAGATTGCGCCTATCCTGGGACGGGGAAGGTGGCTGAGGCTCCATGGAGTTATTTATAGGCTTAAGGTTTGTAATACTGTGATAATGTATCTATACAAGGTACGTAAATATCTTGTATAATTCTCGCAAGAACCTCTTACGACATATTCTATCACTCTGTCCATTTTATAGATTGGGAAGCTGAGGAACAGAGAGACTGAAAGTGCTATGCCCTTGTGAGAAGGCATTATTATTCATGTTACCAGTGATGATGATAGCCACAGTAGTAACAACCACCATGCCACTCTTTCAAACGGAAAGAGAATGTAGAGGTTTTGGAGTCAGATCAGCATTTGAATCCCAGCTTCACCACTAATTCATGACCAAATTAAGCTACTTATTTCACATCATTCAGCCTGTTTCTCCTGCACAGTTGGGAAAAATAACCCTTTATTTTTCATGGTATTCATCAGGAGTGATGTAAAGCAAAGTTAAAATTTATCGAGTGCTTATATATGTCACACAAACTGCAAGGTAACCTCCTGGTATGTAAGTGTCTTGTATAATTCTCACAACTTCTTGAGACATATGCTGGTACTCTGTTCATTTTAGAGTTTGAGAAACTAATGTACAGAGAGATTAATTAATTTGCCTAAGGAAATGGCAACCCACTCCTGTATTCCTGCCTGGAGAATTCTATGAACAGAGGAACCTGGCAGGTTACAGTCCATGGGGTCAGAGTCAGACACGACTGAGTGGCTAACACTTTGACTTTCAAGAGCACATAGTTAGTAAGAGGTAGAGTTGGGATGTAAACCTAAATAATTTGTCTTAAAAGCCTGTGGTTAAAAAAATAATAATAATGTCTATAAAGCAGTTGCCATATTGCCTGATACACATTCGTTTCTCAATTGGTAACTATAACTTAAAAGCATGTTGAATTTCTAAAGAACTACACAAAGTATTTATTTTTGTTATCCTTAAGATTTTGTCTCTTTCTTATCACTTGGTAAACAGTGCTTAAAAAGCTGTATTTACAGGAAAAGGGAGTGAGGTTTGATATTTACCTGCTTACTATGATCAAGGTAGACAACCACATTTGACAATCTTGGCTCGAGTTGGTTTATTTTAGGATACCTAAATTATTCACTTGGAATGTCTGTACTGATTACATTGACCACAGGAAAAAGTACCAGCACAGCCTCCCACTTACGCTGGCTGTGGGTCAGGCTGGTCTCAGAGGAGAAGCAGCTTTCCTGAGGTGGGGTCTCCTCATGCAGATGTCAGTGTGTATGTCAGGGGAGAGGAGGTTGTGTTATTGTCCCCATGGTACGTGCTATTCTGAAACCCCTGGAAGTCTCCTCAGGACAGAATTTGCCATCATATGTCATATAATAGAGACTTCCCAGGTGGCTCAGTGGTGAAGAATCTGCCTGCCGATGCAGGGGACGTGAGAGACGCGGGTTTGATCCCTGTGTTGGGAAGATGCCCTGGAGGAGGAAATGGCAACCCACTCCAGTATTCTTGCCTGGAGAATCCCATGGACAGAGGAGCCAGGTGGGCTACAGTCCATGGGTCACAAAAGAGGCCAGCACGATTGAGTGACTGAGCATGACATAAAACTAGACTCTCATCCAAGAGCAGAGCTTTTTCAGGACATCCCAGAAATGACTATCCAGGCTCTACAGACATGCGTTAAAGTCTGGGGAGCTCACTACCTCCCAGAGCAGCTGTTCCCACCTGGGACAGCACCTGTTTTCTATTCTCTTTCTGTGGAGCCAGGGAAGGAGTCAGTTGTGGAGTTTAAAGACACGCAGTCAAGGGGCCTAGGAGGCACACAGAGAAACTAGAATGGAAGAAAGAGCCTAGAGTTTTGTCTTGTTCTGTTTCATTTCTGGCCATGGTGCTATTGTCAATGTTGGGGCAAGAGAGTGATGAGGTCAAACTAATTTTATATTAAGTACACTTGGGCTTCTGTGTGGAGGGTGGTAGAGAACCTTGTTAAGGAGTACTCTAACGAGAAACAGCAGTAAAAAAAAAAAAAAAGAAAGAAAGAAAGAGTTGATAAATGCACAAACTATCTTGGAGTTAAAATTCCCAGAACCTGTGGTTAATTTAATATAATAGATGAGGGGAAAGAGGGGAATCAGGTTCTATGTCTAGGTTCTGGCTTCTTTACGCTGGTGAGCAGTAGAGCCACCAAAATGGGGAAGAAGGGGATACTGGGGAATGTTTACATTCAACCAGGACATTCAGTACCCAGAAATGTTTGGCAGACTCACTAAGAGGTTTAGTCATAACAGGAAGAACTTCCAAGGAACAGTTGGTATTGAAAGACAGGTGAATGATAACTTATTGCTTCACCTCCCTTCCATTTATCACCACTCTCTAGAGCCCACAAGCATACTCCAGTCTCTAGGAGAAGAGATGGTAAGGGTCTGAAGTGAGACTTTCCAGGTTTAGGCTGAGACTGACCTTGTGTTCCAAGAAAAGCACTGTAGCCAACTCTGACTCCATCTGTGTGTAAGGATCTGGGACTCAACTCCAGGAGTGTATTCAAGCCTAAAACAGATCCCACAGAAGACTAAGGCTGCTTCTGTACTCCCTGCATTGTCAGGAATGGGCTAGGAACACAACACGGCTGGTCTTCCAGGTGCAGGCAGCAGTGCCTGCAGTAGCAGAGTGGAGACTGAGGCAGGCAGGGGCTACCAGCTTTTGCCTCTTTCTACTGTCCCAGTTGGTAACATCATCCTAACTTTACTTGGTGTGCATTGGTGGAGCTGCTGCTGCAGCTGCTGCTGCTAAGTCGCTTCAGTCGTGTCTTGGCAGAACTGCAGCTCCTCAGTTTGCCGTGTGGGAAAAGACAAGGCCTGTGACACTGGTGGAAGAGATGATGAACGCTGAAGAATCGATGCTTTTGAACTGTGCTGCTGAAGAAGACTCTTGAGAGTCCCTTGGACTGCAAGGAGATCCAACCAGTCCATCCTGAAGGAGATCAGCCCTGGGATTTCTTTGGAAGGAATGATGCTAAAGCTGAAGCTCCAGTACTTTGGCCACCTCATGCAAAGAGTTGACTCATTGGAAAAGACTCTGATGCTGGGAGGGACTGGGGGCAGGAGGAGAAGGGGACGACCGAGGATGAGATGGCTGGATGAGTCTGAGTGAACTCTGGGAGATGGTGATGGACAGAGAGGCCTGGCGTGCTGAGATTCACAGGGTCACAAAGAGTCGGACACGACTGAGCGACTGAACTGAACTGAAACACGTACAGCCTGTGGCCAAAAGCATTATTTGCAGTTTACCCAGGATAATTGCTTTCTTTGCTGTCATGCACCCTCTCTTGTTGTGTATCCAGCCTGTCCATTTATTTGTTCTTTAAATTCTTTAACTCTATCTGTATTGAGCCTATCATATATCAGTTGCTACTCTATAAACACTGTGCCGAGGCAGCAGTTGTGAGCGTAATAGACATGGTCTCTGCCCTCCTAAAGTCTAAAGTGTAGTTGCATGGCGGACAGCCAGAGTGGATGATGCTGCTGGAGGGATCCATAAGGGTTTTTCTGGAAGTAGAGAGAAGGTTAAAATGGATAGGGAATGTGCATCCATCAAAAGTCTAATGTAAGCCAGGTGCTCTAATAAATGATTCACATGTATTATTCCACTTAAATTCCCAATAGCTCCATGAGGTAATATTAGCCTATGTTAAAAATAGGAAATAAGCATCAGAGAAATATTAATTACTTAATATTACATTGCTCCTGAGCACAGGTGCAACTCAGGCTTGTCTGACACTAACCCCTGTGCTGCTTCCCTGTATCACACCACTCTTCTCTAAGTCATCTGGGAAACTCCAAGTTATATATTCTAGGCTTGACTGGAACTACTGTGACTCTAAACTATGGTTATGCAACCTGAGGTTCAAAGATAGGTTTTAAGGGGTACTCAAATTCCACAACACTAGATGCCAAATGTAGTAAATGTATGTGCATTTTTCTGGGAAAGGATTTGTAATTTCTCCCAGATTTCAAAAGATGGCTATGACTTTGTATATGTCAAGAAACACTACCCACCTCATTCTAAGTTCCTTCCTCTTCCTCTTATGTCCGCTCCCAGGTGACTGTTTATCACTGAAGGGACAGGGTACTATATCTGAAATACCTTGGAACTGCCATATAGGAGTTCTTGACACCAGCCCCAGCCACGCTGCTGAGTTGCATTGGGCCTTTGTGCAAATTTCTTCTTCACACCGAGGCTTGCCTTTCAGGACTCTGTGAGCCACATGTGGTCTTAAGGACAGTATCTCCCAGCTGGACTGCAAGGCATTATGCAGGCACTGGGCAGTTGGCAGGCTCCAAGTGGCAGAGGGCAGAGTGACAGGCGCTGAGACCAGTGGTGGCAGCTGGGAAGGCAGATCCCTGCTGTCAGGGCTCACTGAGAGGCCTGCTTGCCCAGCCCCTATGGAATATGAATAATTCTCTCAGATCCTGGATCCTTAGGTGGACAGCCTTTGAGGTCACCTCCTCCAACCTTCCACCCAAAAGGAGCCAGGAGATAGGCCCCTTGGTGCTGAGTCCATCACCTGTGTCTTTAACATGAATATGGCCCCAGCTGGAATGTGCTTTCTCCCTCTTGCAATGTCAAAATGCCTGAGCTCTCAAGTGACTGAATCAGTACTAAATATTTAATGCACGAAGTCAGCCTTCCCAGGGCCTTTGATCTGAAACTTCTTAAAAACATCTTAAAAGCCTTTCAGAAACTGGTTAGTATTTCATTGCAGTCACTTAAAATAGATTTATTTTATCAAAACATTCTGTCAGAAACCCTGAAGGCGGGTTGACTAACCCCCAGCGATTCTGACAGGACTGCCTCCCCACATTAGGCACCCAGTGTCTCCGGATGGCCCCGCCCGCACACTGAGGGGCGCAGCTGTCACGAGCATCCCCGATGGCTCCAGAGCTGTGAGCAGAGGAAGCGGCAGGGCTTGTCAGAAGCTTGTGAGGCTGCATCAGTAACGCCCCCGTGAAGGGCATGAACGTTTATTGAGAGTTTGCCACGAGCCAGGCTCTTACCTGGGCTTCTTAACATGTTGAATCTTTGGGAACCTTCACAACAGTCCTGTGAGGTGGGTAGTGGTCTTTCTATTTCTCAATTGGGAAACTGAGGCTCAGGGGCATACGTGACTTTTTCAAGGTCACAGAACAAAACAAAGATGGCAACCCAGATCTAGCTCAAAAGCCTATGTTTTTCTTCCTCCCCCGACCCACTCCACTACTGATTGGTCTTTTACTGAGGACTCTCAGTTGTTTATTTGTTCAAAGAAAAAATAAAGTAACATTTAATAAAATTATGTAGTTAGTGCATGCTAATATAGAAAAGGATAAGGAGAGTAGAAATCAGTTGAAATCCTACCATCTAGATAACTATTTATAATCATCTCTTGAATGATGATTGCATTTATTTATTGATATTTTGCCTCATTCCAATGGTTCCTTTATTAGTCACATAGTACAGCTTTCCCAATGCCCTACCATTCCCCTAGGTTTAGATAGGGGAGAAATGAGAGAATTGTGTCATGGCCCTCTCTTCCACTTCCAACCTGAGGGATGACATCAATTCCCAGAAAACCCCATGGCAGTGAAGAGCTAAAGTAGGCCCAGAACCGAGCAAAGGATTCTGTTCTGTTTTAGTCACTGGCTAATCTGATGACCTAAGGGAAGCTAGGCTGTGCTGTTCTTGATCACTTAGTCTGACTCTTTGCGACTCTATGAACTGTAGCCCACCAGGCTCCTCTGTCCACAGAAATTCTCCAGGCAAGAATACTAGAGTGGATTAACATGCCCTCCTCCAGAGGATCTTCCCAACCCAGGGATCGAACCCAGGTCTCCTGCAGGAGGATTCTTTACCAGTTGAGCTACCAGGGAAGCCATGAATACTAGAATGGGTAGCCTGTCTCTTCTCCAGGGGGATCTTCCTGACCCAGGAATCAAACCAGGGTCTCCCTCATTCTTTACCAGCTGAGCTACCAGGGAAGCCCCTAAGTGAAGCTACTTTGGTAAAAATAGTAACTCCTGCATTCCTGGACTCCCACAGCTGGAGTTAGGATCAATAAAACAATGAGATGAAAATTTTTGTAAGCTGTAAAGTATTATATAGATGGAGGAAAATATTAGAAACAAAGCCTGTGAGGAGTAAAGTGCCTCCACACCGTGAGTAGACTGATTGTCTGTATCTCACTGAGTATGGCTGTCAACTCAACATAACTATTAGTACCATTCTCTTACACTCAAAAGAGCCCCTGACTTGGATGATAAGTTTGATGTCCAGCTGACGTATTGGTCAATGCTGGTCATCTCTGATTAGGCAGCTCCAAAAGGGATGATGACAGAGGAAGTAGGATCCTGTAGGATGGGGCTATATGTGTGCTGGCAGAGCAGCTAGAGCTTTAGAAGGCTTTGATGAGTGGGCATTTTGTTAGTGGACAGCATGTAGGAATGAAAACTATGAGGAGGCTAGGCAACATGGGGAGAGCACATGAGAGAGAAGGAACACTGTGGTCACTCTGCGAGAATCTGGCCCGCCTGCCACGCTCCGGTGGAGGGCAGGTCTGGACATAACAGTTGGAGGCATTCAGTACTGAAAGGAAATGTGAAGCAGTGTCCCAGGGTACCAGCCCTCCCTCATAGATTATCATGACAACCTTTTTACTTGTCTCTCTGCTTCCACCCCCTCTTCTCTCCAATTTATTTTCCATATGCCCTAGAGGGACCGTATAAAACCCAAATCTGGTCTTCAATTTTCCATTCAATTCTCAAGTCTCCATTTTTCTTGGTGGATAAAAAATGAAACTCTTTTACAGATTATGCAAAGTCCTTCATGGTCTTTCCCCTTCCAGTACACTCAGCTTCAATTTTCATAATCTTGACCCCTGACTTTATAATCCAGCAATAATAATGGTTTACCTTTATTGGACATTTACAATCTTCTGGGCATTGTTCCAATTATTTTTACATATACTAACTCTTTTAATCCTAACAACTCTATGAGGCAGATATTATTACCAGCCCCAACATTTCACATATGGAGAAACTGAGGCACAAGAGGCAAAGACACTAAATGTCAAGTCTAAGGTTGAAAGCCAAAGAAGTTTTGGTTCCCAAACCTGTGTCCTTAACCATAATATTATGTTACTTCTTGGTCTAAAACATTTATTTTGTAGTTCATGCTATTTCTTCTGCCTCTAATGCCTTCTACCACCACTCTGCTCAGAAAACTGCTAACCTAGGGTTCAGGGAGCCATTTTCAGCTAGTCACTAGGAAGAGAGCATCCTTATTTTGCAGGATTCCTATTCCATTAAAAAAAAAAAAATTTGTTCAGTCCCATTCAGCCCTGGGCTGGGCACATGAGGAAAGGGAGGAAGGATGGGATGCTACAGAGTAGGGAAGACCCTTCCTCAAGCAACTTTTATTGCATTAGACACAAGAATTTTAACACTTTTAATATTGTCCAAATATGTAAGCCCAAGAATAAGAAAAATATAATGTAAAAGGAGACAACATGGGGAGTTGACAAGGTACTCAGAAATGGCTTGCTATAGAGCGTAGGGCACGTTAGATCTCAAATGGTAATAGAATAATTAAATTTTAAGTTATAAGGGTTATATAGGAGTTATATACTAAGAGATATGCACTTCCAAGCTGGAAAACTGAGTCTCAGAAAGAGAAGAGACTCACCCAGGGATCCAGTGGCAGCTCCAAGTGTCCTCACTCCCAGCTTTAGTGCTCAGTGCTGCCTCCCAGTGTAAGCAATTAGGTTATCACTGACCAGCTGGAAGGGGCAAGGACTTCCCAGAGGGGTTGGAGTTGGGGAGTGATTCCCATGGGGAGCAAATGAGACGCAGAAGAGGTTGGAACAGGTGCAGTATATAGTATAGATGGGGAAGCTTGGAAAGCATCTTCTTCTGTGGGAGAGATGGAGCCTGAAACCTTCTTAAACTGGAGGTTTGCCTGGATGCTGTAAAACCTCCTCCCTTTCAACTTTGTAAAATAAATGGTTCCTCAAAGCATGTCTGTTCTGCCACTATTTTCTGAATCATCAAGACTCTCACTGCCCTTTAGAAATGCTTCTGCCTCTGCCACAGCCAGCTTCTCATTAGAATTCCTGGACATTGCTCAGTGTTGCTAAGTGCACTGTGGTGAACCCATGATAAGTAAAGAAGAGACTGAGCTTGCTGAAGTCACTTTCTGTGGATGTTCCCTGGACACCCCTAAGATACCACAGCAAGTCACATCGCTACATGCATGTCATCTCCAAATATCTATCTGTCTGTTTTCTGTGTTGTCATACTTTCTCTAACTCAGCCAAAGGAGCTCTTAGATCTTTCACTCTGGGAATTACATTGGAACTGGGGACAGATGCTTAAACTGAAAGAGAAAAATAGTGGAATTTGGGGCTCAAGTGAGGAATAGTTCCTGCCTATGGAGAGCATGGCACTTCCTCAATGTCACTAGCAACCGCAAAAGTTTTGAGTATAGGCCTTTGGCAATAAATCTGTTTTCTAAAGCTAAGGGTTCAGATGATCCTGTAAGAGTAAGTTGGACCCCCCTCCCCATATTTTTCTTCTGAATAAGAATGAGAACTACATGCTGTTGTATTAAGTACCTAGCCCAGTGCCTGCTATATCGGAGACTCTTAGCAGATGTTATTTTCTTGCTCATAACACTCCATCATGAACTTCCCATAATGCTGTGTTTTGGTCTGCATCTCCCCCTTTCTTCTCTCTCTCTGTCTCTGAGTTTCTGTGTCTTGATCTGGATTCAAGTCTTGGCTCTGCCCATGCCCGTTTCTATCTCTCCAAATATTCCCATAGCGGTTTATTTGGACTGCAACATAAAAAGCAGTGCTCATCAAACATCTTACTGCAAACTCTTTCTAGGCTTATTTCTCTCTGTTCCCACCGTCTCCATCTATCCCAAACCGCTTACTGTGCTCAAAGGACAACGTAAACTTCACAAGTCTAATTATGGGCCTTTGTAGACGTGGTCCATTTGCCTTTTTCTCAGGTCAGCCACTCTAACAATTCCTACTCACGCTTAATGATCTACAGCCTGTGTCCTCGTCACTTGAAGTGTTCACTGCCTGCTTGAGCACAGTTAGCTAGACCTCTTTCCTCTTTGCTTCCCTCAGTGCTTTGTGCTTCCCTCTAATCTAGCATTTTATGCCCACTATCATCTTTACTCCACTCTCTTCTATTAAATTATGAACTAATTGTGGGCAAAGGCTGGATCTAATTTATCACTGTATCCCCAGTGCCCAACCGATGGCCTGGCATAGGTGAGATCTTTCCTGTAAGTTCTGGGGATGACATGTAGGGACTATAACTCGTTCATTGAGCACCTGCTCTGGCCAGCTTTAGAAGAAAGAGTTTTTATGTATCATATCATTTCATTCAGTCCACTCAGTCTTTCTTCAGTGGAGTGTCCCTCTTGTATGTCTGTCATACCTGCAGTGCCACGGGAAACCCTTGGTCAGTATTTTGTCTGTAGATATCCGTTTTCTGACTCTATTAATGGAAATGTGTGTGTCCAACACTAGGAGTCTCCTGTTGGTTGGATCTGTTCAGCTCATGTTGAGAGTAGAGAAAACCCCAGGCACTGGACAATAAGGGTTCTGACAAGAAATCTATTATTTCATATGGAGATTCCTACATAAGGGTATAGGAGTCATGTTGAGTGAGGAAGAGTGGTATATTGAATGGATACCCAGCCCCTGAGACACTGGAAATGAGATACTGGTCTCTTGAGTTGGAGCAAATTAGCACACATTTTAAATGACAGCAAAAGGGACTCATTAGACTATTCAGAGATAGAACTTCATGAAACCTGATGAAAAGCCAGAGTCTCAGGGGGAAGCTAGAGAGATCAATGTCTGCCCATATCTGACTTCAACGACTTTGTGGGGATCCAGGTGATAAATCTTATTTGGGCTGTGTTACTAATGCGACTGATGGGTGGATTTTGCACAGAGAAGACTGAATTGATTCCCGGTGAATGATTATTTCAACAGAATTCAACAGTACTAGGCACTAGATATGAGTCTGACTCTCAAAGGAAGAAGAAATAGTTGACACCAGTTGTCTTTACCTTCAAAGAAAGCCTCCAGTTTAGTGTGGGAGGCAGGACTCACAGATGAGTAACCATTGTATGTTGAAAGATGAGAATGGCCATGCTGTGAAACAGTCATTGGTTTGGTGCTGGTGGAGTTCAGGGGGAGAGGAGAGTAACTCCTACGGAGCAAAAGTTTGTTTGCAGACAAAACTACATAAAAAAGCCCCTAGTACAGTACTAAATACATAGTAGGTAGTCAACAAATGTGAATTTTCTTCTTNTTATTTGGACTGCAACATAAAAAGCAGTGCTCATCAAACATCTTACTGCAAACTCTTTCTAGGCTTATTTCTCTCTGTTCCCACCGTCTCCATCTATCCCAAACCGCTTACTGTGCTCAAAGGACAACGTAAACTTCACAAGTCTAATTATGGGCCTTTGTAGACGTGGTCCATTTGCCTTTTTCTCAGGTCAGCCACTCTAACAATTCCTACTCACGCTTAATGATCTACAGCCTGTGTCCTCGTCACTTGAAGTGTTCACTGCCTGCTTGAGCACAGTTAGCTAGACCTCTTTCCTCTTTGCTTCCCTCAGTGCTTTGTGCTTCCCTCTAATCTAGCATTTTATGCCCACTATCATCTTTACTCCACTCTCTTCTATTAAATTATGAACTAATTGTGGGCAAAGGCTGGATCTAATTTATCACTGTATCCCCAGTGCCCAACCGATGGCCTGGCATAGGTGAGATCTTTCCTGTAAGTTCTGGGGATGACATGTAGGGACTATAACTCGTTCATTGAGCACCTGCTCTGGCCAGCTTTAGAAGAAAGAGTTTTTATGTATCATATCATTTCATTCAGTCCACTCAGTCTTTCTTCAGTGGAGTGTCCCTCTTGTATGTCTGTCATACCTGCAGTGCCACGGGAAACCCTTGGTCAGTATTTTGTCTGTAGATATCCGTTTTCTGACTCTATTAATGGAAATGTGTGTGTCCAACACTAGGAGTCTCCTGTTGGTTGGATCTGTTCAGCTCATGTTGAGAGTAGAGAAAACCCCAGGCACTGGACAATAAGGGTTCTGACAAGAAATCTATTATTTCATATGGAGATTCCTACATAAGGGTATAGGAGTCATGTTGAGTGAGGAAGAGTGGTATATTGAATGGATACCCAGCCCCTGAGACACTGGAAATGAGATACTGGTCTCTTGAGTTGGAGCAAATTAGCACACATTTTAAATGACAGCAAAAGGGACTCATTAGACTATTCAGAGATAGAACTTCATGAAACCTGATGAAAAGCCAGAGTCTCAGGGGGAAGCTAGAGAGATCAATGTCTGCCCATATCTGACTTCAACGACTTTGTGGGGATCCAGGTGATAAATCTTATTTGGGCTGTGTTACTAATGCGACTGATGGGTGGATTTTGCACAGAGAAGACTGAATTGATTCCCGGTGAATGATTATTTCAACAGAATTCAACAGTACTAGGCACTAGATATGAGTCTGACTCTCAAAGGAAGAAGAAATAGTTGACACCAGTTGTCTTTACCTTCAAAGAAAGCCTCCAGTTTAGTGTGGGAGGCAGGACTCACAGATGAGTAACCATTGTATGTTGAAAGATGAGAATGGCCATGCTGTGAAACAGTCATTGGTTTGGTGCTGGTGGAGTTCAGGGGGAGAGGAGAGTAACTCCTACGGAGCAAAAGTTTGTTTGCAGACAAAACTACATAAAAAAGCCCCTAGTACAGTACTAAATACATAGTAGGTAGTCAACAAATGTGAATTTTCTTCTTTCTCTTCTCATATTAAATCTTCAACTTTGTTTTTAATGCTTCATCACTTTGCCAAAAAAGGTCCGTCTAGTCAAGGCTATGGTTTTTCCAGTGGTCATGTATGGATGTGAGAGTTGGACTGTGAAGAGAGCTGAGCGCCAAAGAACTGATGCTTTTGAACTGTGGTGTTGGAGAAGACTCTTGAGAGTCCCTTGGACTGCAAGGAGATCCCACCAGTCCATTCTGAAAGAGATCAGCCCTGGGATTTCTTTGGAAGGAATGATGCTGAAGCTGAAACTCCAGTACTTTGGCCACCTCGTGTGAAGAGTTGACTCATTGGAAAAGACTCTGATGCTGGGAGGGATTGGGGGCAGGAGGAGAAGGGGACGACCGAGGATGAGATGGCTGGATGGCATCACGGACTCGATGGGCATGAGTCTGAGTGAACTCCGGGAGATGGTGATGGACAGAGAGGCCTGGCGTGCTGCCATTCATGGGGTCTCAAAGAGTTGGACACGACTAAGCAATTGAACTGAACTGAAATGTAATCCATTATCTGTGATTTTATTCCTCCTCTTCTCTGCTGTAGGACAAAGAATGTGCTTTTGTGATAAGGAAATAAGCAGAAAGTAGCCTAGCTTCAGTCCATGCTAGATCTAGGCCACGACTGAATGGAGGAGGCAGGTCTTAATCCAACCAAGGCTTTGTTTACCTGGTCTGTGCACAAACTCAACAAAGCATCTCCATGCGTCTATGCATAAACATTACAGAAGCCTATTTTTATTTCTAAAATTCGCTTCCTGACTAGAGTGGGAGTTAAACTTTATATTTCCTTCAATGTTCAATACCAAATGGCTTATGGGAGCCCTGGCAGAGTGGTTTCAAATAAGCATTTTAATGTAAAATAAAGGTCAACGTGCTGGAATTTGAAACCATTAATCCTTTTGCTCTTAAGGAAGACTGTACTTTAATAGAATAAATAACAGATTAAATAATAAGAGTTCTTGAAATTCCAACTAGAAAAATTACACATTACTTTTTCGAGAATTGAAACCAGTGAGACTTTAATGTTCCTCTCTCTCACGCTTCTATTTTAGGTTGCCAAGATTTAGAAGGTAAAGAGAAATTGTTATTTTAATTTTCTATCATTTTGAAGGTAGAGAGAATGTTTTGAGTCACTGAAGGTTAAGGGATCAATTAGATTGGAAAATAAGCCCTTGGTTTTATGGGCAGAACAAGAGCATCACCATAGCCTAGAGAACAGAAACTCCATGCTAATTATTTAAAGTTTCAGTAAGTGAGGCCCCAGAAAGGGACAGAGAAAGTTATCAAAGTAGGTCAACGAATTCTGCCTAAGGTACCCAGGTACCCCAGGTAGTCAAGGCCTAGTTCAAGTACTCCCTTTCCTAAGAGGCTCTGGTCACTTCTCAGTCAGTGTTTTTGATTCCTGCCTTGGCACTTGTACTGAATGCTGTTCACACATCTATTTTTCCTGCTGTTTCCCTGATTGTTACCGTGTCTGTGTTTGCCTTTCTCAGTTATACATAAGACAGGAGTTCCTTGTTAATGAAAAGAAATATATTGATTGTACTCTAGCTACAGTCAAGACATTATACTCAGCACCTTGAATAATGTTTAATGCTCTCTTTACCATAACCCTATAGGATAGAGATGAGTATCTCACTTTAGAGATGGAGAAACAGAGGATTAAGGAGGCCAGACAACACTCCCCCAGGTAGGATAGTGGTAGAGTCAAACTTCCAGTCTGGGTTTGTGGAGGCCATATTGTGGGGACTCTGGTATACCATATGCCAGAGGTTTGAATTTATCCTGAGGGCAGTGGGGTATCATTGATAATTTAAGCAAAAGAGTGATATGGTCAAACAACTTTAAGAACTCTCTGGCAGAAGAGAGCAGTATGGGAAGACAAATGAGACTACTATAGTAATTTTGGGTAGAGCTGAGGGAATTACTACAAAAGCGAGGGTTGAGTTATTAAAAATGATATCCAGAAGTTAGAACTGGGAGGGCTTGATCACCAGTGGGTTGTAGAAAGAGGGTTAGTGTTGGAGTCAAGGAGAAGCGGTCTTTGGTTTGGGAGCCTGGGTAGATTGTGATGCCACCATGATAGGAAGCAGAACTCAACACAAAGGTGATCACTGAGAGGACCTTCCTATCTAATGTTCTCTCTGATAAGCTTAAATTCTAAATTGGACTGACTACAGTATATCCTTTAAAAATATTGCTTTCTCTTTCAAACACAATGTATATCTGCTTTCTTCAAGGAGGCTTCAGTGACCTACGAGTCCCAGTTTATATGGAACATTTGATTAGATAGAACATTTTGGAATCTTCTTGCCCAGTCCCTGATGGTTTATAGTTTCCAGCATTTGCATTCAAATGTTCCCATTTTAATGGTGAGAATACTAAACAGCAATAGTCAGAGGGCCTGTCCAGCTTCTTTCATGGAATCTGACTTATAATAATGGACAAATAACTACTTTTCAATCGAGAGTTTCAAGTTGATATTAGCCACTTTGAAATGCCATGATTTGATGAGTAGTGGTGTAACTTGATTAGCGTCGATACTTTGATTCCTCCTTGGCCCTCCAGGGGTTGACAGGAAAGGGAGAAGAATACAGAAATAGACTCAGGCCAGTGAAGCCTCCTTTAAGAAAGCAGGTTTACATTATCCTTGAAAGAGAAGGCATTATTTTTAAGGAATATATGGTACTTAGTCCAGTTAAGAATCTAAACTTATCAGTCAAGTGGCTTGTTCTAGATGATGCGTTTGGTGAATGACAGAACCCAGGATTCAACACTGAGCTTTTGTCTCTCAGCCTTGTGTTCTTTTTCTTCACTGTACCTGGCTTCTAGTACTCCTAAATTTTCTGCATTTCACACCAGCTTGAAAAGCTGATCATGTTCCCAAGCCTCAAAACTGTTTTCTGTACTTTGTGGTATCTACTGTAATTATTTTACACAAGGCCACAAATAGGCAACATTGAAATAGGCACATATAACCAAAATGTTTAGTAACCTCCCAAAACATGCATTGGTTATAAGCATCTGAGACATTCTAGAGCTAGAAGAGTCTTTAAAGCCATCTCCAAATTTCCTTTACCAAGGGAATAGCTATGTTTCAAATAATTTAGACTTGCACTACAACACTTTCCCACCATGTATCAAGGCTAGCATCTAAATGCAGGACTCTTTCTTAGTCAAAGCAGCCAAAAAACTTGTACATAAAGATCAGCTTCCTCATCTTATATAATCAAAAATTTTGTCTTATTAATATATTCATTAACTCAGTCAAAAGCCATTTACTGAGTTTCCACAGTATGCTAAAGGGGTCTAAAGTTACAACAATGGGTAAGAAAGATGGTATCTCTGGTTTCCTTTAGCTCTCAGTCTAGCAGGAAGATGGCATAACCTACTTAATCACAGTGGAGTGGCATGGGTTACAGCAGACTGTATCCAGAGGGAGGTCTATACCCTGGTCAGAGGCCTCCCTGAGGAATTGATGCTCCAACATAGTATGGGGTTTCAAAACATGGACTCTGCAGCCAGACTTCCTAGGTTGGAATCCTCACTCTGTCACTTACTACGTGTGACCCTGGTCAAGTTGCATAACTTCTCTGGGTCTTGGTATCCCCATCTGTAAAATAGTAATAATAATAGTACCTACCTTGTAGAGCTCCAATGAAGAAAAATCACTTAATATTTATAAATAACTTAGTACTTGGTATCTGTGGTATGTGCTCAGTCCCTAAGTTATGTCCCACTCTTTACCACCCAATCAGTGTAGCTCATCAGGTTCCTCTGTCCATGGGATTTCCCAGGCAAAAATACTGGAGTGAGTTGCCATTTTTTCTCAAGGGAATGCTTCTGAGCCAAGGATTGAACCTGTATCTCCTGCATTGGCAGGAAGATTCTTTACCACTGAGCCAGCAGGGAAGCCCCAACTGTAGTATAAGGGATTTTAAAATAAAATTGAAAAGAGGCTGAGATCCAAATTATGAAAAGTTAACTAGAGAAACAGAAAGGCAGAAAAATGTTCCTGACAGAGAACACTATGTGCGGACTGGGAAAAGAGAGTGTATTTCTCAGAACTGATAGGATGCAAGCACGGCTCAAGTAGAATGGACCCTGTTGATGCCGAAAGGTCCAGATGGAGGGGGTTGAGGGTCTTGAAGATCATATTAGAGTTTATCCAAAACCTGTGGAGGTTCAGGGAGAGAGTAAAAGTGCAGAGAATCTTGATCATATTTGGGTTTTGAATATTCTTTCAGGCTGCTTTTGTGGGATATCGATTCAGTAGGTGTAGAGTGGGGTTCAGAAACCTAGCAAAAGAGTGGGGACATGAGTCAGGGCCAAAGACAAGATAGGACCCAAGCTTCCTGCCTTCCAGGCCGGAGCTTTTCCCATACTGCACAGCATTTTTTAATATGCTTTGATGGAGGCCCATCATGCCAAATGTATTCTCTTCATTTCTGGACGTTTTCAGTGCTCACCCTTTGAGCTGCATCCCCTTCATTAAGTGAATGTCCTGTTCCCCTGACCAAGAATGTAATTACCGAAGGAGAGATCAGATTAAAATTGAGTTTCTGTAATGGGCCATTTGTTTGGAAGGGAGCCTGAAGGTATTTCTGAGGACTTTAATCAAAGGGGGAAAAAACCAATAGAACTTCTGTGACGCTGATGATTATTAGGGCAATTGAACTCCAGGCACAGCTGGCTTCTGCATCAGTGAGTCATCGCTTGCTTTTCTGAGGCCCTTAATTGAATGAGATTTGTTTTCTTTTGTAGTCTAGACTGTCAGGGATGGAAGGGACCTTAAAGGTCATCTAG
Organism: Neotragus moschatus; assembly: GCA_006410615.1. Taxonomy (NCBI): domain Eukaryota; kingdom Metazoa; phylum Chordata; class Mammalia; order Artiodactyla; family Bovidae; genus Neotragus; species Neotragus moschatus. Next base: position 799,148 of record SJYA01000419.1, on the reverse strand, counting down.
TACAACTCCACAACAAAGCTTGAGCCCTGACTGTAGCGTTTTCATCGGCAGGTTACCCAGTCCCTACTCACACACCTGAACTGACAGGAAACTCATTACCTCTCCATCATACAGCACTTATGAAAAGAAGCTGCTTTATGGAAATAAACTCCATCTCTGGGTCCCCTGTGTCTGCCCCAGTTCTGTTTCTGGGATATGTGGGCTTCGTCTGCTCCTCGGCCTCAGAAGAACCATGGAAAGATCTTGAGATAGATGTTGTCTCTTCTGAGGCTCCCCTTCTGCAACTGTCTTCTCCAGTGTGTGACCTTATGTGTTAGTAATAATACGGACATGATGCTGCAACAAAGAAACCCAACTTCACAGTGACTTAAAGAACAATGAAGTTTATTCTTATTCGCAGACTGGTTATAAATTGAGCAGTCTAGGTGGGCAGCCAGGTCCACTCCCCACAGTTAGTCAGGAACCCGTGTTCCTACCAATGCCCTGATCCACCTTCACCTAGACCACTGTTATTATCTGCACAAATCCGGGTCCCTTCAGATTTTAACTGGTGGAAAGAGGAGAAAGAGGATAAAGAAAGTTCACTACCTTAAGGCTTAGGTCTGAAGAGACACATACTACTTTTATTTACATTTCACATGGCTAGACTTCACTACAATGGAAATATCCATAAGAAATGCGTTCTAACTTCAGGCCTCAGAAGAGGAGCAGATATTCAGGGGACTTCTTCCAGCCCCCACAATAGAAATGAAGGGCCACTGTGAAGTTAGGTAGGCAGCTTGCATCTTGGATGGGCCCCTCATTTATGTTGCCAGTTTCATTCTCTTTAGTTCTTCCTACTGCCTGTTCCCAAAATTGATTGCAGTGGACAGCATAGAGCGTTTGAGTGCAGACATCCCAGCTCCCATTTTTACTAACTGGGCTCTTGGACCAGTCATTTACCTTCTCTAAGTTTCTGTTTCTTCATTTATGAAATTGGGAGAAAAACGCCTGTCCCACAAGCTCGTAAGAAGGTAGGAAGAGACAGCAATGCAGTTGTACTTTTAAAAATGCAGATCAACATGAAATGTTTGACTTCTATTTTCAAACGATTGGCTTTAGCCTTTCTCTGACTACCCACAAAAGGGTAAAGGGTTTTTTCTTTCTTTGGATCATCCAAAACTGTTGATTATCTACCGCCATTTCAAACAGAAATCTACTGTGAAGGGCTCTTAAGACAGAGTCTTTTGCTTTACAGCCATTTGAAACCTATTTAAGGAAACTAATAGAAGAGTTTTATGGTGACCAATATTAGTAGGTATAGCAACAGAGGTGGCAATATTCATCACTGGTGGCAATATCCATTTATCAAGCAGTTACTGTGTGCCAGGCTCTGTGCCAAGTGCTTTTTATATAGCATCTGATTGATTTCTATAATATTTCTGTGAAGTAGGCGTTTCATCCCCATTTTATGGATGAGAAACCTCAAGCTCAGAGAATGTAAGTACCTTGGTCAGGAACTTACAACTGGTAAAATGCAGACCCTGGATTTTTGTTTAAGACTAATAAATCTTTTTCTTAACAAAAAAGAATTCCCCAGTTTATGGGACCAGATCATGTGCAGTTTTGTTTTGTTTTTTTATTGGCTCACTTAGCAAACATTTACAGAGTACCTGTATGCTGAGCACTATTCTAAACTCTGGGACTTCAGTTCAGTTCAGTCGCTCAGTCGTATCCAACTCTTTGCGACCCCATGAATCACTGCACACCAGGCCTCCCTGTCCATCACCAACTCCTGGAGTTCACTCAGACTAACGCCCATCGAGTCAGTGNGCTTTCTTAAGGCCCACTTGACTTCACATTCCAGGATGTCTGGCTCTAGATGAGTGATCACATCATCGTGATTATCTGGGTCATGAAGATCTTTTTTGTATAGTTCTTCTGTGTATTCTTGCCATCTCTTCTTAATATCTTCTCCTTCTGTTAGGTCCATACCATTTCTATCCTTTACTAACTTCTCCTAAACTCTAGTTTAGTGTAATTGAACTGCCTACAAATAATCTATATCCTGATATCTAGTAGGCATGTCAAAATGAATACACTCAAGACAGAATCTCAAGTCTTCTCTATCATAGGAAATGGCCCTGGGTAAAAACATTTTCCCTTCCCTTCACATCTCATATCCAGACCATTAGGAGTCTTGCTAGCTGTATTTTTAATATATATCCCAATTCAATCTCTTTCTTCTGTTTCCTCTGCCATAACCCTAGCCCAAATCACTATTACATCTTTCTTGGACTGCTGAAATAGCCATTGACTGATCTCCCTGTTTCTTGCCCTCTAGCGTTCATTCTCCACACAGCAGGGAGATCAAGTCACTTCTTGCTTAAAGCCTTTCAGTGGTTTCCATTCTAACTAGAATAAAAGTTGTTGCACAGCAGAAACTAACACACATTGTAAAGCAATTATTCTCCTACTGAAATTTTAAAAAATCTAAAGTCCCTGCCATGGTCAGTAAGGCCCCATGGGTTCTGACCTCTGATTAGTTCTCTCACTTCGTCTTCCTCTACTCAGTCACTAAGATTTAGCTTCTGTGACCTTCTTACACAGACATGGCAAATTCATTCCTCTCTCCAAGATGTGACGCTCTTCCCATAGGGAAGTTCATCATTCAGGTCTTGTCTGACTCTTAGTGACCCCATGGACTATAGCCTGTCAGGCTTCTCTGTCCATGAAATTCTCCAGGTAGGAATACTGGAGTGGGTAGCCATCCCCTTCTCCATGGGATCTTCCCAACCCAGAGATTGAACTCACATCTACCACATTAGAGGCAGATTCTTTACTGTCTGAGCTACCAGGGTAGCCCATTCAGGTCCTAGTTCAGGTCAGCGCCACAGAAAATGTTTTCCTGATCATTCTAGTGAAGATATACCACCCAGTCACTGTCACATGATGTCACTTTATTTTCTTCATGGTATGTATAAGTAGCTGAAATTAATTTAATTTTTGTTTACTCATTTAATACTATTATCTCCTGCTGGAATGTAAACTCTCTGGGAGCAGGGCCTTTGTTTTGTCTATAGTTATATCCCCAGCACACATAAAAACACTGAGCACTTAGTAAATGCTTAATAATTATTTGTAGACTGACCAATTGGATCTCTGCTCTCAAGGCCTTCAGTGTAGTGCTGTTGTTTTTCAGGAGCTAAGTTGTGTCCAACTCTGTGACCCCATGGACTACAACACTCCAGGCTCCTCTGTCCTTTGTTATCTCCTGGAATTTGCTCAAATACATATCCACTAAGTCCATGGTGGTNGTAGACTGACCAATTGGATCTCTGCTCTCAAGGCCTTCAGTGTAGTGCTGTTGTTTTTCAGGAGCTAAGTTGTGTCCAACTCTGTGACCCCATGGACTACAACACTCCAGGCTCCTCTGTCCTTTGTTATCTCCTGGAATTTGCTCAAATACATATCCACTAAGTCCATGGTGGTATCCAACCATCTCATCCTCTGTCATCCCCTTCTTCTCCTGCCTTCAATCTTTCCCACCATCAGGGTCTTTTCAAATGAATCTGTTCTTCACATCAGGTGGCGAGTTTTGGAGTTTCAGCATCAGTCCTTCCAATGAATATTCAGGGTTGATTTCCTTTAGGATGGACTAGTTTGATCTTGCAGTCCAAGGGACTCTCAAGACTGTTCAGCATCACATTTGAAAGCATCAATTGAGAGTGACTGAAATGTGACTAATGATCACAGTATGACTTGTGCTGTGGCAGATGGAAGCCTAGGAGTTGAGGGAGGCCAAAAGAAACACTAAACAAAGTTGGGGCATCAAATGAGATGAAATTGGAACTAAAGTTTGAAGGCAAAGCTTGTTTTAACCAGGTGAAGAGTGGAAGAAGAGCACGTGTGAACGCACAGTAGGCGGGTGTGGTGTGCGGCTCATCGGGGATGGAGGAACGGAGCGGGCAGAGCTGCACCATAGCCAGCTTGGCAAGAACCTAGTGGATAGGCTCATGACTGAAATACGAGTTCAAACAGTGAACCAGGGAAGCAGCCAAGTGAACAAACCTCATGACTGCATGACTGTCTTTTGTGCCTCAAATTGATATTTGAAAATTTGTGTTTTTCTAAAACTTTTTGAATGAAGGCAGTCCCTTAGTTGCATTTTTCCCCCCTTGATCATTCTATAGAACATGGATTACATAGATGCTGGAATTATATATATGTACCTGCCCTAATTTTGCACATGACATCTATCCTGTGCTGCAGAACTAATCTGCTGAGGGTTACTGTAGTAAGTATATAATTGTCTAATATCTTAATGAATACATATAAATTCTATGTTATGAGTAAGTTTTATTTATGAGTTCATAAAAAGTATTTTATCATCATAAATAAACCACAAATCCTAGTGTTGCTAGTATAAATAGATGGTTATAACTTGAGTATTGGACCTGGGGAAGACATACAGTTTCTTGAAGCAGTAATATTATTCTGGATACTTACTACGTGACCAAATGTGGGTCTGCAAAAATATCTGCATGGGTAAGGTATTTGCATCTCATATACCATTGGTGATTTTAAATGGAGATAATGCCTCCAAACAACATAACCTGCATGTGGGCGTGCATGTGTTAAGATATAGTGTTAGCCACTCAACTGTGTCCAACTCTTTGTGACCCCATGGACTGCAGCTCACCAGACCTCTGTCCATGGAATTCTCCAGGCAAGAATATTGGACTGGGTAGCCATTCTCTTCCTGACCCAAGGATTAAACCCAGATATCCTGCATTGCAGATGGATTCTTTATCATCTGAGACACCAGGGAAGTCCATTAAGATAAACAGTCATAGCAAATGCTTATACCGCTATAACAGATACATACTAAAGTGCAATAAGCACGGTGCAGGGAAGGAACAGTTCTGCCTTAGAATATCCAAGAAGTTTTGAAGAAGCTGCATTTGAACTGGGCTTTGAAGGATGAGTAGGAATTTTCCAGCCAGCAAAAGAAGAAGATGTCATTTTAGGCAGTGGGAATGACACAGCAAAGGTAAAGGAGTGAACATGCAAGGGATGTTCCAGGAACTCTGAGTGAAAATACACGGAGGCTGGAAGACAGGTGGAGAAGAGGCAGATATGAGAGTGGAAAGTTTTCTTAGGATCAAGACCGAAGAGCATCGAAGGGCATGCATATATATTTAAATTTTACCCTTTAGGCATCATTGGAATCCAAAGGATTTACAGAATCTGTGTTGAGAGATAGTGAAGTGTATCAGGATGCTGAGACCCTGTCCTGGCAGAGCCTCTGCCTCTGAGTTACTGCTCTCTGGGCCTCCACACCCTCATCTGTCAGAGAGGGTTGGACAAGATGATCTCTAAAAGGTCCCTTCCACAGCTGTGAAATTTCTTAGGCTAAGTAAGTGGCCCCATCTTTTTGGTCAGGGGAGTGAATGGAGTTAGTCTGTCAACACACTGAAAAGCAGAATGGCCTCTCTAAAGCTAAATTTCCCCTGGAACACTCATTTCTATACCAACCTCTCAGGCCAGTGGAGGCAGCAGTAATGAGATATGGATGCTAGCAGGCCTCATCCACTTCACCTGCCCAGTCCTAGACCTGGGAGTGTCTCTGTAAAGAGTTATGATGGCGTCATAAATTAAATTCCCCTCTCTGTTATCTCACACGTTATCCAGATGCTAGCAATTGTTTAGTATGGCCGGGCAAAGATAGTGCAGTGTCATTTGTCCCAGCCACAGACTCTTAGTATTGACCAACAGGTTGGTGGCAATGGTGGAACATATGCCCTTAAAGGAAATTACTTAAAGCAGTCTTCTAGCTGGGTTAGCGGAGACTTGTTTTGTCTTCCATGTTTTCATTTGTTATCAGCTTTATCCTGTGGTCTTTGAAATATTTTCTTTCAAAAGTGAGAGATTTCAGACTCTCCCTACTCTGTTCACCTAGGCATTTAATCAACATATATACATAAAGAGGGACTTTCCAGATGGTGCTAGTGGTAAAGAGCCCACCTGCAAACGCAAGAGACATAAGAGATGTGGGTTCTGTCCCTGGGTCGGGGAGATCCCTGGAGGAGGACATGGCAACCCACTCCTGTATTCTTGCCTGAAGAATTCCCATGGACAGAAGAACTGGCAGACTATAGTCCATAGGATCGCAGAGTCAAACACGACTGAAACAACTGCACACAGACTCATACACAAAGTGTCTTCCATGTGTCAGGCATTCTGTTAGATAAAGAGGATAAGGAAGAAGTCAGTCACATTGTGTTTCCTCAAGGAACCGCCACTTTGGTGAAGGGGGCAGAAACATACACAGATAGGTAGGCATCACTTGTTATTAACACTACAGTGGAGAAGATATTTATCCACTAAACTATATGAAATGAATGAGAAAATTCCCTGTCCTCAAGTAGCTCTTAGACTAATATTTAAAGTGGCAAAAATGGGTTCTATTTTACGTGTTTACATACAGCAGAGAATATACAAAGTAAGAGGGTGTGTCAGAAAAGTCTTTAAGGAGGTGATACTTGAGTTAAATTTTGAAAAATACATGGGCTTTTTACCCATGGGCTGTCTTAATGACACGGTGGGGAGACAGCATATAGAAAGGGAAACTAAGAACATTCCAGAGTGCTTAGCAGGCAAAAACCCAGACATATGAAATAGTCTGGTGTATGCTGGGAACCATGTTAGGATCCCTGAGTATTACTGCATCTTTATCTTTTACAGTGGTTATATTTTATCCTGTAAACTTGCTAAACTCAGCCATTCTTGTAGCTTTTCTGAATATTCTCTCAGGTTTTTCACTTATATAATACTTACTTTGTGGCCCAGAATATATTCTACCATGGTAAATGTCCTGTGTGTACTTAAGAAAATATATATTCTGCTATTGTTGGGTGGGGTATTTAATAAATGTCAATTAGGTCAAGTTTGTTGACAATGCTGTTCAAGTCTTCTATATCATTCCTGATTTTCTATGTATTCTATCAATTATTGAGAGGGGGGTATTTTAATCTATGACTGTAGTTGTGGATTTGTTTAATTCTATCAGTTTTAGCTTCATGCACTTTTGGAGCTCTGATATTAGATTAACAAAAAAGTGTTGTTATGTCCTCTTAATGAATTGACCCCGTTATCATCATGAAATTGCCTACTTCCATTATCCCTGATGATATCCTTTGCTCTGAAGTCTATGTGTCTGATGTTAATATAGTCACTCCAGCTTTTATTTTTTTATTAGTGTCAAATGGTTCCACCCTTTTACTTTTAATCTATTTGTGTCTTTATGTTTGAACTGCATTTCTTATAGGTCACATGTACCTGGATCTTGCTTTGTTCTTCAATCTGGCAATCTCTGCTTGCTGCTTGTATTTAACGTGATTATTGATACAGTAACTTTAAATCTGTCATGTTGCTCTTTGTTTTCTATTTGTACCATATATTCTTTGTTCCTTTTTTTCTCTCCCACCACCTTCTTTTGAAGTATTTTGAAGTTTATATGTATATATGGTTAGCCAAAAAGTTTGAGTTTTTCATAAGATGGTGTGGAAAAACCAGAACAAACTTTTTGGCTGACCCAATAATTCTGGTTTCCTTATTATCCCTTTTGTTAACTTTTGTCTACTGTTATATTTGTGGTTGATTTTGAGATTATAGTATAAATCTTTAACTATTTCAGACTACCTTCAAATAACATTATACTACTTTATATGTACTATTAGAAACTTAAAATAGTGTATTTCCATTTTTCTCCTGCAGCCTCTGTGCTATTGCTGATGTCTTATAAATACCACACTATATTATAACTTGTTTAAACAGTGAATTATCTTTTAAAATTATTTAAATAATAAGAAATAACCTTAAATATTTATGTATCTAACTACCATTTCTGATGCTCTTAATTTCTTCATGGTATATCCAGATTTCCATAGGATATCATTTGCTTTTACCTGAATGACTTCTTTTAACATTTCTTGGACTGTGCATCTGCTAGTAATTATTTTAACTTATTATGTCCACAAAAAACTCAATTTTGCCTTAGTCTTAAAAGATATTTTTGGTAGAAAAAAATTCTAACTTGAAAGTTTTTTTCTTTCTATACTTCAAAGTGGTTGATGCATCATCTTCTCACTGAAATTGGTTCCAAGGAGAAAACTGTTTTCACTTTTACCTTTGTTTCATATATACCAGGTGTTATTTTTTTTCCTCTCTTTTCAAGATTTTTTCTTTATCACTGCCTTTGGACAATTTTATTATGATGTGCCTTGATGTAGTTTTTGTTTTGTTTTGTTTTTAATGTTTCTTTTACCTGGGGGTTCATTGAATCTCTTAGATTCCACAGGTTTATAGTTTTCATCACATTTAGAAAAATTTTCACTCACATTATTCTTTAGATTTTTTTTTCCTGTCCATATTAGGATTACTAAAAATTTCCCACAGCTCACTGATGCTTTGTTAATCATAGATGGGGGGATGTCTTTATCCTCTGTGTTTCTTTTTGGATAGCTTTTATTGCTGTTTTCAAATTCACCAATCTTTTCATCTCCAGTGTCTAATGTGTCCTTGGTTCCACCTAATGCATTTTTTAATCTCAAATAATGTAGGTTTTATCTATAAAAGTTCAATTTGGTTCTTTAAAGAATTTTTTTTATCTCTCCTTAACTTCTGGAACACATAGAATATAGTTATAAAAACTTTTTGAATGTCTTTTTGTGCTAATGCTCACATTTCTATCAGTTCTAGACTCACTTTGATATGACTTTTTTCTCACCACGGAGTATATTTTTCTACTTTTTTGCATGTCTGGTATTTTTTAATTAGATGGAAAACATTTAAGTGGAAGAATTTTACCCTGTTGGGTTATGGACATCTGTATATTTCTATAAATGTTCTTAAACTTTCTCCTGGGATGCAGTTTAAGTTACATGAATACAGTTTAGTCCTTTGGGGTCTTGCTTTTGAATTCAGTAGGTAGGATCAGAGCATTGTCTATTCTAGGGTTAATTATTCCACACTATTGAGACAAGTCCCTTCTGAGCATTCTATGCAAATACCCTGTGAATTATGAAATTCTCCAGTTTAACTAGTGAAGAGGCCCTATTCATAGCCCCTTGCAAGTATCAGGAACTGTGCACTGTTCCCACTAATCCTCTCAGATGTTTTTGTTTTTGTTTTGTTTTTGTCTTAATTTTCTTACATTTATCTGCTGAGCAGTACTCTACTGAATATTCAAGGGGAACCCTTGACAGATCTCCAGAAAATTTTCCTCCTTCAGCTCTTCCCTCTCCAGATTTGTAGCCTGCAAACCCTAGCCACTTTAGTCTTCCCAGACGTTTAGCTTTGTCTTCTCAACTCAGGTAGTTTTTCAGAGTTTTCTTGGATTTCATTCCTTGTTCCATATCCTAGAAATTCTCAAAGCGTAAGCTGGAGCAATCCTATAGCTCACCACATTATTTTCTATTTTATAGCAATAACTGTTCTCCTTCTTCTGAGTAACTCCTACTCATTGTTCTAGACACAGTTCAGACATTTAAAACCCCCTCCTTGTTTTACCCTCCACCCCTTGGCTAGGTTATGAGCTTAGCCTTTCTCTATCAGAATTATTCCTGCATGTATCAAACTGTGTTTCATGAAGTACAGATACATAATATAAGACGCTGCTGCTGCTGTTGCTAAGTCGCTTCAGTCGTGTCCGACTCTGTGCAACTCTGTAGACTGCCATAGATGACAATCCACCAGGCTCCTCCATCCCTGGGATTCTCCAGGCAAGAATACTGGAGTGGGTTGCCATTTCCTTCTCCAATGCATGCCTGCATACTAAGTCGCTTCAGTCATGTCCTACTCTGTGTGACTCCATGGACAGCAGCCCACCAGGCTCCTCTGTCCACGGGAATCTCTGGGCAAGAATACTGGAGTGGGTTGCCATTTCCTTCTCCTATTATAAGATGGTAGGGACCTATTTGGAAAATGTTAGATTAAACACTATTATACAGTGTTTTTTTGTTTATTGTTTTTTTACATTAAGTCATTTTGGTACCCAACATGCATTATTAGTCTCCAAGAGGAGATATGATAGGCAGATAAGTAACATCAGGTTCAAAGAGATTTTATTTTTTAAAATAAGAAAAACATACTAGTTAAGGCCTTATCACGTGGTAGGTACACTGGAATGTGCCAGGGAACTTTCCTAATCTGGCTTTTGGGCAGATTACTTTTACACTCTAAACTTTGGTTTCTACGTCTTAAAAATGGTGGTAAAAGCTAGACTTCTTGAGGTTAGACTTGATCTTCAACCTCCTAATCCTCTAACCTTCCATAATTGCACCAGCTTTCCCTGAGCTCTTTCTTTGGTGAATTCCTACAGCCTTCCAAAATGCTTTGTCAGTTGTCATTATATTTTTTATTTCTCCTAAATGAGCTAATAAACAGTTTTGCCTCAGCCCTGAGAATATCTACTTCTCTTCTAATGTGTTTTGAATATAACAGAGTCCTAACAAATAAATCTTCAGTCCTTCCTTGCTATGTCCTCTGGTTCTATAACTAGTCCTAAATCAGGACCCTGGGGATCTTTCTAGATCCCTCCTGTCCCTCATTACCTATTTATATGGATAACAAGCTTAATTCTGATTGCTTTTGCTCCCTAGATATCACTTCAATCAATCACCTTATTCTCTGCCCCTAAAAAAAATCGGCATTATTATTCCTCTTATCATAATTGAAATAATAAATGAAAACTGGGGCACAATAGATTAATTGGCCCAGAAATTCATAGCTAGTAACTGGCTGAACTTTGACCAAAATCTAAGTTCTAATATACTTACCTTCTCAGTTAACATTTGCTTACTGACTGATGAATAAATGAATTAATTAATGTATGAAATTAACTTGCATTTCCTAAATTTCCACTATGTCTGTACTTGACAGAAACTTAGGATAAGTTTTCTCTGTAATTTTGCTTTTTTGAATTGCACAATAGTCTTATTTAATGCTGAAAAATGAGCAAGGCCCAGATGTCCCCTGTGGGATGCCTGAGCTGTCAGTGAGCTCTTACCAGTATCTCTGTATATGCTGAGAAGCTCCCCTAGAACCTGCTTGTCCTTGTTTCCCTTTGAATATCTATAAACCTGGAAGCAGCTGTCAAGTCAGAACCTAACAGAATGGACCGTGCTCAACCTCTTCTCCTCAGCCCTTTAGGAGGTTGCTATTTGCACCATTTTTTACACATAATTGGGACAATTTATCTAGATGACAACATAAGTAGAATTTTAGGTTTGTTTTTTTTTAAGTATTGGAATGTATTGGGCTTCCATGTGAATAAGAAGAAAAATAGCTAAAAATTGTTATTACATTGAAAGCAATTTCAGTCTTGGGAATGTCAACTTTATTCCAAAATAACATCTACACAACAGATCACGCTTATATTTTAAAAAAAGAAATAAAATCAAAGTCATCTTTTTCACTCTGTCACGCCTCTGGAAAGCCACATTCTGATCCCTTAGCCAAGCACCACAGCCCTGCCATCTAGTCCCTATCTGTCTTTCTGGTCTTATGCCCTACTGCTTCTTCCCTTAAACTTTACCTTTCAATCACAGTGAACTGCTTCTCAGGTCCTGAACATACCTATCTATTAATACCTTCTCAGTGTGTCATCTCCTGTAACTGGATGGTCCTTTACCATCATACTTTCCACCTAGTGAACTCTGCCATCCTTCAAGACTTTGATCAGGTGTTGACTCTTCTCTAGAGTCTTTCTTGACTCCTACCTACACCCCCCAAGGCAAAGCTGACCATGCCTCTATGTATAAACACACTTACTCTTCCATCTATCATACCATTTTCTATTTGTCTGACTCCATTTTTGTCTTATCATATGTTCCTAGGAAAGACTAAGCTCAGTGCTTGACACATTTGGAGATCAGGATAATTCTGACCAAGACTAGAAGGGGCTTTGGAGGACATTTAAAGGCTTTTCTTCCTTCATTTACTGCTGAGGAAACTACGGTTCAGAAAAGGCACTAATTTACCCAAGATCACACAGTACATTTGATGGCATTTGTCCATTGTTAGGTAAATCCTTATCTTTGCCAAACTGGGGAATTCAACATTCCTTTTTGCAAGAGCTTTTAATTTTCTTTTTCATACTCAATTCTAACATAGAGGTTAAGAGCATGCACTTTGGAGCCAGGTATCCTGAGTTTGAATTCGAGCTACACTACTCACTGTTGAGCAACTGGTACATGGCGTATAGCTTTTTCCTGTTTCTCACTTTTCTTCTCTAGACAGTAAGGTTATCTTTTAGTATTATTGTGAGGTATAAGTGAGTTGTAACTGTAAGGTCCTTAGAACAGGGACTTAACACATAGAAGGCACTTAAATGCTTTCTATCATGTGCAAAAATAGGGAGAGGAAGGAATCAGGTTTAGCCCAGATTTCTAATACAGAAAAATTAAGAAGCATCAGAAGGAAAGTAGGACCCAATTCCCCTAACATTTTGCACAAATGTTCTTGATTGGATCTCAGTGTTGGTATGTCCATGGGTGAAGGAAATAAAACTCATTCAAAGCAACATGAGTGAGTTTATCCATGTTTTTTCTCCTTGAATACTCATTGCAGTAGGACCAGTATGTAGGCACAACCAGGGGTCATGTTTCATGTCTGCCTTTAGATAATCTTTCCAATATTCACAACTGCCTAAATGTAAAACTGACTGCTCACAGAAGTAGTGAGTCCCCATTACTCTATGCATTCAAATAGAATGTTAGTACCCCTTGGGAATTCAGATATTATACCAGGCTCAAACAGAGTGGATAATGGAAGCAAATGAATTTTAATATCCCTTTAGTATTTTTAAAAATATGTTTTACTTTACAGTTCTAAGATTCTGTGTTTCCTTAAACTTATGAGTCTATAATTATATGAGTCTATTGGATTAATTGTCAATCTCCTAGATTAGGTTTGCCAGCAGTATGAGTATCTGTTTTATAAGAGTATCTTTAGACCCTACTAGGAATTTTTCTATATTGAGCATCAAGGTAGTTTACAAAGTGATTTCTGAGAGAGCCATCTATTCAGGGGCCTTTACCAAATGCTCTTACAGCTCTCTCATATGAATATATTTTTAGCTCCTGTAGCCATTTAAGTTGAACATAATTAGAGGAAAACAATAGCTAAAGCAAAAAAACACCTTCTCTGCATTTTGCAAGAAATGGATGTGGCTAGAGAGAAGCAGCTGCCCACTGTTACACTTATATTTAGAATCCACCTGGGGACCACTCTGACAGACAGAGCTGGGTTCAGCCTAGTTGAAGGAATGGAAAAAAGAATAGACAAAATATTTTTATCACCTTTGTAATTAATGATCTATAATAGTACAGTTATGATATATTTTTCAGAGATAACCCTATTGTGTACAAAATTTATTGATTAGATCTTTTTGTTTCCAAAACCAGGAAGTACCATAAACAACCTTTGTCATTGCCATTCAAATATTTATGACCAACTAAATAATAATAGTAGTAGTCCTAGACTCAAGTTTGTCTTCTGGTCTAGTGTTCTTCCTTTACATTTTGCCTCCCTATCTGTAACAGATTTTATAGAATTTATCCTGCACATTTGATCACCTAAGAGCCTCCAAAGATCAAAACACTTCAATGGCTTTTTATAATTCTTAGAATAAAAATTTGGGTTTGTTTTCTTGCTTCCCCTTTGTCCTTGTCCAAATCTATCATTGTCATAGACTATATATCTTAGCATATATCACTGGTGAATTATTCAATCTTTTGATTGATGTCTGTCTCCTCAATGCCTCACAGGTGTACAGTGGTAAAGAATCTGCCTGCCACTGCAGGAAACGTGGGCTCAATTCCTGAGTCAGGAAGATCCCCTAAAGTAGGAAATGGCAACCCACTCCAATATTCTTGCCTGGGAAATTCCATGGACAGCAGAGCCTGGCGAGTCTCTGGGGTTGCAAAGAGTTGGATACGACTGAGCACACACACACACACACACACACACATACACACACACACAAACACACACATTTTCTCTTAAATAGACTATATGCTTTTGAGGGTAAAGATCATATCTGGTTTTGCTCCTTCTATATTCTCATTCATTAACAAAGACCCCTGAAACACAGTAGGCACACAGGGCAGATTTGTTGAAATAATGAATAAAATACACTACTGAATTATGTTTTAGAATATTCAGTGCCACAAGATTTAAAAATCACAGTTTTAGGATATAGGTCAGTGATATGAGGAAAGTAAAAATACTAATTTATAGGTAAGTATATATATAATCATATATTTATTCACATAGAATTATGTATAGGCCCAATTGGAATATAGATTTTGGGTTTGAGAAGTATCAGGACATATGATAGTTAACATGGGAAAGTAAGAGCCATTGAGGCTTTCCAGCTTTCACCATACATGCTTAAACTGCTTTGATGGTTACTAAATAGACCTTACAGAAAGAGCTCTCTTTGTCCTGGGCACACATTTCCTGTCGACTATATTTTACTCTTAGGTGTTTATCTTTATCTTGGGTACACAGGTCTCTGTTGTACTCTATTCTTCATCCTCAAAACAAAAACAAATCGACCAAAAACAGTATGGATATTAATTAAGGCAACTTAGCCAATGCCTTTTGGAGTGACCTTTGGTATCTTGTTTAACTCTGCTGTGAACAAGGGTATGTTTCTATGTGACTAGGTCATTCAAGTTCATTTAGGAAAGAAAAAGGGCTTCCCTGGTGGTTCAGGGGCAAAGAATCCACCTGCAAATGCAAATGTGGGTTTGATCCCTGGGTTGGGAAGACCCCCTGGAGAAGGAAATGGCAACCCAATCCAGTATTCTTGCCTGGAAAATTCTATGGACAAAGGAGCCTGGGAGCCATCCATGGGCTCACAAAGAGTCAGACACAATTGAGCAACAAAGAACAACAATGAGGAAAGCAAAAACTAAATATTTCAAGAAAAGAGTTTAGTATATGGAAATTTTTACCAGGTGGGGAGGTCTAAAAGAGCAAAAAGAACACTGAAATAACCTGAAGATAATAACTGCAAGGAGCCGCCATCACTGCTGGATTAAGGGGATGAAAGGGATGAGTTGGAGTTATCAGGACCTAAGAGTTTAGAGAGGGACTCAATGGCATTGAATTCATTTTCTGAGGAGGGGGCATTGCTTTTCTGGGGCTGGTACAGCTGGGAAGGTCTGGAGAGATTGGTTCTAGGAGTATCAGAAAACCCAGGAAACTAGAGCCAACAAACACAAAACACAGAATCACAGTTTCTTCTCTTCTCTTCTTGCCTTCCAATTCCTTTAAGTATTGACAGAACCTGATAGGAAAACAGATAGAAAAGAAATCTGAGAAATGTAGTTTGCGATTTCACAGAGCAGAGTATTGCAAGGTGGATTGAGAACTGAAAGGCAACATGGAAAAAGCACTGACTTGGTCTGCTCCTCTGGTTCTTCTCATTTATGCGAACCCCTCTACACATATTTACATTTCATGTAACAAAATATGTCAACTTTGTACTTTCACCTGAGAAGATGCAGCTAATTTTTATACACATAAAAATATTCAGTTCTGTTCAGTTCAGTTGCTCAGTCGTGTCTGACTCTTTGCAACCCCATGAATTACAGCACGCCAGGCCTCCCTGTCCATCACCAACTCCCAGAGTTCACTCAGACTCATGTCCATCAAGTCGGTGATGCCATCCAGCCATCTCTACCTCTGTCGTCCCCTTTTCCTCCTGCCCCCAATCCCTCCCAGCATCAGTCTTTTCCAATGAGTCAACTCTTCACATGAGGTGGCCAAAGTACTGGAGTTTCAGCTTTAGCATCAGTTATTACTACTCAAACGGGGAAGATGCAAAGTCCCAGTGATCACTGCATCCATTTTTAGGCTTGCTGCTGCTGCTGCTAAGTCACTTCAGTCATGTCTGACTCTGTGTGACCCCATAGAGGACAACCCACCAGGCTCCGCCATCTCTGGGATTCTCCAGGCAAGAACACCGGAGTGGGCTGCCATTTCCTTCTCCAGTGCATGGAAATGAAAAGTGAATGTGAGGTCGCTCAGTCGTGTTCGACTCTTCACGACCCCATGGACTGCAGCCTACCAGGCTTTTCCGTCCATGGGATTTTCCAGGCAAGAGTACTGAAGTGGGGCGCCATCGCCTTCTCCTAGATCGTGCTATCTGTTTTAGTCATCGTCCCACTTAAATAACATGAAGTCTAAAAGCTAACTTTAAAGGCAAGCACCAACAATGAACTTTATATAAAGTTTTAAGTGAAAAGGAAGGGAGAGGAAGAGAGAAATTTTTACACACGCATACCTGATAAGCAAGGAAAAAGAGATGTGTATTTGCTAGAGTACTTATTTCTGTAGCTGGTCAAAGGGTGTAGTGACGGTTATAACTTCCATTTTTTCATCATACATTTCATCTCTCCTTTGCCCTTAGCAAATTTCTTAACTTTTTGGTGTTCTTTACCTTGTGGAGTGACCCAAAACTTTATTTCTGATGGATATACATCATCAGTGAATAGTGATTAAGTCATAATTTCCCATTAACTTTTATTACCAGACACAGAAGTACTAAAAGGAATTCCTAGAGAACTCACTGGGTTTCAGAATTATTTTCTTTTTACTCCCATTCTGTTGTATGAACCCAAATTCCATTTAGTAATTGGGATTATTCACTCCAACCAATAAAGCCACATGATTCTTTGCCTTTTTGTTTAGTGGCATCAGTTCAGTTCAGTTCAGTCACTGAGTCATGTCCGACTATTTGTGACCCCATGAATCGCAGCACGCCAGGCCTCCCTGTCCATCACCAACTCCCGGAGTTCACTCAGACTCATGTCTATCGAGTTGGTGATGCAGCCATCTCATCCTCTGTCGTCCCCTTCTCCTCCTGCCCCCAATCCTTCCCAGCATCAGAGTCTTTTCCAATGAGTCAGCTCTTCGCATGAGGTGGCCAAAGTACTGGAGTTAGCCTAAATAGTCAAATGATAGCCTTAGCTTTCACCCATTGGAACTATTATGTTCATTTAGGAACTAAGGCCTCCTAGACCAGCAGAGAAAGTTGTGGGGGTGAGAAACAATATTTCTGTGAGTAGGTTGTTAGGCGTAATATGACAGGAGCCAATCTCATTTACACCCCCTTGACTTTCAGATGCACATATTCTGTCTGTGTGAGAAACATCACCATATGTTAATCACTGGCTCAAAGCAAGCATGATATTTTGCAAGAGAAAACCCCAAGCTTTCAGTTTCCCAACTGGAACTGAAACTGAGTCTTTGTTAGACCATTCCATAAATTATAAGGCAACTGCTTCTGAGAAACGGGGTATGTATTAACACCAGTAAATATTGAAAAAGCAAGAGAGTTCAAGAAAAACGTCTGCTTCTGCTTTACTGACTACACCAAAGCCTTTGACTGTGTGGTTCACAACAAACTGTGGAAAATTCTTCAAGAAATGGGAATACCAGACTACATTTCCTGCCTCCTGAGAAATCTATATGCAGGTCAAGAAGCAACAGTTAGAACTGGACATGGAACAATAGACTCGTTTAAAATAGGGAAAAGAGTATGTCAAGGGTGTATATTGTCACCCTGTTTATTTAACTTCTATGCAGAGTACATCATGTGAAATCCTGGGCTGGATGAAGCAGAAGTTGGAATCAAGATTGTCAGGAGAAATATCAATAACATCAGATACATAGATGACACCACCCTTAGGGCAGAAAATGAAAAAGAACTAAAAAGTCTCTTAACGAAAGTAAAAGAGGAGTGTGAAAAAGTTGGTTTAAAACTCAGCACTCAGAAAATGAAGATTATGTTATCTGGTACCATCATTTCATGGCAAATAGACAGAAAAACAATGGAAACAGTGAGATACTTTATTTTGAGGGGCTTCAAGTCACCACAGATGGTGACTGCAGCCATGAAATTAAAAGAAACTTGCTCCTTGGAAGAAAAGCTATGACTAACCTAGACAGCATATTAAAAAGCAGAGACATTACTTTGCCAACAAAGGTCTGTCTAGTCAAAGCTATGGTTGTTTCACTAATCGTACTGAGAGTTGGACTATAAAGAAGGCTGAGCGCTAAAGAACTGATGCTTTTGAACTGTGGTGTTGGAGAAGATTCTTGAGAGTCACTTGGACGACAAGGAGATTCAACTAGTCAATCCTAAAGGAAATCAGTCCTAAATATTCATTGAAAGGACTGATGCTGAAGCTGAAACTCCAATACTTTGGCCACTTGATGTGAAGAACTGACTCATTGGAAAAGACCCTGATGCTGGGAAAGATTGAAGGCAAGAAGAGATGACAGAGGATGAAATGGTAGGATGGCATCACTGACTTGATGGAGTTGAGTTTGAGCAAGCTTCAGGAGTTGGTGATGGACAGGGAAGCCTGGTGTGCTGCAATCCATGGGGTCACAAAGAGTTGGACATGACTGAGTGACTAAACTGAAATATGTATGAGATCATCACTGACATATATTTGCAGCAAAATTTGTTTGTCAGAATTAGTGCTGAGTGGGATACTGTACGGTAAATAAGGAATCCTGCAAATCCATGGATCAATGGTGCTGGCAGAAGCACTGAGTATAGATAAGGCAAATTCAAATGCATAATAAACACATATTCCAGTGAGCATGAATCAATGCTCCTTTGTCTGGAAGGGGTCTACTGCAATCAACTTATCATCAGGTGACTAACTGGGGGTGACTCGTTGAAAAAATAGTGTTGGTCTCTCTACTGGCAGATTAAATCCTCAAGAAACATCCATGTTATAAAGCTTTGTATAGCCTCTGCTGTCATGTATATCGACACGTTGAACAAGGCCTTGGATTAGGAGACTGACATCCAAAGAACATATTATTTTAACCTGATTATTGCAAATCTACTCTGCAGCAGGTGCTCTTTGGTGAGCACTCACATAGAACATAAAATCTTCATAGTCTTTCCAAGCTTATGACTTGGTGGGTCAGGTTACACATGGTTCCCAATAGGCAGCCCAGGCCATGTGATCACTTGTTGTCCCAAGATCCTATGTTTAGTGTTTACTGGGGCTTACTACACAGTTAGGAGTTGTTTCTCAGGAGAGAAATAGTTATCTGCCAAAGAAGATGGGATTTTGCTCTTTACTCTAGGTATCTGCTCTGTGGTTATCCTGCTGGAGTTTGCCATAGGCTTCCTATAGCATTCCTATTCATCATAATCATTTTGGATCTTCTGGATTATACGATCCAAATGCAGAACAGCTTTCACTGCAACCTGGATTTACTGCAGAGCCTTTTCTTGCTGTGAACTCCAATCAAAATTGGCAGCATTGTAGACTACTTAGTGAGTGAATGGATCAGAACCACATAGTCAAATATAGTACACGTTATCTCCAAAATCTAGAGAGACCCACTGATCATTATGCTTCTGTTTTGGAGGAAAATAGAGCAACTTGCAGCAATTTATCTTTCACTTTGGAGAGCTATTCTCAGATGGTACAGACCCCTAGATACCTTGAAACTTTCACTGAAATGGTAGGCTTTTGGATTTTTATAAGGTTTCTCACTCATCTTCTGTTACACATGTCTTCTAAAGCATCTGTGTACTTGCAACTTCCTTCTGATACTACTGTAGTTATCAATATAGTGTACCGTGGGATGATCTCTGGGATGTCAAGATGATCAAGATCTCTGCAGACTGGATTATGATAAACATCAGAATTAAAATAGTCTTGCAAAAAGATAGGAAAGGTATACTATTGTCTCTGTCAGGTGAAAATGAGCTGCTTCTGGTGGGCCCTGAAAACTAACAAAGAGAAAGCCATTTGCCAAATCAATAGCAATGTGCTAGGAATAGTACTGATATTAGCCAGCAAATACATCGCATCTGAAACAGCAGCTGCAATTGGAGTCCCCACCTATTTAAATTTACAGTTTTATAGTTATCGTCCAAGATTCATTTACTTACTCCATAGACCAAATATGTAACTTAAGTGGAAGAAATGATAAATATGTCCACAGACTCGATTTTGTTTTGCTTCATAAATCTTTCATCTACCATTCTTTTTAAAAACTAAAATGTATGAGGATCTATTCAGTCTTGATGATTGATGAAATATAGGATGTGGCATTTCCCATCACTGTGCTCATATCTTCTCTTGGGTCTACGTGAGGCTAAGTGGTACGCTTCTGCCAGTACACTTCCCATTCCAAATGTGGCAGCCATCAGAGTGCTCCTCATACAAGAACTGTAATTGACCCAGGGTCCCAGCTGCTCCACTTAAATCCACTGCTGTGTTTACACTGAGGCCATGCTTTCTATGGACCACTCTCAAAAAAGACTGAACTCACTTGAAATATAAGGTTATCTTGTTCCTAGGTAATGGGAGGCAAATTTGGCTCCTCTGACAGGCAAATTTGGCTCTAGTACTCCCTTTTCCTGAGGTCACAAAGAGTTGGACACAACTGAGGGACTGAGCAGAACTGAACTCCCTTTTCACCTTGTGGATATTTCCCTAGACCTCACTGCCATCTAAGACATTGGTAGCTCAGCTTCTTTGCTTCCTTCCTTTACTCCTTCATTCTAGGTCATGCCTTGAGGACCTGTCACAGTCTGACAACATTCCCAGCTTCCCGAAGGTCCTTCCTCATTTCTTCTCACAGGGACTTCCCCTATTAAATTTACTGCACACATATACCATTTTGGTGGTGTATTCTCAGAGCACCTGGGCCACCACACCGAGCATGTAATAAAGTAAGGTGGGATCTTCTCTAACCTATGCTTCTTTATTCTCTGGAGCACACTGAATAAACAAACAAGCACACAGTAATCCAAGGCTACTAATTCTAGGAGTCGTCACTATTAGAGATTATGTTCTCCATGCTTTACTATATTATTTTACATGTGAGCAGATAGTTCATAGGATGAAATATGAACTGGAAGCTAAAATCATTGATGAGGTGTCTCAGGAAGATAAGAGGTATCTCGGGGAGATGATGTTGGGCAGGGTTCAGAGAAGTACTCTGACTACCTGAGGTCAATGCTTATGAAGTAGAAGAATGTCATCCAGTTTGTTGACTCTTATAGCCCCTTAGTGTCAGAGAAAGAGTAAGTCTAGAGATGAAGTGGTTTTTCTACCTTCTTTCAGATGGGAGAGCCTGTTCTGTTTCTTGACACAAAAGCATAAGCAGGCCACTGTTTTCTTTAACCCAGCTCTGACAGTTTATTAGAGTTCATAGAACTCCCAGTTTTTGACAATAGATTGTCATTCTAATTGTGGATACTGTAGGTTCTTGTTATTTCTTTTTCTTTCTTGTATATTTATTAGGAAGTTGGAAAAAGCTGCAATAGGGCAATTCACTCTGAAAGCTGATAGTTCTGTAGTTAATTGGCCAGGAAATAGCCTCAAATATAAAGATAACTTCATCTGTGTTTTATTTTCTGTGCCATATTTCAAATAGATCGCTTGGCATTTTGAAATTACAACCATGAACAGTTCTGAGAATATCACTAAAACAGCTTATTGAATTTTTGGCCCCATTCATATCAATTAAAAAAGAAAAAGAACTTGCTGGAACACTTAACACTTTAACTTTTTTTTTTTTCTGTCTCACACACACACAGACATACCATTGACTAGAGATGGAATTAGGTGTCCAATTAAGAGTTGGACCACTTGATCTTTATGAGTCTGGTAAAATATAGTATATTTGGGGGTTAAGTGAAATAAGACTGTTCCAGTTGGTCCTTTAGCAATTCCTTACTGCCTAACAAATAGTGTTGTTGTTCATCAGTCATGTCTGACTCTTTGTGACTCCATGAATTGCAGCCTGCTAGGCTTCCTGTCCTTCACCATCTCCCAGATCTTGCTCAAACTGATGTTCATTTACTTGGTGATGCCGTTAGGCCAACCTGTCTTCTGTCATCACCTTCTTCTCCTGCCTTCAATGTTTCCCAGCGTCAGGTCTTTTCAAATGAGTCAGTTCTTCGCATCAGGTGGCCAAAGTATTGGAGCTTCAGCTTCATCATTGGTCCTTCCAAGGAGTATTAAGGATTGATTTCCTTTAGGATTGACTAGTTGGATCTCCTTGCAGTCCAAGGGACTCTCAAGAGTCTTCTCCAACACCACAGTTCAAAAGCATCAATTCTTCGTCACTCAGCCTTCTTTATAGTCTGACTCTCACATCTGTACATGACTACTGGAACAACCAGAGCTTTGACTAGATGGACCTTTGTTGGCAAAGTAATGTCTCTGCTTTTTAATAAGCTGTCTAGGTTGGTAATAACTTTTCTTCCAAGAAGCAAGTGTCTTTTAATTTCATGGCTGCAGTCACCATCTGCAGTGATTTTGGAGACCAAAAATATAAAGTCTCTCACTGTTTCCACTGTTTCCCATCTATTTGCCATGAAGTGATGGGACCAGATGCCATGATCTTAGTTTTCTGAATGTTGAATTTTAAGCCAACTTTTTGAATCCCCTCTTTCACTTTCATCAAGAGGCTCTTTAGTTTTTTTTGCTCTCTAACATAAGGGTGGTACATATGCATATCTGATGTTATTGATATTTCTCCTGGCAATCTTGATTCCAGTTTGTGCTTCATCCAGCCCAGTGTTTCTCATGATATACTCTGCATATAAGTTAAATAACCAGGGTAACAATATACAGCTTTGATGAACTCTTTTCCCTGTTTGGAACCAGTCTGTTGTTTCATGTCCAGTAGTTCTAACTGTTGCTTCCTGACCTGCATACAGATTTCTCAAGAGGCAGGTCAGGAGGTCTGGTAGTCCCATCTCGTTAAGAATTTTCCAGTTTGTTGTGATTCACACAGTCCAAGGCTGTGGCATAGTCAATAAAACAGAAGTAGATGTTTTTCTGGAACTCTCTTGCTTTTTTGATGATCTGTCGGATGTTGGCAATTTGATCTCTGGTTCCTCTGCCTTTTCTAAAACCAGCTTGAACATCTGGAATTTCACAGTTTGCATATTGCTGAAGCCTGGCTTGGAGAATTTTGAGCATTACTTTGCTAGCATGTGAGATAAGTGCAACTGTGTCGTAGTTAGAGCATTATTTGGCATTGCCTTTCTTGGAATTGGAATGAAAACTGACCTTTTCCAGTCCTGTGGCCACTGCTGAGTTTTCCAGATTTGCTGGAATATTGACTGCAGTACTTTGATAGCATCATCTTTTAGGATTTGAAATAGCTCAACTGGAATTCCATCATGTCCACTAACTTTGTTCATAGTGATGCTTCCTAAGGCCCACTTGACTTCACATTCCAGAATGTCTGGCTCTAGGTGAGTGATCATACCATTGTGATTATTTGGGTTGTGAATATCTTTTCTATATAGTTCTGTGTATTTTTGCCATCTCTTCTTAATGTCTTCTGCTTCAGGTCCATACCATTTCTGTCCTTTATTGTGCCATTCTGTGCATGAAGTGTTCCCTTGTTATCTCTAATTTTCTTGAAGCAATCTCTAGTTTTTCCCATTATATTGTTTCCTTCTATTTCTTTGCATTGATCACTGAGGAAGACTTTATTATCCCTCCTTGTTATTCTTTGGACTTCTGCATTCAAATGAGTATATATTTCCTTTTCTCCTTTGCCTTTCGCTTCTCTTCTTTTCTTAGCTATTTGTAAGGTCTCCTCAGGTAACTATTTTGCCTTTTTGGATTTCTTTTTCTTGGGGATGGTCTTGATCCCTGACTCCTGTACAGTGTCATAGACCTCCATCCATAGTTCTTCAGGCACTCTATCTATCACATCTAATCCCTTGAATCTATTTGTCACTTCCACTGTATAATCGTAAGGGTTATACCTGAATGGTCTAGTGATTTTCCCTATTAGCTTCAGGTTAAGTCTGAATTTGACAATAAGGAGTTCACGGTCTGAGCCACAGCCAGCTCCTGATCTTGTTTTTGCTGAGTGTATAGAGTTTCTCCATCTTTGGCTGCAAAGAATATAATCAGTGTGATTTTGGTATTAACCATCTTGGGATGTCCATGTGTAGAGTCTTCTCTTGTGTTGTTGGAAGAATGTGTTTGCATTCTTTTGGCAAAACTCTATTAGCCTTTTCCCTGCTTCACTCTGTACTCAAGGCCAAATTTGCCTGTTACTCCAGGTGTTTCTTGACTTCCTACTTTTGCATTCCGGTCGCCTATAATGAAAAGGACATCTTTTTTGAGTGTTGGTTCTAGAAGGTCTTGTAAGTCTTCATAGAATCGTTCAACTTCAGCTTCTTCAGCATTACTGGTCGGGGCGTAGACTTGGATTACTGTGATATTGAATGGTTTACCTTGGAAACAAACAAAGATCATTCTGTCATTTTTGGGATTGCATCAAAGTACTGCATTTCAGACTCTTTTTGTTAAGTATGATGTCTACTCCATTTCTTCTAAGGGATTCTTGCCCACGGTAGTAGATATGATGGTCATCTGAGTTAAATTCATCCATTCCAGTCCATTTTAGTTCGCTGATTCCTAAAATGTCAGTGTTCACTCTTGCCATCTCCTCTTTGACCACTTCCAATTTGCCTTGATTCATGGATCTAACATTCCAGGTTCCTATGCAATATTGCTCTTTACCGCATTGGATTTTACTTCCATCGCCCATCACATCCACAACTGGGTATTGTTTTTGCTTTGGCTCCATCTCTTCATTCTTTCTGGAGTTATTTCTCCACTGATCTCTAGTAGCATATTGGGCACCTACCAACCTGGGGAGTCCATCTTTCAGTGTCCTATTTTTTTGGCTTTTCATACTGTTCATAGAGTTCTCAAGGCAAGAATACTGAAGTGGTTTGTCATTCCTTTCTCCATTTCATCATGTTTTGTCAGAACTCTCCACCATGACCTGTCCATCTTGGGTGGACTTACATGGCATGGCTCATAGTTTCACTGAGTTAGAGAAGGCTGTGATCCATGTGATCAGATTGGTTAGTTTTCTGTGATTGTGGTTTTCAGTCCATTTGTCCTCTGATAGAGAAGGATAAGAACTTATGGAAATCTCCTGATGGGAGAGACTGACTGAGGGGGAAACTGGGTCTTGTTCTGATGGGCAGGGCCATGCTCAGTAAATATTTAATCCAATTTTCTGCTGATGAGTGGGGCTGTGTCCTCTCCCTGTTATTTACCTGGGGCCAAACTATAATGGAGGCAAAGAAGATAATGGCAACCTCCTTCAAAAGGTCCCGCTGCTACACTCAGTGCCCCTAATTCTACAGCAGGCCACCACCAACATATCCCTCTGCCAGAGACTCCTGGACACTCACAGGCAAGTCTGGGTCAGTCTCTTGTGGGGACACTGCTCTTTTCTCCTAGGTCCTGGTGTGTACAATGTTCTGTTTGTGCCCTCCTAGAGTCTATTTCCCCAGTCCTGTGTAAGTTCTGGCATCTCTATGGTGGAGTTAATGGTGGCCTCCTCCAAGAAAGTGAAACTCAGAGTAAGCTCTAGGACATCCAGGTTGCTGCTTTCAACGCAAAGTGCATTTCCCACCCTGTTTTCAAGATTAGTAACACCATATTTTCTTGGAGTGGCAGCTGTGCAGTGCTAGAGTGACTGATAGCCCAAGGGCAAAGGAGAAGCCCCAGAAAGGTGGTAGGGGGAGCAAAATCATGTTTAAAATCAAAGCCCATACCCACCAGCGATGCTCAGAGGGCTCAAACAAACCTTGTGTGCACCAGGACACAGGGATCCCACAGAGATGGAGACAGAACTGTATTTGAGTGTCTCCTGTGGAGGTACAGGTAAGTTATGTAACCTTGGGCAAGTCATTTGACCTTTTGTAGCATTAGTATCTTAACATATAAAATGAGATAATGATGCCTACTACACAGTTTTAGTGTGAGAATCAGACGAGGAACTATTTGTAAGGAGCAATGGGCAGTGTCTGGAACAGAGAAGGCATACCAAAAATAAGCTAAAAATAAGACACAGCTGAGCTCTGTTTCTGGCCATGGACTGAGATCTAAAATGGAATCTTAATCTATGCCCTTATCACAGTGACCATTTCCCATTTAACACTATTCTACATATGAGCGGATTGGATAGATGAAATCTGTGTCTCATCTGGGCCATCTCCTTTTAGCTTCCATGCCTTCCCTGCACTCTCTCCAACTTTCTAGAATGAAAGCAACAGGGTATGGGGATTTGTCATGAGACAGTCATCTTTATGTTGGAGAAGGAAATGGCAACCCACTCCAGTATTCTTTCCTGGAGAATCCCAGGACAGAGGAGCCTGGTAGGCTGCCATCTATGGGGTTACACAGAGTTGGACATGACCTAACAACTTAGCAGCCGCAGCAATCATTTTTTCTTAAAATTAATTTATTTTAATTGGAGGCTAATTACATTATAATATTGTGGTGGTTTTTGCCATACATCGACATGAATCAGCCACAGATGCACGTGTCCACCCATCCTGAACCCCCCTCCGACCTCCGTCCCCACCCCATATCTCTGGGTTGTCCCAGAGCACCGGCTTTCTGTGTCCTAGTTCATGCATTGAATTTGTATTGGCCATCTATTTCACATGTAATATACATGTAATATATGTATATACATATTTCAGTGCTTTTCTCTCAAATCATCACACCCTCACCTTCTCCCACAGAGTCCAAAAGTCTGTTCTTTACACCTGTATCTCTTTTGCTGTCTTGCATATAGGGTCATAGTTACCATCTTTCTAAATTCCATATATATGTGTTAATATACTGTCTTGGTGTTTCTCTTTCTGACTTACTTCACTCTGTATAATAGGCTCACGTTTCATCCACTGCCTTAGAATTGACTGAAATGTGATCTTTTTTATAGCTGAGTAATATTCCATTGTGTACATGTACCATACTTCCGTATCCATTCATCTGCCAATGGACATCTAGGTTACTTCCATGTTCTCGCTATTTTAAACAGTGCTGAATATTGAATATGAATATTGGGGTACATGTGTCTCTTTCAATTCCGGTTACCTCAATGTGCATGCCCAGCAGTGGGATTTCTGGGTCTTATGGCAGTTCTATTTCCAGTTTTTTAAGGAATCCTCGCATTGTTCTCCAGTGGCTGTACTAGTTTGCATTCCCACCAACAGTGTAAGAGAGTTTCCTTTTCTCCACACCCTCTTTAGCATTTATTGTTTATAGACTTTGATGGCTGCCATTCTGACTAGCATGAGATGGTACCTCATTGTGGTTTTGATTTGCATTTCTCTGATAATGAGTGATGTTGAACAACTTTTCATGTGTTTGTTAGCCATCTGTATGTCTTTTTTGGAAAAATATCTGTTTAGTTCTTTGGCCCACTTTTTGATTGGTCACTTATTTTTCTGGTATTGAGCTGCTTGTATATTTTGGAGATTAATTATTTGTCAGTTGTTTCATTTGCTATTATTTTCTCCCATTCTGAAGGCTGCCTTTTTATCTTGCTTATAGTGAAACAATCTTGGAGCTTAGAGGTACTACATCTAAAACCGTTTATTTTAAAATGAGGAGACTAGTGTCCAAGAAGGGTAGTGACTGACCCAAGGTCATGCAAAAAGAAAGCACAAACACAGGCCTTGAGCATTCATTCTCTCAGTGCAGAGATCCTCCCTAGCATCAGAGGTGTGTGTAGATAGAGAAACATCTGGCAGAGAGGAGCCCTATACCCCTTCCCTTTGTTCCTAAGGAAGGACACACTGTCCCAGCCTTACCCATTTTAGGAGGAGCAGTCTTTGCATATAGACATCTGTGCCTGGGGCTCATAAGCCAAGCCAGCTGTCTGCCAGCCACCACACTTTATTTTAGGGTTAATTATAGTGAAAGGGGGCCTTCCCTGGTGGCTCAGATAGTAAAGAGTCTGCCTGCAATTCAGGAGACCCAGGTTCAATCCCTGGGTTGGGAAGATCCCTTGGAAAAAGGAATTCTTGTCTGGAGAATTCCATGAACTGAGGAGCCTGGCAGGCTACAGTCCATGGGGTTGCAAAGAGTATCCCATGACGTGACTAACATTTTCATTTCACTTCATAAAGGTCCAACCAAGATTTAGAATATTTTAATCACCCTGATAAATTCCTTTATGAGCTTCTCAGATGACACAGTGGTAAAGAATCTCCCTGCCAATGCAGGAGACACAAGAGATATGGGTTCAATTCCTGGGTAAAGAAGACCCCTGGAGTAGGAAATGGCAACCCACTTTAGTATTCTTGCCTGGAAAATTTCATGGACAGAGGAGCCTGATGGGCTGCAGTCCATGGAGTCACATAGCGCTGAATTTGAATGAGCACCCTTGCTCACAAGTTCCCTTATGGCTATTTCCATTCACTCTCCACCTGTTCATAGGAAACTATTCTTGATTATATCACCATAGATTAGTTTTGTCTGTTTTTGAGCTTCATGTAGAATCATATGATATGAATTCCTGTCTGACTTCTTTCAGTCAATCACCCAGATTGATGAATGCATCAATAGATTATTTTGTTCTTTTTTTTTTCCTCTGAATAACAGTCCTTAGAATGTGTGATAGGGTCATGTCCCAAATCCAGCATCTCCTGAGTGATTTTGAGTCAGCCATGTAACCTTTCTAAACTTCAGTTTCCTTATCTATAAAATTGGCATAATACAGTCTACCTTTCAGGATTGGGTATATACTTGCTAACAATGTGTCCAAGACATAGCAAGTGATCAGTACAGGCAGCTGTAATCATAGAAACTCTGTGCTTCTCTTACCCTAGAGATTACTGTGTGCAACTCTTACTTTTCAGATGAGGACAGGAAGGGCCAAGGCTCCTCTTCTAGGAACAGCACTCGAGGCCTGCTGCTGCCCTGCACTGTTGCTTGTTCTCCACACTTATTCTGCACAAAAGCCTTTGTTAGTAGCCTTTGCTACTCCAAATAGTATGCAACTGAAAGTGCTTTCTTTTTGAGGACTGTCAAAATACTCTTGCAATGAGAACCTAAATAAATAGTTTTCTGAAACCTTTCAGATTTTTTAATAAGTCAAAATACACTTTTTTGACAGCATAATTGCTTTTCATAGTGGGGCCTTAAATCTGCACTATAAAAGAATAATGCAACAGTAGATCATTTGTGAAAACTTAATGAAAATGGAGTTAGGGAACCTCAGAGTCACTAGACCTTGAAATTCACTTTCAGAAACTAATTTGCAGTAAATGCATGAGAAACATATTTAGACATGATAAACTTCCAGGCTAGTGCTGAGCAGGTGTGGAAGTTTATCTTGATTAACTCCTTTGTTTTAATTAATGCCAAAGAGCAAAGTGTGAGGATACAGCATTGTCAGTGGGAGCCATTTTGAAAGGACCAGCATGTAGTTTCTAGGTCTGGTTCAGATCGGCAGGACTGTGTGCTATAGAGGATTATAAGACCTTCTAAGACACCACAATTGCTTCTCTGCTTTCTGTTGCTGACCTCATTAATAATAACAGTTAA
The DNA here is from genome assembly GCA_006410615.1 of Neotragus moschatus. Classification (NCBI taxonomy): domain Eukaryota; kingdom Metazoa; phylum Chordata; class Mammalia; order Artiodactyla; family Bovidae; genus Neotragus; species Neotragus moschatus. Next base: position 769,710 of record SJYA01000419.1, on the reverse strand, counting down.
GTCTACTACTTTTTCAGAGGACACATAATGTCACTGATTAAGTATAGACTATGGAGTCAGACTACCTAGATTGAATCCCTGTGCTATCACTTTCAAACTGTATAATCTTAGACAAGTAAATTAGCTTTTCTATGCCTCAGTTTCCCTATCTGTAATGTGAGAATAATAATAATCCTCAAGTTATGCTGAAGATTAAGTGAATTAATACAAGTAATATGCTTAGAATCTGTCTGGCACATAATAAATGCTCAATGACTATTTGCTATTGCTATTTTATTTTCATTGTAATTAGAAGTAGGTACAGAACAATCCATACATCTTTCTATTGAATCCTCATGATAGTCCTATCAGGTAGATATTATTATTTTCATTTTAGAGATGAGGAAACTGGGACTCAGAAAAGGGTAAGCCTTCATGGGCTGATACAGTGGAACAGAAGAAAACTGCCCTGTGACATCAGTCTTACTTGAAATCTATCTAGAGTTTACTTCATGAATGTTTGTACATCACCTTGAGGAAGACCAGCAAGTTACTGGAATTTCATATTCAGAGACTTATCAGCCATCTGTGCCTACGAAAGTCAAATCTCTACTCTCCTAAACACCTACAATGCCCCAAGGTCATTTCAGTTTTCTCCTGGTCTTATAAACTACCCACCTGTCAAAGCTCATTATAGTCACTATAGAGGAAAAAGGAAGTTGGTCATTTTGGGCCCTGAAGCTCCAGGGCCTGTTATTGAAATGTTTAGGGTTTTTCTGTTTTTCTTTTAATTGGGAGAAAAGAAATCCTCTCAGCCAGAAGACTGAGCAGCCATCCCTGTACATGGATGCAAAATACTTTTAAGGAACTCGTTGGAGCCAGGAATCCAATCTCCCTCATGCTGTCTGGATTTGGATCTTGGTTTTCAAGCTTCCTGGTACATGAGCCCAGGAAAATGAGCGTAGTGACAGCCACACATTCTGGAAGGTAAGTAAGACTTTTCCAGAGAGTCAGTCCATTAGCTCATTTGACATCAGGAAAATCTCCCAGGAGGTGGACAGGACAGGAATAATATTAAGGAAATGGCTTATCTGAGGTCTAGAAGTTACTTCACCTGGCTTTGGAAAGTACATCCTTGGGCTATTCCCTTCCCTGAATTTTAGCTACTGTGTCTCTAAAATTAGGACTTTCTATCTGAACAGTTATTTTAAAGACTTTTTAAAATAAAGGAGCACTTTTTAACCAAAAAAAAATCATCTCATGTAAAATATACAACTAATAAAAGAAGAACTGTCTAGGTTGAAGTGGAGGGTTGCTGACCTAATTCTTTTTTATCAGGAGAGGGTTCAGTTCTGTTCAGTCACTCAGTCATGTCTCACTCTTTGTGACCCCATGCAGCACACCAGGCTTCCCTGTCCATCACCAACTCCCGGAGCTTACTCAAACTCATGTCCATCACGTCAGTGATGGTATCCAACCATCTTATCCTCCTCTGTTGTCCCCTTCTCCTACCTTCAATCTTTCCCAGCATCAGGGTCTTTTCAAATGAGTCAGTTCTCATCAGGTGGCCAAAGTATTGGAGCTTCAGTTTCAGCATCAGTCCTTCCAATGAATATTCAGGATTGATTTCCTTTAGGATGGACTGGTTGGCTCTCCTTGTAGTCCAAGGGACTCTCAAGAATCTTCTTGTTCAATATCACAGTTCAAAAGCAGCAATTCTTCAGCACTCAGCTTTCTTTATAGTTCAACTCTCACATCCATACATGACTACTGGAACAACCATAGCTTTGACTAGACAGACCTTTGTTGGCAAAGTAACGTCTCTGCTTTTTAGTATGCTTTGTCATAGTTTTTCTAGGTTTGTCATAGTTTTTCTTCCAAGGAGCAAGTTTCTTTTAATTACATGGCTGCAGTCACCATCTGCAGTGATTTTGGAGCCTAAGAAAATAAAGTCTCTCACTATTTTGTTTCCCCACCTATTTGCCATGAAGTGATGTGACCAGATGCCATGATCTTAGTTTTTTGAGTATTGAGTTTTAAGACAGCTTTTTCATTCTCCTCTTTCAATTCCATCAAGAGGCTCTTTTGTTCCTCTTCACTTTCTGCCATAAGGGTGGTGTCATCTGTATATCTGAGGTTATTGATATTTCTCCTGGCAATCTTGACTCCTGCTTGTGCTTCTTCCAGCCTAGCATTTCACATGATGTACTCTGCATAGAGGTTAAATAGGCAGGGTGACAGTATACAGTTTTGACGTACTTGTTTCCCAATTTGGAACCAGTCTGTTGTGCCATGTCTGGTTCTAATGCCATGTCTGGCTCTAACTGTTGCTTCTTGACCTGCATACAGATTTCTCAGGAGGCTGGTAACATGGTATAGTATTCCCATCTCTTGAAGAATTTTCCACAGTTTGTTGTGATCCATGCAGTCAAAGGCTTTGATGTAATCAATAAAGCAGAAGTAGATGTTTTTCTGGAATTCTCTTTCTTTTTCTATGATCCAATGGATGTTGGCAGGAGAGGGTACTAGAGTTATATTTTAAGAGCTTACATTATTTTGGTGGTTGTTGTTATTAAGTGGGGTGGAGAAGTGAACAGGGCTTAGACATGATATTGGGCCTGCCCTGCTAGAAGAAGACCCCAGATTGGCCATAGACTCTGCATGCTACTTATCTGATTGTCATTCTTCAGACACCATACAGCTAACTATAAATTTCTATTGCACGCACATGTTTGGGGAAATTCCCCTCCATGAACAAAGGAAGGGTACTTTTGACTAAGTGAAAGAAACAGAGGAGAGAAGAAAAGGAGAAAGGGAAAGGGAAGAAGAAGAAAAAGAAAAGAGGGAGGGAGGGAAAGAGGGAGTGGAGAAAGAGGAAAGAGGAAGAAAGGGAAGGGGAGAAAGAAAATTAATACTAATAGTTGAGCTTTTTGCTATTTCATCAATAATCATCCATCTAACCTCCATGAGTCAAGGGGAAATGCTTTTATTTCCACTGTAAAGATGAAGAGAAACTAAGGATTTTATAGGTATCTTTGCAACAGGATTTGAGAAGTAGAAAGTAGCCAATTAAGTGACAGGAAGAATTAGGGAATAGATTTTGAAGAAGGAGGCTTCAAAGAGAATTTCAGACGAAGAGAAGGCACTAGGGAAGCATATTGGGCACAGAAACAGCATAAGCAGAGGTCCAGAGGGCTGGCTGTGTATAATGCAAGAGGAAATAAGGAGTGGCCGCTGTGTGTGATGGCATTAGCCAGGATGACCAGTTGTCTCATGAGTCCATACATAGGGAAAGCTCCTAATTTGGAGAATGAGGGAGTTTGAAAATAACTGGATAACACTCAAGAGGAAGGAAGGGTAGGAAAAGACCACAAGTTGGAGCTGGTGTTTATTTAATTTTATGCTACAAGATTCTATATTTTCTGGAAAACCAACAAGACACATGTTTGAATTTAGCTTTTTAAATTGCAAAGTTAAGTACATGTTATTTTGGATTCTGAGTCCAAACATTTGCTTGGTATTTTCCACACATCTCCTCTGCTCCAATTGGAGCACATCAAAGTCCTGGTTTCTCTTGATGTTGCACAGACTTTCTGCTAAATGCCGTCTGGTTTTCTTAAAATGCCATCAGGAAGATGGTATTGCAAGCTTATGAAAGACAATGGAATTGCCTCTGAGAAGAGATGGTGAGAAATTAAGGGAGGCCAAAGAAAAGAGATAGGTTTGTCTCTGCCATGGACCCACTGTGTGGCTTCGGACAAGTTCTCTCCCTTTAGGTGTTGTTTTCTCTATTTGTGGAATGAACAGTTGGGCATTTGAGGAGTTAAATAAAATGGGAGAGGGACAGTTAAGTAATGATATTCAAAATATGTCCTGACACCAGACACTTCTCATTTCCTCCATCATTGCCATTCTAGCTCAGCCCCAATCCTTTTGTCTGTGAAGGTACGTCTCTCATAACTGATCTTTTCTTCATTCATGTACTCAGTGCAGTCGATGGGCTTCCCTGTTGCCTCAGCAGGCTAAAAACCAGCCTGCAATGCAGGAGACACAGGAGAGGTGGGTTTAATTCCAGGGTTGGGAAGATCCCCTGGAGGAGAAAAATGGCAACCTACTCTAGTATTCTTGCCTGGAGAAGCCCCATGGATAGAGGAGCCTGGTGGGCTATGGTACAAAGGGTCAGAAAGAGTCAGAAACAGCTGAGTGACTAAGCACACACTGCAGTCGATGTTCCACCCAGCAGCCAGATTGCTCCTTTTAAAATGAGGGGCAGGGAACTTTCCTGGTGGTCCAGTAGTTAAAAATCTGCCTTGCAATGCAGGGGGTGCAAGTTCAATCCCTGATTCAGGAACTAAGATCCCAATATTGAGGAGTGACTAGCCGCAGGCTGCAACTACTGAGCCCATGAGCTCTGGAGCCCACATGCCACAACTAGAGAAGCCCGTGTGTTGCCACTAAGACCCAGTGCAGCCAAATAGATAAACAATAAAATAAAATGAGAGTCGGATAACTTCATTTGCCTGTTCACAACTCTTTGGTTGGCTTATGTATGATTGCTGCTGCTGCTAAGTCACTTCAGTTGTGTCCGACTCTGTGCGACCCCATAGACAGCAGCCCACCAGGCTCCCCCGTCCCTGGGATTCGCCAGGCAAGAACACTGGAGTGGGTTGCCATTTCCTTCTCCAATGCATGAAAGTGAAAAGTGAAAGTGAAGTCACTCAGTCGTGTCCGACTCTTCGCGACCCCATGGACTGCAGCCTACCAGGCTCCTCTCTCCATGAGATTTTCCAGGCAAGAGTACTGGAGTGGGGTGCCATTGCCTTCTCCATGTATGACTGACATATACTCAAATCTAAAACCTTTACTGTGGTTCACAAGGTCTCACATGATATGGCCCCTAAGTTGTTTCCTTCATTTATTGCCTACCAATTCTTCTTTTTCACTCTGCTCCAGCCCCTTGACCTTCCAGTTGTTCCTTGGACTCCTAAAATTTTCAAATTTTACTCTCTCTCTCTTCAGTTGTGTGTCAAAGAATAAGACAAAGATGACCAAAAACAAAACGCACACTCACACACACACACACACGCACACACACACTAAACAAACAAAAGCAGAAGGCTGGATCAGTTGTCTTGCCTGTCAGGGAACATAAGCCAAAGAAGAAAGTTTCCCTGCATGTGAAGCAGAAACTCTTTGAATCGGTGGCTGTGCATTTTTCATATTGAAGACTCCACAGCACATAGAACAGCGCTTCACCCCCCTAAGTAATTTAATCAGAACCCTTAGGCTGTGCTCTTCAGCTAAGCTCTTTCTTCTGTGCACATGCTCTATCCATTTCACACATTCTTCCATTTTGTACACCTTCTTCCTTCTTTTGCTGTGTTGTCTTTCCACCTTGTTCCTACTTGAAAATGCCCACTCTAGCTAACCCACTCCAGTACTCTTGCCTGGCAAGTCCCATGGACGGAGGAGCCTAGTAGGCTGCAGTCCATGGGGTCACTAGGAATCAGACATGACTGAGTGACTTCACTTTCACTCTTCACTTTCCTGCATTGGAGAAGGAAGTGGCAACCCACTCCAGTGTCCTTGCCTGGAGAATCCCAGGGACGGGGGAGCCTGGTGGGCTGCCATCTCTGGGGTCGCACAGAGTCGGACATGACTGAAGCGACTTAGCAGCAGCAGCAGTGCATCACGGTTCAACCTGAAAAGGGCATCTCCTCTGGGAAGCATTCTTTCAGCCCCTCCATGCTAAACATGTTATTCTTTCCCATTAGCCTCTGAATCTTAGTACCTAGCACACCCTGTACCACAGCCCACGTCATGGAGTCGTGCACTGGTGTGATTATTCATGCAGCTATCTACTCAATTAAATTAAGAGCTTCTTGCCTTAAAAATAGGGGATCATGTGACAATCACCATTGTGTTTTTAATGTTTGATATATTTTCATACTATAAATACTTGTTGATATTTAATTAAATGTATATGAATGAATAAGTGAAGAATGAAGTTTAATGATGAAGGTGATACGGGAGTTGAGGGGCAGAAGACTAACAGTGAAGGAGATGGTAATAGTAAGTAGTCCTGGTGATGTTCCATCTGTAGACAGGAGAGTGAAACAGGAAAGTGAAAGTGAAGTCACTCAGTCATGTCCAACTCTGCAACTGCATGGACTGTAGCCTACCAGGCTTCTCTGTCCATGGAATTCTTCAGGCAAGAACACTGGAGTGGGTTGCCATTTCCTTCTCCAGAGGATCTTCCCGACCCAGGGATCAAACCCAGGTCTCTGCATTGCAGGCAGACACTTTCCCCTCTGAACCACCAGGGGAGCCCCAAACAGGAAAGCATGAAAGGAAAGTATGGAATAGTGCCTTGGCCATGCGTATAGTGGGTTTTGGAAACAGTGCTCAGTGAGTTCTTTACCACTGCATTCCATTTGTTAGGAAACTCTGCCACTGAAGTTGTGGATTTGTATGTGTTTGTGTCCCCATGGCTAGAGTCATTTAAAATACACTTTTTAAAACCAAACACTCAAATATGGCTCCCTTCTTAAGGCTGACTTTTTTGTTGGACTTGTCAAAGTCAGCCTTGAGGTTCTGACAAGGGGAGGATCCTTCCTTTTATCCACTCTGTGACCTTAATTGAACTCAGTTATGATAAAAAGGGCATACGAATTATAGTTCTGGTAAAATTTTTCTGCCTGGTATATATAGCAGAGTAATAAAATACATGCTGCTGTGTATGTATTTTAAACATTCACCATCTAGGAATGAGTAATGATTACATCCCTCTTCTATTCCTAGCTGACTTCTGGTAGAAAAAAAAAAAAAAAGTCTTTCAGCTTTTGCCCAATGTCACTTATTACTGCCATTATAAATTGAAAACATTTTTCTGCCATAAAATTCCCTGTGATGAATTGTACCATAGGCATTACAGTTTTTTCATCATTTTCTTCTTGATGAGCTGGCAAAATAAAGAGAATAAAATGGATATATTCTTTTCTTTTGGAGAAATCCAATCTCCACAAATGACCCCCTTAAGACTCTCAATGACTGTTTGTGTGGATTCTGATTTTAAAAAATCACCCGATTTGGGGGCTTGAGTGTGTGTATTATCATGCAGTTAGTTTATTATTGAGCAATAGTCTGTCTGAAAGTGATTTTGAGGATGACTTCATTAGCAGAACTACAGAAAGCTCCTCTTAAGTGATTTGAACAAGGAAATTGAAAGGGAATTTAGGACTTTTACTTAAAACAATGCTATCTTGGGCCCTTTTCTAATGCATCACACCTCATTACCTGAGCAGAGATAACACACTTGATTGCCCACGTTCTGTCTTCTTTTTAAGTTAGTTCTGCATTTGGAATAGAAGATAGTTTGGGCTGATTTCCATTCTAAATACTAAGTGCCAGGAACTATGCTAAGTACTTCTTATATAGACCCTTGTAACAATTCTATATGAAAATATGTGTATTTTATAGGTGAGGAAAATGAAGGTCAGAGTACTCAAACATTTGAGGAATTTGACACATACAGCTACTTTAAAATGAAGCCAGAATTCCAGCTCAAGCCTTTTTTGCCCTTAAAGCTGTATTCTTTCCTCTACTGCATGCTGCCTCCCAAATACAATACAATGGAATGGACTTAGACATTGCAACTAATGGAATAACTTTAATACCATTGAGTGTTTCTTTTGGATGCTTAAGTCTGACATGAAGGGCATGACATTTGTAGGCTATCCAAATATGTTTAAGTAGGCAGATATAAGTTGTTTCTACCCCAAGGCCCTCCAATGGAAGAAGCACAAAGGCCCTGCTAATACTGCCTTTGTCCCCTGACTGCAGGGTCTTCATCTAGCAGAGTAAAGACCAAACAGTACCTAGTGCTGTGTGGGATTGTCAGCTTGTATATCTATCTCCACACTAGGCTATGAACTCTTTGAGTAAAGGGATCTTGTCTGGTTGATTTCTATAGGATTTCATCAGGTGTGTACTTCATGGATAGATGGGTAAGTGGATGGAGAAGTTTGAGGTTAAGAGACAGATACTTTGAGAATATCTGAATTTAAAGGATGGCTAAATTAAGAAAAATCAGTGAAGAGGGTTGAGACAGATAAATCAGAAGAGGAGGAAGGAAACCAGGAGAAAGGGGAGAGAGAAGTGTCAGGGAAGAAAGAGGTAAAGGGAGTTTTAAGGAGGGAATGATGAAAAGTATCCGACACTGAAACAGTTATGCTCTGCTGTCACTCAGTCATGTCCGACTCTTTGTGTCCCCATGGACTGTAGCCCACCAGGCTCCTCTGTCCACGGGAATTCGCCAGGCAAGAAAACTAGAGTGGGTTGCCATGCTTTTCCCCAGAGGATCTTCCCAACCCAGAGATTGGACAAAGGTCTCCCACATTGCAGGTGGATTCTTTGCCATCTGAGCCACCAGGGAACAGTTAAATAAATAAAATGAGGATTGAGATGATTTAGCATTAATGGACTCATTTCTTAGCTTGGTAAGAAAGATTTCATGGAAGGTAGAAATGGAACCAAATTTATGTATTCATTTGGTGTGTGCAATCTTTAGGTGTTCCTTTATCTGCTATATATAAATATGCTTCTAGTAGATTAATGTTTCCTGCAGGGAACCCAGTTTAGGTTAAGGAATTGGGGAAGTAGAAGCAACGATTATAGACAGCTCTTAGATGGCATGTTTGTGAGGTTAAAGGCTGAGATCCTCACTTAGGGAAGATGTTAAAGGGGAAGATTTTGAGGATTTCAAGTTGTGAGACTTTAATATAGTTTTGAACTTCATGAGAAAAGCAAAGGGCAAGAGGTGAGGTGGAAAACATAAACTTCGATCCAGCTTTGAAGCTTCTCATTGGTATCCTAGTATTCTGTATATATATAGGTTTAAAGCTACTTGTGATAAGGATCCTGCCCCCTGCCCATCTGAGGTATGGCCTTAGCAGTTAGCCAGAGACTTGTGTTTCAGACAACCTTCAGAAGACAAATAGGGCTTCTGTGCATTTCCACAGCCCCTCCTATGGGAATATAATTGTGCAGTATATACCCCTAAACTTCATCAAGAAAAAGAATTCTCATAATACCAATAAGATAAGAACTGGTATGTGCTATTTCCCTTCTATACAGTGAATACCTCTCTAGCGATCAGCAGAAGATTGACAAAATTATCTTTAGAGGTCATCCAAATGTCTTTTTTTTAGCTGTTTACATGAAAGGCAGGTGTGTGTGTGTTTGTATGTGTGTGCTCCCATGTGTTTGGAATTTAATTGTCTAGATAATTGCTTTAAGTATCCACTTCTCTGAAAGCACTACTCCAGCTTAGTCGTATAACCTCAAATTGTCAGGAACTGTCTAGCAATATAATGAAGACCAGGAGGGAGCAAAAGTTGCCATGTAAGAGTGGATGGCCCAGAAAACCAGACTGAAACCATGACTGCCCCTGGGGTGAAGACCATCATCACCTCCTTTCTCTCCTTGACTGCTCTACTCCTTCCTGAGATGAAGTCACAGCAGACAAATCGCCATTCTCCAAACAGACTTTGTAACTGGACTTCTGAGTCCTTTGTGTTCTCCCTTTTCTTGAAATAATGCTCTTCTTTTTAACATGTCAAACTCCTCCTCATTCCCCAAAATCTAGTGTAAATTAAACCTTCTCTTATTTCCTACCCAAAGGATGGAATTGCTTTAGCTACAGCCTGACTTTTCCTAAATGTCCCCTGATGTTTACAGTGCTATCCCTGTTTTTCTCAGTTCAGAATGCCATTCTGTCTGCCTTTCATCTCCATCTGTTTAGATCTTGGAACCTGAGACCATCAAAGCAGAAAGAGCTCTTAGAGATCATAATTTTTCAGATGGGGAAAATGAGTCCCAGAGAAGCAACAGGTAACTAACAGGAAAACCAGGGCTGGGTTAAGGGTCTTGGAAGGTGGGGCATAGTGTGGTGTATTGGAAAGGCAACATCTTTTGAGTTAAACTAATTTGGGCTCAAACTCTGACTCTACTATCAATAAACTGATTTTTCATCTTCTCTGAGCATCAGTTGTTTTATCTGTTTAATCTTTTTAAGATAATATCTCTCATGGTTTCTGTGTCATATAAAAATGTCTATTTTGGTGCCTGGCACGTGACAGAAGCTCTGCAGTGTTTTGTATGTCTGTACGAACGTATGTATTTTCACCTTAGGAAGGCAGTGTGATAGAGAAGAAAGCATCACATAATAATAATAAAATGTTTGCAGTAAAAAAAACTCATCTGCCTACTACTTATACAAACTTGGACAAGTCACTGAACTTTTGGTGGAGGCCTTCGTATCTATTTTTAGGAATACTTTGTGAAGATAAGCAAAACTTTGCATCAAGTACCTGATATCTATGCATTAATGTATATTAGGCATTCAATAAAGGGTTCTTTTTACTATTGGTATTATTTCTTCATCACGATCTCTTTTAATATAGTAATTCTGTGAGCTTCAAATAAAAGGTATTATTATATCTGTTTGTCAAGAAATGTAGCTTATTATGGGCTGGCAGCCATATTTTTAATATTCTCAACCAAACAGGGGCAAACAGGGTATGACAAGTAGATTTAGAAAAACCGTATAGTGGACACTGCTCAGAAATCAGGCATGTGGATGGGTCTCCATCATCTAGAAGAGCCAGGTGTCAGGACTGACTATGGAGGCAGGATCAGCTGGAATTAAAGAGTTGGCCCTAAGGTCCCAGGGATGATGTGTTTCTTGTCTATTTACTCCCAGACAGAACTATCACCTTCTTGTTCGAACCCTGCCACAGACGTTCCCATCACAGGAACTGTGCTTTTTCTGTCCTTGTATCCACTCTAATTCTCTCCAATTTGATTGTAAACTGGTGGGGCTTTTTATGATTCATATCTGTTGCTGCTAAGTTGCTTCAGTCGTGTCCGACTCTGTGTGACCCCATAGACGACAGCCCACCAGGCTCCCCCATCCCTGGAATTCTCCAGGCAAGAACGCTGGAGTGGGTTGCCATTTCCTTCTCCAATGCATGAAAGTGAAAAGTGAAAGTGAGGTCGCTCAGTGGTGTCCGACTCTTTGCAACCCCATGGACTGCAGCCCACCAGGCTGCAGTCCTCCATTGGACTTCCCAGGCAAGAGTGCTGGAGTGCGGTGCCACTGCCTTCTCCTTCATATCTGTAGTCTTGTTTACTAGTAAACCCTCAGTTCCTATTTTGTTTGACCTATTAACTATTACTTCACTCAGAGCTTGACACATAGTAAATACTCAGTGAGTGTTCAGTCAATGAATGAATGAATGAATCCAGTGAAACAGTATATAAACTGTAAAATGCTGTTTTTAGGAGAGTGGTTTTCAACAGCAGTTATTACTAAATCAGCCAGTAAGCTGGACCTTAATCTGTTGTTCTGACCTCACCAGTTAGGCATGCAAGGGACAAAAAGGCCACGTGGTGAACTGCAGAGGCACAGGCTGAGTCAGAAGGGATGCTGTGAGGTCATTTATTTCCCCTTGTCTGAAAAGCTCTGGTAAAGATCCCATCTTTCATGCCATCTGAAACCCCTGTGGGCTTTCCCCAGGAACATCATACAGAATATTGGGCCCACCTGGGAGCCATTATCCTGTGTGAGATGACAGGTCTGGAAAAAACGACATGATTTGTACACATTCCCAGCTGCCATCGAAGTTACTGCCTGAATGGATTAATTAGCTCTCTGTGTTTTGGTGCTTGTATTGGCGGATAGGCTGCTCAGCTGATCATAGGCTTCCATGGACATTCAAAGAGGTAAATAGTGATGATAATAATAATAATAACAAGCTAATATTTATTGATAGTTAGAGTTGGTGATGGACAGAGAAGCCTGGCCTTCTGCAGTCCATGTGATCACAAGGAGTCGGATATGACTGAGTGAATGAACTGAACTGATATACCAGAAAATGTCCCAAGTACCTTAAATAGATTATTTTACTCTCATAACAGCTCTTACGATACATGCTATTGTTCTTTCTAGTCCATAAGAGGAAACAGTGTCAAAATCAGGACTTAGGATGCTGAATTCCATAGTTTGTGCACTGAATCAATAACCTTATCCCTAATTTAAGGATGAAGAAAAAGAGGCTCAGAAGTTAGGTGGTTTGCTCATAAGTGACTGAACCAGCCAAAATCTATGTCTTCCCCATCACAGTCTGTGCCCCTTCAGCCCTGCAAGGTCCTGGCCTGTGCACAGAGTCAGGCAGGTCTATGCATAGGTAGCTAGCAGAGCCCGAGCACAGAGAAGGCAATGGCACCCACTCCAGTGTTCTTACCTGGAAAATCCCATGGGCGGAGGAGCCTGGTTGGCTGCAGTCCATGGGGTCGCGAAGAGTCGGACACAACTGAGCGACTGACTTCACTTTTCACTTTCATGCATTGGAGAAGGAAATGGCAACCCACTCCAGTGTTCTTGCCTGGAGAATCTCAGGGACGGGGAGCCTGGTGGGCTGCCGTCTATGGGGTCACACAGAGTCGGACACGACTGAAGTGACAGCAGCAGCAGCAGCAGAGCCTGAGCAATCCAGATTCTGTACAGATTCTAGGAGAAGGCAGGATCCTAGGCCCCAAAGAACTGGGTACTACCGGAGGTCTTAGCCACAGGAACAAGGCATAGTCCTAATTGTTCTGGTTCTGCAAATGCAAATCCAATGACCAGCAACAGGTATTACTTCCCACAAGTCACTGAACAGATGCTCTTTACATTCTGCTGCTTCTCTGGACACCTCCACATCCCCTTTCCAGTACATTAAGGAAAAGGGTAGAGGTAGAGAAATGCCCAGTTACTGAGTACATCTTATTGGAAAGCATTTCTAGAGTGTAATTTGTGGTGATCTTCTAAAAAACCCCATGAAAGAGGTAGTATCATTATTCTCATTTTGAATTTGAAGTTAGAAGAAGTAATGTGTCCCAAATTACAGCTGCTAATTATCTGGGTTGTGCTTTTAACCCAGGTCTGTTGTACTTGGTTGTTGTTGTTTAGTTGCTAAGTTTTTCCAACTCTTTTGTGACCTCATTGACTATAGCCCACCAGGCTCTTCTGTCCATGCGATTTCCGAGGCAAGAATACTGGAGTGAGTTGCTGTTTCCTTCTCCAGGGGATCTTCTTGACCCAAGGGTCAAACTCCCATCTCCTGTATTGGCAGGCGGGGTTCTTAACCACTCAGTCACCAGGGAAGCCCCATAGTACTTCAGTCAGTCAGTCAGTTCAGTCACTCAGTCATGTCTGACTCTTTGCGATCCCATGAATCACAGCACACCAGGCCTCCCTGTCCATCACCAACTCCTGGAGTTCACTCATACTCACATCCATTGAGTTGGTGATGCCATCCAGTCATCTCATCCTCTGTCGTCTCCTTCTTCTCCTGCCCCCAATCCCTCCCAGCATCAGAGTCTTTTCCAATGAGTCAACTCTTCGCGTGAGGTGGCCGAAGTAATGGAGTTTCAGCTTTAGCATCATTCCTTCCAAAGAACACCCAGGGCTGATCTCCTTTAGAACTTTGTAACACTCAATAAATATGTGTTGAATGAATGAATGAATGACAAATATTAAAAAAACTCAGGGATCTTTCAGGTACGCCAGGTTACTTTTTCAGATGACTTAAATCTGTGGTTCATAACACTGGCTGCACATTGGAATATATACAGAGCTTCTAAAAAATACCAAATGCCCACCGCTCCTCCATTAAATCAGAAACGATCCCCAGGCATTGTTACTTTTTTTTTTTTTTGATGACCTATGTTGTTCTCATGTGTAGCCAGGGCTGAGGACCACTGATCCTGGAAGGACTGGGAGTTCTCCCTGGTAGATGTAGATGTGAAGCATTTGTAAGTAGCTAATGACTCCTGCTCTTAGGGAAAGTGAGATGTGAAGCAGGAATCAGAGTATCTTTGGCCTTTGGGTAAGGTCTGTGCTGCTCCGACTACTGTTGCTCTGGCCTCTCTTATCAACCTGGTGGAAGTAGATAGCTTGCTTGCCTGCCTTGCCTTCTGACCACTCTCATTTGCTTATTCCTGAACTTAGCATGAATTCCTTTTGTCTTGCTGGTGGCTGCACCATCTGGGCACTGCCAGGAGCCTACTGGGATGGCTACCTTGTTGTCCTCCTTCCTCAGTCTTTTGCTGCTGAGATTCCCCAGCTCTGAGCTCACTGCCACAGTGTAGTCCACCTCTACCAACAAACAGCTCTCCCTCGCTCTCCTTTGCTCCTTCTCAGAGAGTATAACAATTTTTCTGTGTTTCTATTTCTTAGTCTTCTGTCTGTGACAAAGAAGGATATTGTGAAAATCAATCACTTGGGCCAAGGAGAAAGTATTGATTCAGCTAACAGTGCTGATGCTCCAAGTGAGTCCAAAGGTGAGAGAGAAAATTGACTGGAATTTTAGGGGCTGACTCTGCCACTTCCTCGATCTATGCTCAAGAAATAAGCTCCCAAGAATCTTCCCTCCTGTCCAACTTTTGTGGCCTCTTGGGCCTGCCAATTTCTCTTACCCTGACCCTCCTCTGTGCGACTGGAGTGCTCTGGGTCTTCCTCCCAAACTGCACATGTTGGTGTAGCACACAGGATTATGCACACACACCAGACTGGGATCTCTCCAAAGGCAGAGAATTACAAAGTATGTTGTGTTGTCTCTGCCCATTTCTCAGATTGGGTCCTGGCATAGAGCTGGTGTCAATGACTGTTAAGTTATACATCTTTGAACAGTAAAGCATTTTACCAAATGTTTTCACAACTGTTATTTTATGTAGGACCTGTAGCAACCCTAGAAAATAGTGTTCAGGAATTCATATCCACATTGACAGAATAAGCAGCTGAAAAATCTGAGCCCAGAACTGTTGACTCTATGGCAGAAAATACTCTATGACAAAAGTGTTCTGTGTCGATATTTTCCATGATGAAGTAATACAACTAGCAACTTTAACACAATTGACCATTCACGTCTGCTCAAATTACATTCTTCTTTTGGCTTTAGGGAATAGTTTTCTCCCAAGTTATCTTTCCAGGTCTCCTTTTACTGGCTCTCTTTCATTTCCTAGACCTCTAGACATTGAAGTATCCTGGAGTTTGATTTTTGGAACTTTTCTTTTTTCAGTATTACATCATTGATAACTTCACCTAGTCTCATGGCTTAAAATGCCATGGGTCAGCTGTTGATTCCTAAGTCTATGCCTCTACCTAGCCCTCTTCCTTGAATTCCTGAAAGATACATTCAGTGGCTTACTGAATGTCTTAGCTTGGACATATAATAGAAACACAGCTTGTCTAAAACCAAACTTACAATTTCTAGCCCAGAAGCTAGATTTCCCACAGTCTCCCCTATCTCTGTAAATGGTAACTCCATCAATCCCCTTTACCCCTTCTCCTTTTTGAAATCACCTTTGATTCTTCTCTCTCTTTTCCAACAGCCTGTCTAGCAAAATACCTTATTGTCTCTATCATCGAAATGCATCCATACTCCTAATCACCCTATCACTTTTACTGCTATCTCCTTATTGCAAACCAACATTATGTCTCCCCTGGATTCTTAGAAAAGCCTAACCAGTGGTCTCAATTCTGGCCTTGCCTCTCCTACTCTTCCACATATAACTCACTACAGATTACACCTCGAAGCCAGAGTGATCCTCTGAAATTAGTGCCATACTGTGGTAGTTCTAAGCTCAAAGTCCTTCAGTGGCTTTTTATCTCTCTGAGAGAAACAAAAATGCAAAGGCTTCACAATGGTCTAGAAATCCCTACATGATCTGTCTTTCCAGCCTGATCTCTCCTTTACCACCTTCTCCCTTCATCATTCTCTCTACTGGTCTTTTTGCTGTTACGTGTATTCACTAAGCATATTCTTGCTTCAAGACATTTTTAATTGCTGGTCTTTACCTAGAAAACTCTTCCCAAGTATTCTTGTGGCTCACTTCTTTTCTTCCTTTGTGTCTCTGCTCAAATGGCACGTTGTCAATAATGCTTTCCCGGATGGTTCTATGAGATGGCAGTTCCTTGCCTTAGCAATTCATGTCCACCTTGCATGCATGTGCGTTAAGTTGCTTCAGTCATTCCAGCCAGCCAGGCTCCTCTGTCCATGGGATTCTCCAGGCAAGAATACTGGAGTGGGTTGCCATGCCCTCCTCCAGGGAATCTTCCTGGTTCAGGGGTCAAATCTGCATCTCTTGTATCTCCTATGTTGGCAGCCAGGTTCTTTACCATTAGTGCCACCTAGGAAGCCCCTTTGTTCATCACTACTTTTCTAATGCTTAAAACAATGCCCAGCACATAATAGGCTCTCAAATAATTGTTTAATTCACTAATTCAACAATTATTTATTGATCAACTACTATAATAACAAGTACCATCTTTTGAAGGTCACCTATTATTCAGATTATGAGGTACTTTTTGTATGCTACTGTGTCTATTTGTTGGAACAATCAGGCAAAGTGGATGTTAACATCTATAATTTATGCATGAGTTCTAAGTCACTTCATTTGTGTCTGGCTCTTTAATGCTGTGGACCATAGACCTCCAGGCTCCTCTGTCTATGGGATTCTCTAGGCAAGAATACTGGAGTGGTTGCCATGCCCATCTCCAGGGGATCTTCCTGACCCCAGGGATCAAACCCAGATCTTCCACACTCCAGGCAGATTCTTTACCATCTGAGCCGGGTTGAGGATACTGGAACTCAGGGAATGAAAATGTCTTGGTTAAGATTATATAGGAAACAGTGGCAAAGTTCCCTCTAGAATCCTCATTTTCTCATTCCAGGGCTCTTCCTACTCTATCTAAATGCGTCCCTTAAGAAATGGTATTGATTTTAAAATTATTTAATGAACACTTCTGTTCCCCAGGCTTGATGCTAGAGACTAAAATTCATGAGCAAAATTACCTTCCTTCAAGGTGTCCATAATCTAGTAGGAGAGGTAAACACATGAACAGATGAGTAAAATATGATATGATCAGTCAATGACAGAGCAAGGCACAGGATATCACAGGAGTCCAAAGAAGAGTGATAACCCAGTAATAACCTGTGGGGAGAGAAAAGGGGCCCAACAGAGAAACAGGAAAGAAGACCTTCCTGGAGACATGTAGAGTAGTGAATGGCACTAACCCAAAAACGGAGTATTAGGGAAATGTTAGTTACTTGATAAACTCTGAAGTATCAGTGGCTTAACAAATAAGTGTATTTCTCAGTTATGTAACTGTTCAATGTGAGTGCTTCTGTTCAGTGCACAGTTTTCCTATATTTAATGATTAGGGCAATACCTCAAGGCTACAGGAAACCTGAGCAAATATTTTTGTGTGGGATTTCTGTCTATAAAAGGAAATTGATGAACAAAAATACAAAACTCATTTAAAAATTATAAAAAGCACTATAACTATTGAAGTATAGTGACTTATGGAAGAAGATATAGAATAATATGGAGAAAAAGGTAGTTATGTGTTTTCATTGTCTAATTAGTGCATGTGAAATTTCTTTATAGTGTCTAGACACCATCTCTTTATAGTCCTTATTATGTTCACAAATGTTCCTGCCTAATTTCACATCTCCCACCTCAAGAAAAAAATAGCAACCCTGTTATTACTCACAATACCATGATTCTTAGGAATCTGTTTATATTAAAACAGTATAGACCCTTTTGCCTTTGTAGTTCCATAATAACATTTATTCAATGCTGACTGCTCTGATACTCATGACACTACGTTGTTCATTATAAATGATAACTTTCAGGGAATCTCTCAAAGGTTGCTTTTGCACTTTGTTGATGATGATCAAAGATGCAAGTCTTTCTCAGATATGCAGGAAAATGTAACCAATTGTTTGGTTTTCTAGTTTTATTAAATTTTCTTTCCAAAATTTTACACTGTAATATTTCTCTTAAACTTTTTTTCACTATAAAAATTTGATTCTCTTGAACTCTTTAGGCCATAGTCATTGAACAGAATGTGAACCCTGTCACTGTTGACTGCATTCCTGACTTCAGTTTATAACCCAAGCAAGGAGAATAGGCTGGGGGCTGTGGGCAGGGTGAAGGGAGTCATTTCACTGATGCAAGGAAAGTCCATAAACAGCCTAAAAGCAAGTGAGGACATAAATGGGAAGGGTCTACTGGCATTGAGAAGGTCTCTGAAGCTCTCAAACAAGGCTACCCTTCGAGGCCTGCTGGCCAGACTCTGGTATGGAGCCCATGTGGGAATGAAAGACTGCCCTACATGCCAAAAGCAGCAACTGTGTGAGGTGAAGAGCGGAAACAGACACAGGAACCCAGGCTCCTGAGTCAGCGTGCCATACACTTAGAGCTGGCAGTGGACAGCCAGTAGTCCAGAGTCCAAACTTGTCCTGACACGTGTTAACACCCTCTGACAGCACAGTCTCACGTGATCCCCTATAGTAGGTATCCTATTAGCCAATGGAAATTATCCCCTCATCATACTACCTTTATAGAACCCTGGGCACTACCCAAAACTCTAAGACAACCCCTTGGTTATGTGTCTCAGAGCTTCTCTGGGCACCCGGTCCATCCTACACATGGGTTAGAAATGGGAAAACTTCCAGAGTTTGCAGAGCCCATTGCAAAATAAAAATGTGTGTTCCCTTGTTAAGAACTATTAAGAATTCCAAGATGGTAACAACAGAACATTAAAACCAACAGAGGGCCCTTATAAGCACAAGGCCTTATGCAATTGCACAGGTCACATGCTCATGAAGCCAGCCCTCAGTAGAAAGTCAGAGGGCACCCTCAAAGGAGAAAACGACTGGTTTAAGCTCAGGGCACCAGGCCCAGACAACACTGCCATCCATTGTCAGTTCCATGCACTGAAGGGGACCTAGAAAATTTTGAGAAAGTTACTCTAGAGAACAGGGCCTCCAAATGTGGAAGTCCCAGACCAGGGCCTCTCTTGCCAATTCTAAGGACTATGTTTGTGGTTAGGGGCCCCAGCCTCCTTTCATCTTGCTTCTTTGCCCGTTACTATTATTGGAGTACCATGCCATTCATTATACTAGTTTCTGTAACTTTTTGATGATTTTGAAATATTTTAAAATTAAATATATAAAGATTTAAATAAGAAAATTCACTTTATCTGAAAAGCATCCATGTTAAGTAGAACATCGTGAGTGTTCTCCTTTTGACCTCTTGGGGACCTTGTTACCGTTGAAAGTCTCATCACCCTAATCAGTATTGTTTGTCTGTCTGCCTGCTATATTAGTCCCTCCAGAGAGTTCTTTGAGGCTAAGTGCCATATCTCTTATGTTTCTACATCTGCAGCCTAAGCAGAGTTAGTTGAGAATGTGTTAGCAAATGTTAGTTGATTGATTGATCAATCAATCACTCTAATTCCTAGAAATGATTATAAACCTCTTTCCCTCCCTTTCCCTGACTTTTACTTATAGCCTCTGAGTCCCTTTCCTCCACACTCTCTTTACTTTCTCCATAGGAGGCTGCAGTTATTTTAACTGGAAAAAAAATTTTAAGAAAAATATGAGGGTGCCTTTAAATAGTCTATAAGAAGAGGGTTCTTGTGATTGAAAGCCATTAACTGGTTGAAATATAACTTTTAAAATATATTGGTTATCTGAAGCAAAGCAGTTTTGTCTGTTGCTGTTCACACTGGAATTTTGAATACATTGGGATTTATGTCTTCTGTCTTTTGAAGAAAAGGAGTTGTTGGATCACCTTGAGTTAGGAGTGAACAGTTGGCACTGCTGCACACTGGATAAATGCCACTGATGGCCAAGAAATTCGCCACGTAGGGTGCACCCCACCCTAAATTCAAAGTGCAGTTCTGCCAGCATTGGGCACATTGTGGGTTTTTTAGGGAATCTTGGGGAGCTAACTCTCAACAGGAAGATAAGAACAGGGGACAGCGTGTGAAGAGAAGGCCAATCTAGGCAGATCCACAGGGTCTAATGCTTGAGGCTGGTCATTTTTGCTTCCTATTGCATGAAACAAAGGAAGGTCAACTCCAATTAATGAGTTAGGGTCAGAGCTGACATCCACCTGTGGGGGCTCAGTCTGGCAAGGTAATATTAACAGTGATTAATGGCTCCCAGTTTCCATGTATTTGCTGCATGGTTTGACAGATATTTTACACTTGTTATCTCATATTTCTCAGAGTATTCTTTCCATTTCACTGATAATGAGTCATATCTGTGCATGTTCAGTTGCTTCAGTCGTGTCCAACTATTTGCAACTCTATGGACTGTAGCCTGCCAGGCTCTGCTGTCCATGAGATTCTCCAGGCAAGAATACTGGAGTGAGTTGCCATTCCCTCCTCCAAGGGACCTTCCCGACACAGGGATTGAACCCATGTCTCCCGTATATCCTGCACTGTTAGTAGATTCTTTACTGTGAAGCCAGAATCAAATGTAGGGAGGATAAATTTTTTTTTCCTGCTGGCCAGAGCCAACCAAAATTTATATCTCATCCTACCTAGCTCCCTGTTTTTTTATTTTGGGGTGTTTTTTTAAATTACACTAAGTTAAACAAACTAGCATTCCATGCTGTCTAACCAGCCTGTGACAAAGGGCTAACACAAGGCAGGGAGCAGAAAGGGGAAACCTCCTTGCTGGGCGTCAGGCCCTAACTCTCACATTTACCAGCCCATCAGTTTTGCCACCACACTGGGAGTGAAGTCAGCAGATATATAAGGGCAAGATTTGGGTCCAAAGCCCACCTGCAGCATTGCCCCTACAGAGTGACCCCTGAGTGAAAATACTATAACTGTGATAAAAACATACAAATGGGCTTGATATTCATCCTAACTCAGGTGGTCTTCTGTCAAGGGCCAGGACAAGGGGAGATCCATAGAAGGGGCATTCATTCCTCTGTGTATCTCTGGAAAGTATGGAAGAAGATGAAGGATATGCATTAGGCTTAGTATGAGGAAGGCTCCACCAACAGGCTGTGCAGCACAGGGGATCACAGGCTGGATCCTGAGTCCACACTGCCAGCTTTAGCAGTTGTGTGCCCTTGTACATGCCATTTAACTACTCTGTGGCTCTGTACTCTTAAAAGGAAGGTAATAGCAGATATCAGGCTTCCTTTGTGTCTCAGCTGGTAAAGAATCCGCCTGCAATGCAGGTTCGATCCCTGGGTTGGGAAGATCCCCTGGAAAAGTGAAAGGCTCCCCACTCCAGCATTCTGGTCTGGAGAATTCCATGAACTGTACACACAGTTCATGGAATCACAAAGAATGGAACATGATTGAGCGACTTAGCAAAAGCATATATCACTTTTTGGATACTATATTTACATTATCAAAAGTTGGCTTAAAGCTCAACATTCAGAAAAGTAAGACCATGGCATCTGGTGGTCCCATCACTTCATAGGAAATAGATGGGGAAACAGTGGAAACATGTCAGGCTTTATTTTGGGGGGGCTCCAAAATCACTGCAGATGGTGATTGTAGCCATGAAATTAAAAGATGCTTACTCCTTGGAAGGAAAGTTATGACCAACCTAGATAGAATGTTGAAAAGCAGAGACATTACTTTGCCAACAAAGATCCATCTAGTCAAGGCTATGGTTTTTCCAGTGGTCATGTATGGATGTGAGAGTTGGATTGTGAAGAAAGCTGAGCACCAAAGAATTGATGCTTTTGAACTGTGGTATTGGAGAAGACTCTTGAGAGTCCCTTGGACTGCAAGGAGATCCAACCAGTCCATCCTAAAGGAGATCAGTCCTGGGTGTTCTTTGGAAGGAATGATGCTAAAGCTGAAACTCCATTACTTTGGCCACCTCATGCTAAGAGTTGACTCATTGGAAAAGACTCTGATGCTGAGAGGGATTGGGGACAGGAGGAGAAGAGGATGACAGAGGATGAGATGGCTGGATGGCATCACTGACTCGATGGACGTGAGTTTGAGTGAACTCTGGGAGTTGGTGATGGACAGGGAGGTCTGGCCTGCTGCGGTTCATGGGGTCGCAAAGAGTCGGACACGACAGTGACTGAACTGAACTGAATTGATGTAATCCTCACTGATCCCTTGAGGTCACTGCATTTTTTAGCTTCTAAGATTCCTTTACCTTCCAGATCTGTGGTACACTTATCTCTAGGGCAACAACTGCCACTATCTGGGAGTAATGTGATTTTCAGGGGAGGTAGGGCCAGGATTGGCAATCAGAGAAAACCAAGGCTGTTTGTGTGATCAGAGAGACATTAAGACAGCACTTGTTCACATCATGGAAATTCATGCCTCTGCCCATGTCACCCAGATTTTTACAGCAATGACTTAGAAAGAAGAGTCATATATCACAGCCACACGAATAATAACCTCATGCTTTCTTGTAGCCCTTTTCCCCATGGCATCTCATTTGGTCTTGACAAGCTTTAAGGCAAGATGGAAGAAACATCAAATGTGACTATATGTTCTTAAGCAGGTCTCTCCCTTCTCTCTGAATCTCTGCACAGTGTCTGACACAATAAAAATGTAATATTATTCAATAAATGTTCAAAGAAATAACNCACATCCACAACTGGGTATTGTTTTTGCTTTGGCTCCGTTCCTTCATTCTTTCTGGAGCTATTTCTCCACTGAGCTCCAGTAGCATATTGGGCACCTACTGACCTGGGGAGTTCCTCTTTCAGTATCCTATCATTTTTCCTTTTCATACTGTTCATGGGGTTCTCAAGGTCAGAATACTGAAGTGGCTTGCCATTCCCTTCTGCGACCCTCTGGACTATAGCCCGCCAGGCTCCTCTGTCCATGGGATTATCCACGCAAAATAGTGGGGTGAATTGCCATTTTCTCCTCCAGGGGATCTTCCTGACCCAAGGAGCAAACTCATGTCCATGTCTCCTATGTCTCCTGCATTGCAAGCAGTTTCTCCACCACTTGAGCCAACAGGGAAACCCAGAATCAGGCAGATCTCACTTCAAATCCCCATCCTGTCATCTCTGAGGTGTATGATTTTGAACAAGGATAAAACAACTTTGTGTATTGTTATGAGGATGAAATGAGATAACGTGAACAAATCCAATGGCACGAGTTTCCGCATCCTGTTAATACCTCTGAGGTCACATGAACATTATTAGCTGCATTTCTGTAGCCCAATGCCCCTGCCCTGTTTTAGTAGGAAATGCAGTGTTGTACACTGTTCCTCTAACTCAGAGAATTTCTTCAAAGAGTCTTGCAAGTATTTGTACAGTGCTCCTAGTTATCACTTGACCATACAAGCTGAGCTGGGATATCATGGTTCTAGCTCTCAGTCTAGTTAGGAGGTGCTTGCTTCTAGGCTGGAACTTTATTCCTTTGAATACTGTGTTTATTATTGCCTTTATCTGCAGGGCTGGAAATCTATGATTTGTGGAAATGAAAATGAAATCCCAATCCTGTAGCCCAATGCCAGAAATTAACTCCACACAGAATAATACTCCCATGAAGTCGTGAAGTCTCTCTGTTACGTTCATTTCAGGGGTATCCCAGAGCAAACACCTTGGGCTCCGAAGCGTTAACTGAATTTAGTGGTCTGCCTCTTTTAATTCACTCACAGAGTTATTAATCCAGGACATCTACTCAATCTGCTGTTGGCTATTCTAGGAGCCACCTCTGCCATCTGACGTTCTTTGGCTGCTCCTTAATCCTGGGTTCTTCCTTACTTTTGGATAAGTTCTCTGTGAAGCCTTGTATTGATCCTCTGCAGTACCTTCATCAGCCCCCCTCCTTTTTTCTCCCCTTTCTCTGCCTATCTCCTTCCCTCCGTATATACATACACCCCTCTCGATTTATCAGCTATGTCTGTGTACTTGTCAGAATTCCTGAAAAGGGGCTCAAATTTGGGTTTTATTTTTCCCACCTCAAAAGTTCTTTGTAGCTCTGTCTGCACTTACCACTTATTGCTTTCTAAGCTGGAAAGGATAATTGAATCCAAGACCCAAAATAACCGATAGCTAAGAGCCAAGTGACCTTTTGTATGCCTTCTATTCAAAATGTGTAACTAGTATGCAACCATTGAGTGTAACTCTTGAGGGCAGAGAAAAGGGGCAGGTTTCCCAGAGTCACTCATCACAAGCACCTTCTCCCAGGTCAGGTTCCCTCAAGCCTGGCTACCTATCACATGGTAAGTACCCTGCCCAGTGCCTGTCCCCTAAAAGATGTTTAATAAATGTAACCAATTCTTATTCCCCTAAAAGCTACTTGGAGGCTCCAGGAAGTGCTTTCCATTCTGTAAACTCAACTAGAGGTAGGAAAAGTATCTTTCTCTGGACTGCTCACTACCACTTACTAAGGGTGGTATACTTGGAGCATATCACTTGAACTCTGATTGTCGGTTTCCTCAGCTCTTCAATGGGGGTCAGCAATCTCTGTCCTGCTTACCTCACGGAGACTTTATAATTATCAAGGCACATGCTTAGAAAACTGTAGAAATACTAGGACAAGATTTCCCAGCCTCAGTGCTATTGACATTTTAGGCCAGAAAACATTTGGTGAGGAGACTGTCCTGTGCTTTGTAGGTTTAGTAGCATCATGGCCTCTACTAGATGCCTGTAGCACCTTCTGCCTAGTTGTAACAACTAGAAATGTCTCCAGATAATGTCAAATGTCCCCTAGGGGTTAAAATTCTCTCTGGTTGAGACCTGCTGGTCAGGGTATTTTTATTAATATGGTTGTTGTTTTTGTTGTTGAATTTAAATTCAAAGCAGAGTGTTCCTCTGAAGAACAAGGGCTGACTTGAAGGCAGAGTGGGGCCCCTTCTTGTCTGTGTGAAGAGGGAAGAGACAAGCCTAAACAGTACCACAAAGCTGGTTTGCTTGACCTTGGCTGCATCTCTGTTGGGTCAGGGATAGGAAGATGTTGAAGGGCAGACAGTATTCAACTCCTCATAATCTCCAAAGATCAGATCAACAAGCTGCCTAATCTGTGTGGAGCCCCTGCCTTCCTTCCCCCTCCTAGAGGCCCCGTTCTTGAGCTTTTAATTTGTTTTCACAGCAGTTTGAACAAATTGAATTTGTTAATTAAAGTGGTAAAATGAAATGCTGAGCATTATTGACTAGATGCTAATGCCATTAACGGGACGGAAGGAGAGGGACCCAGGCTGTCAATCGACACACAAATCAGATCAGCAGAGGCCACAGTACAGGCAGCGCCTGGAGGCTGAAGGGACAGACCTATTTATGTGTTATATGATTTCGTTTTTATCAGTCAGGATCTGTAATTGCCAAGACATTCTTTTAGCAAGCAGTTAACTCCTTTGTGCCAGGACTTTTTCTTTGTGCTAAGGATACTGGTGAGTCACACAAAATCCCACCCTCAGGAATCTGAGTGTCTGATGAGGGGAAAACAGAAATCTCACTCTAGCATAACTGAGGGGCTTGAGTTCGGGCTCTGGAATCAAAACGTCTAGAGCTCAAGTCCGAACTTGGCCTTAGAGAGTTAGGATAAGTGATTAAGCCTTCAGTTTCTTTTTCTGTAAAGTGGGGATGATGATAACAGTACCTATTTCATAGGGCTTCCATAGGGATTAAATGTGATAATTCAGGTAAAATACTTAACACAGTCCATGACACAGGGTAACAATAAGGACCATCAGATATTTATTAACAAATATTAGTATAGTATAAAGTTAAACACAGATTTGGGGAACAGTAGAGAGCGGGGCTTCCCTGGTGGCTCAGTGGTAAAGAGCTCCCTGCCAATGCAGGAAATGAGTCTGATCCTTGGGTCAGGAAGATCTCCTGGAGAAGGAAATGGCAACCCACTCCAGTATTCTTGCCTGGGAAATCCCACAGACAGAGGAGCCTGGTGGGCTACAATCCAGGGGTCACGAAGAGTCAGACCTCACTGAGCAACTGAGCACAAGCACCAGCACGAGAGGAAAAATGGATTAGACCTGCTTTGGGGAGATTAAGGAGTCTTTGAATGTGGCATTTGGAGTTTGGCGTTCCAGATGGAGCAATGGGAGAAGGACTTCAGAGAAGAATGCGNAATCCAGGGGTCACGAAGAGTCAGACCTCACTGAGCAACTGAGCACAAGCACCAGCACGAGAGGAAAAATGGATTAGACCTGCTTTGGGGAGATTAAGGAGTCTTTGAATGTGGCATTTGGAGTTTGGCGTTCCAGATGGAGCAATGGGAGAAGGACTTCAGAGAAGAATGCGTGCAAGATTATGTACATAGACAAATGCCCAGTTTAGCTTGGAATGGTAGAAGTGTGTGGGGACAGCCAGAATCTAGGCTTGAATGACACCCTAGCCTCATCTCACCCCAGGCCTTCACAGCTCCTGGGCGCCCTGCTTGGACCACTCCCCCACTCTTTCTTTTTTTCATTCTCAGCTTAAATGTCACTTCCTCAGAGAAGCTATCCCCAAATGCCCATTTTAAATTAGATCATCCTGTTCTCTAATAGAACCCAGAGTTTCCCCTTTACAGAACTTATTATAATTTATAATTACTCATTTTATCTTCTTGTTTACTTAATTAAACTCTGTCTCTCACCAGGCTATGACTTTATCATGGGAGAGACCATGTTTGTTTATTTTTTCCACTGGATCATCAGTTCCCAGCATAATACAGAGTTTGGCATATACAGACCTTAGTATTTGTTGAATGAATGATTGAGTCATGTACCAAAAATAGGCAGTAAGGCCTAAGTGCTTTGACCTGCATAAAACCTACTCATTTGGGTCAATGACAAATACATATTGATGAATCATTTATTAATCAAAAAAGGAGCTCATACTTGTTGAGCACCTACCGTGAGCCATGCACTTTAAATGCATTATTTCTAATTCTTCTAATAACCTTAGCAAGTGGATATTATAGTCTCAATTTTAAGCATGAGGAAACTGAGACTCAGAGAAGTTAGGTTACTTGCCCAAAGGCACCATGCTAAGTGGGAACAGTGCGATTACAACCCAGGGGTATTTGCCTCCCTCACCAGTGCTTTGAAAAGCCTAAAGGTCAAGAAATGTCACCAAACCCTTGGCAGCTGGGACCATGAGAGGGCTAAGAGGTAGGAAGGGGTACCAAGGTGGGTCAGAGGGCCATGGGAAAATAGTTTTGCATACAGAATTTTGGCAGAGAATTTTTAAAATCTCTCTACCACTTCAAGAATGGTTCTTAGAAAAAGGAAAAAATTTAAAACTCTGTTTACAAATAGTTGGGTTCATATGGACAAATTCTTAGTTGTGGTTACTAAAATATTACTTTTAGTCATTTGCACTGAAGTTCCTTATAACACAATGCATTTTGAGCCTCTTGGATGAAATCAAGAGCTGATCCTTAAACACTTGAGATTGAAATCTGAATGAAGAGCTAATCAAAGATACAATACCATATCTGCTGCTTACTTGTGGCAACTGAAGAACCACTGAAGGAATAAGAGGGAGTGACAGCTAGTGGGTATGGGGTTTTGGTGAGAGGGGTTGATTAAAATGTTCTACAACTGAACGTGGTGAAAATGAAAGTGAAAGTCTCTAGTTGTGTCTGATTCTTTGCAACCCCATGGACTATAGAGTCCATGGAATTCTCCAGGTCAGAATGCTGGAGTGGGTAGCCTTTCCCTTCTCCAAGTGGTTTTCCCAACCCAGTGATCTAACCCAGGTATCCCGCATTGCAGATGGATTCTTTGCCAGCCAAGCCACAAGGGAAGCCCAAGAATACTGGAGTGGGTAGCCTATCCCTTCTCCAGCAGATCTTCCCGACCCAAGAATTGAAGCGAGGTCTCCTGAATTGCAAGCGGATTCTTTACAAACTGAGCTATCAAGGAATGTGGTGGTGGCTGTTTAAATCTGTGAATGTATTAAAAATCATTCATTCACCATGTAGTGGGTGAATTGTATGATATGTGAAATATATCTCAAGAAATCTGTGACACTATTTTAAAAGAAAAAAAAAAAAGGAAGGAAATGTCACCAGGAAACTAAAAACCCAAGTTCCTGAGGACTGTGGAAGATGACAACAGTGATTGTGAAGGGCCCAGTTCCATCCTTGGTTGGGGAAATGATATCCACATCCTGAGTGGTGCAACCAAAAACAAGCAAAAACAACAGAGTGCAAAGATGTAAAAGATGCTAGGTTTTATGGTCATCATTAAGGGAGAGTCCCAGCAACCCATGATTCTAAGTCAGAGTGGATTTCCCAAGTTTTCCCATAAACTTGCTGAGGAACCTTGGGAAACTCACTTAAGGTGAGACTGAGTTTCCTCATATGTAAGTGTACATGTGCCCTTAGCATGGTTTTCCGAGAATATAGTAAGATGGATAAAGGAAGAAGTTCTTTGCAAACAAACTATAAATGCCTCTTCACTTTTATTTGCAAATAAAAGACTGGGATGATTCATTCTTACCCCAGTAGCCAAGAATTTGTCATAGCCAGATTGGGCGTTGGCTACAACACCAGCAAGTTCTTGAGGACTCAGAGCTGCTTCAGTGTTCGAATTACACACCAAAGTGCATTTCTCTCAAGCTGTGTTCGGCTGAGGGAACTGTAAGGGCCCCTTGGGCCTGACACTCAAACAGCACTCCTACCACAAACCTGCATCTAGCTGGCTTTTCATGGCTCTTTGGGGCTCAGATAAGATCTCTGTGAAGCTTAGCCAGGCCTGTGGATTGTTATCATAGAGGGAGGCTTCCCAAAAGAGCATCCTAAGGAGAGGAAAGATATTAAGCAACTATGGAAGGCAAATGCTCCCACTTTACCAGAAGAGAAAGTAGATTTCTTCTACTTTTTATAAGACCAGAGAATGTGACTTTACTCTGGATGTGGGGTTTGAGGAAGTCATTGAATTATCCTCTACCCTCTATCCACAATCAGACCAACTGAGAGATGGACTCAGTTCAGTTCAGTCGCTCAGTTGTGTCCGACTCTTTGCGACCCCATGAATCGCAGCACGCCAGGCCTCCCTGTATATCACCAGCTCCCAGAGTTCACTCAGACTCACGTCCATCAAGTCAGTGATGCCATCCAGCCATCTCATCCTCTGTCGTCCCCTTCTCCTCCTGCCCCCAATCCCTCCCAGCATCAGAGTCTTTTCCAATGAGTCAACTCTTCGCATGAGGTGGCCAAAGTACTGGAGCTTCAGCTTTAGCATCATTCCTTCCAAAGAAATCCCCAGGGCTGATCTCCTTCAGAATGGACTGGTTGGATCTCCTTGCAGTCCAAGGGACTCTCAAGAGTCTTCTCCAACACCACAGTTCAAAAGCATCAATTCCTCGGTGCTCAGCTTTCTTCACAGTCCAACTCTCACATCCATACGTGACTACTGGAAAAACCGTAGCCTTGACTAGACGAATCTTAGTCGGCAAAGTAATGTCTCTGCTTTTGAATATGCTATCTAGGTTGCTCATAACTTTTCTTCCAAGGAGTAAGCGTCTTTTAATTTCATGGCTGCAGTCACCATCTGCAGTGATTTTGGAGCCCAGAAAAATAAAGTCTGACACTGTTTCCAGGCGTCAGATAAATAACCACTTACAATAGCTTCATTGGAAAACATGGCTGAAATGTGTTTAGTCACTTTAGTCATGTCCGACTCTTTGCAACCCTATAGACTGTAGCCTGCCAAGCTCCTCAGTCCATGGGATTCTCTAGACAAGAATACTGAAGTGGGTTGCCATTTCCTCCTCCAGGGCATGGCTGAAATGGGTGGCAGCAAATAGTCCTAGAAGCCTGCCTGCCTCCCTGGTCACAGGCAGCAAGGGGGCAGAGAAGAGAAGGGTAGAACTAAGTGTGTGCTCTCTGTAGACAGGCTAATTCCAGAGACACAGAGAGTACCAGCTGAGCCTCAACTGTCAGTTCACCCACTGTCACTGGATAGGTTACTCCTACTCCTCTAAGGAGACTCCAGTAAAGAAAAGGCTATGGTAGAGTGGGGTGGGAGGCAGGCTGTTATTCTAGCAGGACTTCCTCCATGTCGAAACACATCCGGAGCCAGTGGAGAGACACTTGGAGTGTTTCAAGCAGGACAATTACAGAGTAAAATTCATAATACATTTTGGAAACAGGACTCTAGGAAATGAGTAGAAGGATTAATTTGGATCCAAATATAAGGGATATTGGTATAATTTCATGACTTCATAACTGCAGAGCAGACTGTAAACCAAAACTGATTAATTAACCCAACACTGCTAACTCATGAACTCTCAGAATTTAGTTTGTTCAACATCTTTTTTGAATGAAAGACCAACTGAAGTTATGAAATAGAAGGTTGGCTTTTAGAAATGAAGTGCAAGGCTCAGTGATTTTGATCAGCATACCAGAGGTATGATCATAAAGGGGAAGAGGGAGAAATGGCTAATACAAGAGAAGACAGAGTTGAGATCTCAAGAAACTTGGAGCCAAGGACTGAGTAGAACAAAGTGAAATTAAATTTTAGATGCTCAGACTCAGAACGAAGGCAGCGGCCATGGGAATGGAGAGGAGAGGAACTATCTGAAGGATTCTTTGGAGACTGGTTGTGAGGATAAAGGTGACGAAAGTGTCTCAGAGGACTCCAAAGTTNGGTATGATCATAAAGGGGAAGAGGGAGAAATGGCTAATGCAAGAGAAGACAGAGTTGAGATCTCAAGAAACTTGGAGCCAAAGACTGAGTAGAACAAAGTGAAATTAAATTTTAGATGCTCAGACTCAGAACGAAGGCAGCAGCCATGGGAATGGAGAGGAGAGGAACTGTCTGAAGGATTCTTTGGAGACTGGTTGTGAGGATAAAGGTGACGAAAGTGTCTCAGAGGACTCCAAAGTTTCCAGCTTAAGGAATCAAGTGGTTGGTGCTGCCCTTTACTGAGACAGGGAACACCAGAGAAGAGCATTCTCAGCCCTTTCACCTACACCTAAGGTGAACATGTAATTTATCCCACAAATTTCCCTTTTCAGAATGAAAGATGGTGCCATTAATAATCGCATTGAAACAACAGATACATGTATAAAATACATATATTACACATACATGCACACATATATGTGTATATGTACTCACCCTGCCTTGCTGCCCTGATCACTGCACGCAGCCCCTGGAAACCTTCCTGTTGAGTGACACCCTACCTGGCATGATGACTGAGTGTCCCCAACCCATCCTCTCCTCTCTACTGAAAGCTGTGTCTCTCAGTCAGCCCCCAGACACATACATTATTGAATCATTCAGCCTGGAGTCTCCAGGGATGTGGAACCTATTCTCAATCCTTTACCATTAGATAAACATTAAGGGAAAGAAAGAGAATTAAACCTTTCTGCAGCTCCCCAGGGGCACTTACCAAAATAGGCTACCTCGTCAAAACAGCATTTAACTAAATGGGTGAGCAACATCAACGAGGGAACCCGGGGAGAGAGGCAAGGGCTCCTGCTGAGGAAGCATCCAGGGGAACCAAGAAGGTGCAGATCATCCTGGGATGCAGTCCCAGGCCCGGGACTAAGGAGGGCAGAGCTTAACCAGGGAAAGACCCCACCTGTAAAATATGTGTAGGACTCCCTAGTTTCCAAAGCAGTGTCCCATCTGGCAAATACTTTTCATCTTCAGCAGAAGTCTGAGAGGGAGACAGAAGTAATTGCTAACCCTATTTAATGACACTGGAAACTGGTCAGAGCTGTAGTAACTTGCCTGCGGTCACACAGGGCTGCTCTTATTAGTGCCTAAGGCTAGTTGTAGGAATAGGGTTTTCTAAACTCAGGACGATGTGGGTGACACTTCGGGGAAGAGGGAGTATACTCACAAGAGTCAAGACTGATGGATAAAAGCTGTAGTAAGCAGATTCCAGTTTAATAAGGAAAGAAGTTATCAGTCTACTAGATTGAGATGGGCTGTCATGTAAGGTGGTGAACTCTCTGTCCCTGGAGGTGTTTAAGCAGAGGTTGGATAACAGTTATATTTTAGAAGAAATTCTCTGTGTTAAATAAGAGGTTAAACTAATGATCTCTAAGATTTTTTATTTTCTAAATACTTATTGAACATCTACCATATGCACACATATACATATATATAAATATGCATATATTTTATTTTTGGAACAACCTTGCAAGGTAGAGATTCTGTTTAACTCTGTTTACTAGAAAGGATAACTTTGACTCAGAGGTGGTAAGACACTTACAATTTTTGGTGTTCATTCAGTCCTTTCTTTAAAGTAAATCACAGAAATCTTTTGTTTAAAGTAGTAAAGAGGAGAAAAGGTAAGTCTTTTTCTGGCACATAAGATTACTAAATGTTGTTTTTAAAACTTCTCTGTGTGTTCATATTTATGTGTTTCTTTGGACAGCAGTGAAACATTGTTTTGTGTTTTTTGTGGGGGCCTTTCTGTGAAGGAGCCCTGGGAGTCTTAAAAAACATTACCTGAATAATTTTACCTCTAGAAAAACACTCATTAAAAAGGTTCACAGCAGAAAATAGCAGAAAAGTAACCTTTGTCATTTCTTGCCACAGCTAAGAAATTCTTACAGTTTTACAAGGGTCACTCTGTGCCATGCTTGGCACAGACTTTTCAGAAATACTCTTAAACCAATTCTTGAGATACTTCATTTTTCAACCTGCATTTAGGCTAACTTCTGTACACGGTTTCCCTGGCAACCATGTAATTTCAGGAAACAATGCCTTTCTCTTGGGTCTCATTTCCGGCAAATATGCAACCAGAAAATTTTTTTTTGTCTTCCTAACATTAAAAGATCTTTGGTCCTTTGACAGCTGAAGAAACGCTCAGAAATATCATCTCCCTTTTTACAATTCAAAAAGTAACAGCACTTCTCCTTTTCTGAACATTTCCTTTCCATTAATTTAATATAACTCTTTTGTATGTAAAGTTAAAATTAGACTGAAAGAATGCATTTTTTAAGTGTAAGAGAAACATCAGGAACACCTTTTTCTTCCTCAACCCTGTGGTCTGTGAAATTACCAAGGTTTAATTGAACTTGCAAAGCTTTTCTTTTGTGGAAGACATGCATGCCATCCTGTACACCAATCTCTCATCTATGCTCGGGAGTAGCCAAGCATCAGGCAGACAGGAAGGAGGCAGGCAGCCTGGTGAAATCTGCGCGGGTGAAATCTCAGTTACATGCTGCCTTGGGGTAGAGATGGGGAGTACCCCTGAGCCAATGTAGCAAAGCCCCTAGGGTCTCTTTCAAGAATCAGATAGGAAACCCAAGCTTCCCTTGGACTCATTCCCATAGTCTTTCCTGAAAGGGATGGGCTGATGGGAGTCCGAAGGAGGGGAAGGTATTTATTCATCCCTTCAGTCAGCCAACGAATGGACGCGCAAACAAATACATGATGTGGTGTCAGATGCTATGAAGAAACATGCAGTAGAGCAAAAAGCAGAGCAGGATGAAGGCTATTGCAGGGGGATGGACAGGGAACGCTCTCTCAGTAGGTGGCGTTTAACGAAGACCCGAATGGCGTGAGGGAGGAAGAGGATACACGGGGGAAGCATATTTGTGTACACTTAGTATCTTGTTTCAGCTGCACAGTGGCCCTGTGAAAGCAAAATAATTATTCCCACTTTATGGATGAAGGACTCTGGCTGGCTCCCAAACCTACCTCATTACTGTCTACAGACTTCGCAGAGCTTTAAATGTGACACTTAAGTGCCTTTGTATTGGAGTTTTTGCTTAGTTTTTGAGTAAACTGACATTCAAGGTCATTTATAGGTCATCATACATTGGTCTCTATGTCTCTACAGCATCTTTTGGTCCCCATGAAAAAATTTAAAGAAATATTTGAGTAATATTTGTTGGGATGACAATTTCCGCTTCCAAAAAAAAAAATGCTAATAGTATCTATCTCACAGTACTGTTGTGAGGATTATTCTATTATGTATTTAAAATACTTAACAAATGCTAGCTTTTTAGCATATCTTTGGCAATAATGGCAGCTGTTATTCTTGACATCCTAGATCTACCATGAAATTCCTATATACCCTTAGGTAAGTCACTTAGCCTCTGGCAAAGTGCCTAGTTATTAATATAATACATTTAATAAATAATTATTGAGTAAATGATTGATTGAACAAATGAATGAATATGTTAACCACCGTGGCCTTTGATTTCTGTTTTATAGAGTGAAAGAGTTAGATTGAAATGTGATGACAAAATTTTTACAACATTCCATACACAAGCCTTCTCACATGCGTAATCTGTTTTAATCAGCACAACTAGTACGTGGACATTTACCCATCTAACCCTTATCTGACCGATGAGGAATTTGAGATTCATAAATGGAAGAGGATCTACCCCCCGTTATAAAGCAAGACTTAGTGCTATTATGCTTCATCCTAAAATAACTGTGAACATGAATTATTTAACCATACAGAGGTTTAACTCGCTGAAATGAAGTTGGCTCTCTAGATTGCAACTGTGAAGCTCTGTTATAGGCAAATAATGTTGGGAGGCAACAAAACCTTAAAGATAGGAGACATTAATGACTTAATGGCAACACATCTGACATTAAAAAAAAAAAATCCTGTTTTCTCTGGGCCAGTTCAGAGGGAGTAGAGAGAAGGTTGGAACTATCATTGGGTAAGAAAGAAAGAAGTAAGAAATCTTCTCCAGATGGCAGAGTATGCCAAGCAGAAGCCAGGTTTGTGAATTGAGAGAAAGCCTGAGCTAAGCCCTTAATCCCTTACACGTGTCTAATCTTTTCAAGTTTACAAAACTCCTTCCTGAGTGAGATCATACTTGGGCCCAAGTGTATCACTAAGTAGAGGCGGGCTGAAGAGGTTGATGTAGCCAAAGGAGTGCTCCAGAGAGACCAGCCAGGCATCCAGGTCTAGGGCCATGGGGGCCNGGTAAGAAAGAAAGAAGTAAGAAATCTTCTCCAGATGGCAGAGTATGCCAAGCAGAAGCCAGGTTTGTGAATTGAGAGAAAGCCTGAGCTAAGCCCTTAATCCCTTACACGTGTCTAATCTTTTCAAGTTTACAAAACTCCTTCCTGAGTGAGATCATACTTGGGCCCAAGTGTATCACTAAGTAGAGGCGGGCTGAAGAGGTTGATGTAGCCAAAGGAGTGCTCCAGAGAGACCAGCCAGGCATCCAGGTCTAGGGCCATGGGGGCCTGGTGGTGCCAGACCTTGAATTGTAGCTCAGTATATTTAAGCTAGGCAGGAGATGGTCCTGCCCTGTGAGTTGGCACACATCTGGTAGCACTGCCCAGAGGCCTCTACTGTGAGATCTCTGCTAAGAGATTAAGGCCGCACTTTCTGGGTTCTCTACCTGAGGTGATCTTCCACAACAAATGAGAAAGGCCCAAGATAAGCGTGGTGCCGATTATCATGTCTGATTGATATAAAGAAGAAAATAAGTCATGAGGCTAGACGCCCAGAGGATCTCTAGGAAATTAGGATTCAGAAGTGGGTCGAGGCAGGTGTTTCCAGGACAAACTGTAACCGCTGATGGTGTGAGAGTGCCACATTTCAACACCGACAATTCTGTTAATACATAGCATATTAGACATTGAGAATACAGTAATGAGTAAGTTTCATGATCTCTGCCTTCATGGAGTTTACAGTTAAGATAGGAATGACAGGAATTAATTGCACATATAGTTATAAATCATAAAAGGTACTATGGATGAGAAGTTTTATCACAGAACATAATAGAAAAATCTGATATGACTTTCAAATTCAAGGATAATACTGCTGAGGAAGTGATTTTTGATCTAAGCTATGAAAGATATACTGATTTTATCAAAGGAGCAGGTGGGAAATGGTAGAGATAATTGCTCCAGAAAAGAGAACCATGGTAGCAAAGACCAAAGATCAAGAGAGGGGGTGGCATGTTTTGAAACTGAAAGGATGTGTGACTGAAGCAAAGATACTGAGGGAAAGATGAGGCTCAAGAGGTTGGTGTGGCCAGACTATGCAGGACGCAGGGCTTCT
>SJYA01000419.1:682120-732600 GCA_006410615.1 Neotragus moschatus | reverse complement strand
CTGCGACGACTGAAGCCTGTACACCCTAGAGCCTGTGCTTCACAGCAAGAGAAGCCACCACAATGAGAAGCCTGGGCACAGCAACGAGAGCGTAGCCCCTGCTCACTGCAACCAGAGAAAGCCTGTGCAGAGCGACGGAAATGCAGCACTGCCAGTAAATAAGTAAACAAACTTATACATATATATATGTACAAAGGATGGAGTGGCAGTATGCTGAGCTATGCAGACTCAGACTTACCAGCCAGGAGAAAGCAAGAGAAGGACTCAGATCTGGAGAAAGTTTTGGGTGAATGTAGGCTAGTGGCAGAACGAATCTAAACTAATCTAAGCAACTACTGAGGGCCAGGCTCTAGTCTGAGAGTAAAGAACTGAAATGTCGCACTGCGTAACCTCACAGAACCTATGAGCAGTGAGAGGACTTTGCAGGAAAATAAACCTCTTAGTTCAGCAAATTCACGTACCAAACAGCATGCTAGGCGTGTTTTCTCTGGTGTCTATTATCTCATTTAAATTTGCATCACCATTATTTGAGGAAGAGGTATCAATTATTATCCCACTCTTTCAGGTGAGAAAACTGAAGCTCAGCAAGATTANTAAACCTCTTAGTTCAGCAAATTCACGTACCAAACAGCATGCTAGGCGTGTTTTCTCTGGTGTCTATTATCTCATTTAAATTTGCATCACCATTATTTGAGGAAGAGGTATCAATTATTATCCCACTCTTTCAGGTGAGAAAACTGAAGCTCAGCAAGATTAAGTGACTTGGCCAAGAGCTTCCAGCCAGTAAATGGAACCAAAATTTGTGCCGAGTTCATTGGATTCCAAACCCAGTGATCCCACACTTCACCACTCTCTTTAAAAAGTGATATCAAATGCTAGGAAAATAGTATGCCTAAGGGAAAGAGACCTATGGAAACAGCTGATTCTGTAACATAATTAACTTACCATGGAATTGCAAATAGAACTCTATTACATTATTGTGTATGTGTGCCAAGGGTCTAAATCGAGCCCCAGGTCCATCTGACCCAACCATCTCCTTCCAGGAATGCATATTAAAATTGGGGTGAGAGCCCAGAACAGTCAGATTCTGTCTCAAGGCACCTGTGCCAAGATTCCAGTTGAAATTTCTAATTGAGTTCAAGCTCCTGTAAATGGGGATGCACTAATCCGAATGTTGATCAAGCTTTCATTCTTGCTGCTGATGGGGCCATGTGACTCTAATCCTGCGCTTCAGCCCTGGGGCTGGCTGTTCCCTCTCACATTGCACTGACTTCCCCCACCAGCCAGCAGGGGCTTCTCGCAGACATTTGTGCCAGTAGAGAAGGTTGCATTCTTGGTTCACTTCCCAAAGCTCTTAACCCAGATGGATTCATGGCTTTTGAATCATGATCAGACCTTGAGCTGCACAAAAAAAAAAAAAAAAGCTTTCTAAATAATAAACGAAACATACACATTCAGATATTATTATGATGGCTGGCTGACTGCTGTGGCCTTCTGGTTCTCAACTGTGGAGCCACATCCGGAGCCACAGAAGAAATTCATAGTAGGCACTCTTAGTGGTTAAAAAGCAGATTTGGGCTTGAATCTTAGCACTGATCATAGTCATTCTGAGACACTGCAGTTCAGTCCATTGGGTTTAATCCTCAGTGACTATGTCAGTTTTGAGGAAAGGCCCAGTGCAGTACTTGACACACTTGCCAAGAGCCAGTTAGTTCCTTTCCCTTCTATCTGCTCAGCCAGAATGACCTCCTTCTCGCTCGCTGGCCCTTACCCTCCCCTTCAGTGTGACTGTCACCCATACTCTTTCTTAAGACTTCATCCTTACTCCGCACACCCATATATTGTCTCTGAAGGAAAAACCTGTCTTAGGGCTTCTCTGTTCCCAGGAGTCTGCGTGTAAGCCACTAACGCACCTCCACTTTAGGGTAGATTTCCCACCGTTCTCTGTGGGGCAGTTCTGCGATGATGCAGAACAAACCAAAGGATGAGGCAAAAAATATCCAAAGCCCCGCATGCTCTCAGTCGTGGCCCCTGACTCCTGTCTGCATTCCTGCTACATCAACATCACGACAGCTACCACTGCAGCTGTAACAGTCAGCCAGTGCCAGCGCCGCTGCCCTCCCTACTGACACTTCTACCAATACTACCGTCGCTGCTGTGAGCAGCCCTACCACTTGTGCTGCTCCAATATGCTGTTCTAATTTTACTGCTGTCCTTGTTGCTACCACCACCTCAGTGTCTGCTAGCCAGTGCTTACTGATGTACCCTAACTAGTGATAATGCTGGCTACGTGCCCTACGGCCAGACAGTTCTCTAAGTGCACTGCATGTAAAAACTCACTTAATCCTCACTTAACTGCTCATTTTATACATGGAGGAACTGAGACACAGAGAAGTTAAGAAATACGCCTAAGACCACACAGCTAGAGGGCTTCCCTGATAGCTTGGTTGGTAAAGAATCCACCTGCAATACAGGAGACCCCAGTTTGATTCCTGGGTCAGGAAGATTCACTGGAGAAGGGATAGGCTACCCACTCCAGTATTCTGGTCTGGAGAATTCTAAGGACTGTATAGTCCATGGGGTCACAAAGAGTCAGACAAGACTGAGCGACTTTCACTTTCACATGGCTAGACGTGACAGAGTCCAGATTTGAAGGCAAACATTTTGACCCTAGAGTCTTTTCTTTCACAGTATACTGTATACTATATAGTCTCTAACAACAATAAGCTGCCTCGCTGTCCTGCCCCCAGATTTTATTCTTGAGAGTGGGTTCCCTCAATGTCTCCCACCTTCTTCCACAAAACCACTTCTACCAAAGCACTTAGTGTAATTATTGTCTACATGTTAGGTTGCCTTACTGCCCACCCCACCCTCACCAATGCCCACTCCACTATGCTGCTCAATTCCATGTCGAGTGTTTACAGAGCAGAGATCACATTGACTCATATCTGGGATTCCAGTGGTTTATATATTCTCTACCTACTAGGCATTGAAATAATTGATTAATGAGTGAACAAAGAAACAAACAAATGACCTTGAGGCAATCAGAGTTCACCAATAGCCAGTGGGAATGCCTGGGGAAATAGTAAGCTTCCCCCATCACAGAAGTTCCAGCAGAACATCCAGGATTCATAGAGATCCTGAAATAGATGAACTTCAAAGTTTCCTCCAAGTTTAAGGTCCCAGAATTCCTCAAGAAGCACACTTGACCGTGGAACACTCTCTCCCCTCTGCATACTGGATGTATTGCATTTGAACTCCTTATGAAATGAAAGGAAATTAGTTACATTGTTGTTGATGTGAAGTTGTCAAGTCAGATGCCTCTAGGCTTTCGGAAACCTCCAGTCAACACGCTGGTTGATAGATGAGAGGACAGAGGCCCAGAAAGGTTAAAGCCTGGTCTAATGTGGTGCCTTGGAGTACAGGCGGGCAGGGAAAAAAGTATGTCTGTCCTGAGTGACATTCCAGGTCTCTTGCCATTCAAGCCATTTATCAACAGAAGGTGGTCTCCCATGACCCACACTGACTTCAAAAGGACATAGATGCCAACTTGTCTTCAAGTAGCAAAGTAGCTCAGCTGCCTAACAGAGAAAGCAACCCAATAAGGACTGAAATCACCCCTGTCGTGCAAAGTGGTCAACCACTTTATATCTTAGTCTTATCTCAGTCTCTCAGGGGCCTTTGTCTGCCTAAATATGCTGTCTCCTTCTGCATGTAATGTTTCAGTTTTGAGTGGAATATTGTGTCAGAACTAAAGCCTTCCTGTTTGAAAATCAACATTTTGGCAGCCCCTTGCTGTTCAGTTTCTGAAGGTGCCCAAGTCTGCCTTCCTCATTCATCTAACCACAGGAGATCATTATCCAGTGACGGAGCTCTATTCCGCTATAATGAGAAGGCCTCCTCGGGTGGGGGAGGGGAGGAGATGAAGGTGTGGATGATGGGTGGAGGCAGTAAAGATCCTGCAGACTGTGAGAAACAATTGTGTGGTTATAGGTGTGCATCATGGCAGGTATATACACACAAATGTATAACATTATATAATATACAACGGTGTCTATACACATACATATATATGTATATTCATATAAAGATAATTTCAAAGTGCATTGAACATTTTGTTGTACAGCATTTATCTCTTCTTCTGATAAAAGTTTGGGGAATCCTCAGTACTGATCTTGCTTGCAGGGATCACTCAAACTTGTGGGCTGAGAGGGAAACATATCCCTGTGGTCAGAGATGAGACACCCGACCTTCTTATGCATCAGTCAATCGCCATATTCCAGCCCCTCAGGTCACAGAGTCATGCTGCTGCTGGATCTGCATGTTGGCTGTAATTTGTTGAATATATGCCTGTGTATATGTATATCATAGACAGTGATGGTTTAGTAAACAGTATTAGCATTATGCATCCCTGAACTTCTCCTCTTTGTTGCATTTATAAAATCCCCAATTTAAAATACAAAACAAATGAAAAATGCCTCCAAATTAGTTTGCATCAATTAATTTATACACTGGGTGTGTTCCAAGTACTAATGAATGTGATATGCACTAGTAATACAGAAAGGAGCAAAGCCATGATTCCTTGGGTAAGTCTATTGCCCACATAAGACGCTATCAGTAAGCTGGGAGCTGGGGAAAGTTGCAGGCCCACCTTGAACATTTGCAAGACTCAGACAAGGGAACAAATGGAGGCCTAGAAAGTCTAATCTAAATACTATGTTATAAATCTAGTTAACAAATTGTTAAAATATATACCTATCCTCCTACCTGGATAGATACATAATGAAAAACTAGAAACATTTCTTTATGATGAAAATTTGGCCAAAAAAAAAAAAATCCAAGAGTTTT
The DNA here is from genome assembly GCA_006410615.1 of Neotragus moschatus. Lineage (NCBI taxonomy): Eukaryota > Metazoa > Chordata > Mammalia > Artiodactyla > Bovidae > Neotragus > Neotragus moschatus. The sequence continues at coordinate 727,752 of SJYA01000419.1, read as the reverse complement.
GAATTTAATTCCCATTGTAATTCCTATTCCTGTCTGAATATTCTCTTGGCAAAGAGATGGGCCTACAATGTTTGCAACAATAAATCTTGGGCCCAGAGAAGGGGCCCTGTAAACAGATAAAAGAATAGGATTGGAAGGTTGAATTCAGTGATACCTCAGTTACCTTGTGCTCTAATGTTCACAGATAACTGAGAAAATAGGTCCTTCTTAAGACAGGAAATACTTGCTTGTATTTAAAGAGTGTTCAGTTTTACATGCCCCCAGATATATGCACACAGGAGTATAATTGCCAAAAAAAAAAAAAAAAANAGTGACATTCCAGGTCTCTTGCCATTCAAGCCATTTATCAACAGAAGGTGGTCTCCCATGACCCACACTGACTTCAAAAGGACATAGATGCCAACTTGTCTTCAAGTAGCAAAGTAGCTCAGCTGCCTAACAGAGAAAGCAACCCAATAAGGACTGAAATCACCCCTGTCGTGCAAAGTGGTCAACCACTTTATATCTTAGTCTTATCTCAGTCTCTCAGGGGCCTTTGTCTGCCTAAATATGCTGTCTCCTTCTGCATGTAATGTTTCAGTTTTGAGTGGAATATTGTGTCAGAACTAAAGCCTTCCTGTTTGAAAATCAACATTTTGGCAGCCCCTTGCTGTTCAGTTTCTGAAGGTGCCCAAGTCTGCCTTCCTCATTCATCTAACCACAGGAGATCATTATCCAGTGACGGAGCTCTATTCCGCTATAATGAGAAGGCCTCCTCGGGTGAGGGAGGGGAGGAGATGAAGGTGTGGATGATGGGTGGAGGCAGTAAAGATCCTGCAGACTGTGAGAAACAATTGTGTGGTTATAGGTGTGCATCATGGCAGGTATATACACACAAATGTATAACATTATATAATATACAACGGTGTCTATACACATACATATATATGTATATTCATATAAAGATAATTTCAAAGTGCATTGAACATTTTGTTGTACAGCATTTATCTCTTCTTCTGATAAAAGTTTGGGGAATCCTCAGTACTGATCTTGCTTGCAGGGATCACTCAAACTTGTGGGCTGAGAGGGAAACATATCCCTGTGGTCAGAGATGAGACACCCGACCTTCTTATGCATCAGTCAATCGCCATATTCCAGCCCCTCAGGTCACAGAGTCATGCTGCTGCTGGATCTGCATGTTGGCTGTAATTTGTTGAATATATGCCTGTGTATATGTATATCATAGACAGTGATGGTTTAGTAAACAGTATTAGCATTATGCATCCCTGAACTTCTCCTCTTTGTTGCATTTATAAAATCCCCAATTTAAAATACAAAACAAACGAAAAATGCCTCCAAATTAGTTTGCATCAATTAATTTATACACTGGGTGTGTTCCAAGTGCTAATGAATGTGATATGCACTAGTAATACAGAAAGGAGCAAAGCCATGATTCCTTGGGTAAGTCTATTGCCCACATAAGACGCTATCAGTAAGCTGGGAGCTGGGGAAAGTTGCAGGCCCACCTTGAACATTTGCAAGACTCAGACAAGGGAACAAATGGAGGCCTAGAAAGTCTAATCTAAATACTATGTTATAAATCTAGTTAACAAATTGTTAAAATATATACCTATCCTCCTACCTGGATAGATACATAATGAAAAACTAGAAACATTTCTTTATGATGAAAATTTGGCCAAAAAAAAAAAAATCCAAGAGTTTTGAATTTAATTCCCATTGTAATTCCTATTCCTGTCTGAATATTCTCTTGGCAAAGAGATGGGCCTACAATGTTTGCAGCAATAAATCTTGGGCCCAGAGAAGGGGCCCTGTAAACAGATAAAAGAATAGGATTGGAAGGTTGAATTCAGTGATATCTCAGTTACCTTGTGCTCTAATGTTCACAGATAACTGAGAAAATAGGTCCTTCTTAAGACAGGAAATACTTGCTTGTATTTAAAGAGTGTTCAGTTTTACATGCCCCCAGATATACGCACACAGGAGTATAATTGCCAAAAAAAAAAAAAAAAAAAGGAGCTGGGTTATGTGGCCAAATGCAGAATTCATTGAAAGCCAGTTATAACAGACCATAATGAAGCTAAAAGTAAATTGGACTTGAAGATGTATATTTAATCATGGATGCTGAGCACACAATACAATGATATTAAAATATTCAAGCATTCAAATCAGCTCAATGCTGGGGCTGTATGTTCCAAATCTAAATGAAAATATTAAATACGTGCTCAGACCTACATTATTCTTCTAGTTCAAATACCATAAATCTTGAAGAGTTGAAATGTAAACAGTCAAGATTATTTTTACAGCGATAGGCACTTCTTCCAGATCCACACCTAGCAACTATCACTGAGTCATTCCTTGACTTACCTTTTGAATTCTGGGTTCTTCTGGAACAACTGGAATAGTAACTCTGACAGATCGTTGGAGACCTTGTAGACAGGTCAACCCCACTCCCTATTTCAGGCGGGTGGCTCTTAGAAGAGTTCCTGATTTCTATCAGATGACTTGTTTGAAATGTGTGTCAGTCAACTATGGGTTGGAAAGCCTTGGGAAAACTATTATACATAATCTTTGAGAACCTCAATCTGTTCATCTATAAAATGGAAAAGTTAGTCACTCTTTCTGTGCCAGGAGTATTTTAAGCATACTAGTAACATAATAATAGTTATTTTATATCTTTGAATAAGGATACCTTTGGATACCTTTTCGCTATATGTTCATTGTAAAAAGTTTTGTAAATACAAAATAACATTATATCAGAGAAAAACATCGCCCTTAATACCATTGCTAAAGATAAATGCTATTAAATTGAATATTTTCTTCCTGACTAGTTATTTGCATAACTGTATATATAGTTAGGGGGTGGTGATTTAGTTGCTAAGTTTTGTCTGACTCTGGAGACCCCATGGACTGTAACCCACCAGGCTCCTCTGTTTATGGGATTTCCCAGGCAAGAGCACTGGAATGGCTTGTCAGTTCTTTCTCCAGGGGATATTCCCAATGCAAGGATTAAACCAGTCCCCTGCACAGAGCTGATGCAGGAAGTTTCTTTAGTGATTGAGCTGATGAGAAAGCCCATATATACAGTAAAAACATACTATATATACAGTTTTATATCATTTAACATTGTACTGTGAACATTTTACCACATTATTTGAAATTATTTATAAATTCTTTGAATGGTCAAATAATATCCCTTTGAAATGATGTGCCATACTTTATTTAAAATCTACTAGTATTTACAGTTGAGATGGTTCTAAGTTGTCACTATTTTAAATAGCATGACAATAAATTATCACATCATTTTGCAACTGTGCACGTTATCACCCTTTTAAATTTTTAGGTAGCAATCTTATTCATTTCTCTAAGTTCAGTGCCCAGTATGGTACCTGGAATAAAGCAAGACCTCTAAAAATATACACTGAATAAATGAATAAGTGAATGAGTGATGAAACACCAGTGAGTGTCCCTTTCTGTGACACTACTTTCTCAGACAGGGTGGAGGGAGTTCTATAGCCACACCAGATGCAGATAGGGTAGGGGTGGGGGGGGCTCTCTTCCAAGGCAAGTGGTTACTGTCCTTCTCTCATGTACACCTCCTGTACTTCTGTCAGGTAAATCTCCTCCCTGAAACTCAAGGGCCAATGAGCCTTTTTATTGAAACGCCATTTCTAAAGCTTTACCTGAGAAATTGTTTGCTTTGCTCACATTTTGCCTTTGCCACAGTCTACCTCATGTTGCATGTCAAATGACAAAAGTCATAGTAAGGATCTAATTAAAAAGAACCATACTAGAACACTTAGTAAGGATGGGGGTCAGAGGAGGCACCTTCATTGCATCAGAGAAGATACTCACACAGGCACTGGAGAAGTTTCTCTTAAAAACTAGGTGGGCTCTGACCCTCAGAGTTCTTCTCTGAATGTAATTATCTTTAGAATGGGGATAGTGGTAAGTATCATTTATTGAGCTTTTTAGAATGTACTAAGTAATGCTCTACATACATTGTCTTATTTGATGCTTACAACAACCTATAAAGAAAAAAAAAAAAATAGAGCCCTTGACTTATAAGGAAATGGGGTCTCTGCAAGGTTAAGTAACTTGAGTACAGTTGGGATAACTGAACTTTGCAGTGTTGAATGGCTAAATAGCTATGGAGCCAGACAGGTCTGGATTTTAATCCAAGCTCCACCACCACTTACAAGCTGTGTGACTATGAGAAAGTTATTTAACCTCCTTGAGGCTCCATCTGCTCATCTAGAAAGTAAAGATAACAATAGTATCTAATTCATGGGCTTGCTGTGAGGATGAAAAGCCGTATAACACTTAGGCAGGACCTGGAATGTAGCAAGAGCTCAGTAAATGTTCTTTTGTTATGATTAATTTTATTGTTTTCATGATTATGCTATTAATATTCTTTGGTGATTATGATGGCAATACCAGACTCTGGGCTGGGGCAGTGGGCATTCAAAAACATATAAGACATATACTGCCTACTCTCCATGAGCTTCCAGCCTAACTTTGCCTCTAATTTTACAACTGCAAAGCTAGTAAATAATGAAGCTGGGACTTGAACTGTAACTGTGGAATTTTAAAATACTCTTCTGCTACCTACCACATCCTTCCATTGTAATGTATAACTGATGTTATTGTTGTTAATAGTTTATATATAAAAACTGAGGTCTTGGAGGCAGGGATTCTTGTGACTCCTCTTTGTGTCCCCAGTGTCCAGCCTGAGACCTGCCACAGAGTCAGGTCCTAAGTGTGTTTTGGGCCATTCATCTCCTGCATCCCCAGGCCCCAGTCAGGTCCACAGTCCCACTGTTTTTGTCCCTTTCTGTGTGTTCCATTCCCCCCTCCCCCTCTCCCCATTAGGATTCTGCAGTGAGTGATTCCCTCTGTCATCTCACCGTAAATTGATGACTCGGGCCTGCTGATGCACTGAGCCACATGGCTAATACATCAGCTAAATGGATGCCGAAAACACCACCTGCTCCTTCAGGCAAATAGCACTTTGGAAAATGGAATGTGTAATCAATAGAATTAAACCTTAAGCAGAACTCTGTACCCATGTCCCTGTGCAGGGGCTTGGCAGGCAAACAGTGGGAAGACTTTTTTTTTTTTTCTTTTGCCTACTCTTTCAAAGTACTTGGTTGAGGGCACTTGTTCAGCCAGTTCTGAGAACCCTATCACGGTCAGCATGGTATCCTCAGCATGCTGTCGCTTCCCTTCCTGTTCTGCCTGAGTGTCTTAGTCACTTGGCCTTTATGTCCTATCTCTGGAAGTCTTAGAGAGATAGTTCCCAATACACTAGTGTAGCACAGACAGCTGGAGTTTGAAGCGAGGAGCCTGAAGTCGGGGAGGTCTGAGTGTGACCTGAGGCAAAGACCCTCAACCATACTGAACCTTGACTCATCTGTGAAATGATGGTAATTATTCTCACCTCGTAGGGTTGTTTTGAGAATCATGTATCTGAATAGCATATGTGAAGGTGCTTTGTAAACTACAAAGCCACATATGAAGGTTGGTAGTGGTGGTTTAGTCGCTAAGTCACATCCGATTCTTGCGAGCCCATGGACTGTAACCTTCCAGGCTCCTCTGTCCATGGGATTCTGCAGGCAAGAATAGTGGAGTGGGTTGCCATTTCCTTCTCCAGGGGATCTTCCCAACCCAGGAATCGAACCTGGGTCTTCTGTGTTGCAAGCAGATTCTTTACCAACTAAACTGTAAGGGAAGCCCACAAATGAAGATTAACCATTGTTATTATAATTCCAAGGTATGGATCTTGGTTAATAACTATAATAATGACAAGGTATGCATCGGAGAAGGCAATGGCACCCCACTCCAGTACTCTTGCCTGGAAAACCCCACGAACGGAGGAGCCTGGTAGGCTGCAGTCCATGGGGTCACTAAGAGTCCGGCAGGACTGAGTGACTTTACTTCCACTTTCATGCATTGGAGAAGGGAATGGCAACCCACTCCAGTATTCTTGCCTGGAGAATCCCAGGGACAGAGGAGCCTGGGTGGGCTGCCATCTGTGGAATTGCACAGAGTCGGACACGACTGAAGCGACTTAGCAGCAAGGTATGGATAGGAGCATAAGCTCCCTTTGTATTTTCCTTTCTAACCTACCTATCCAAGGAAATGGCTTTTCAGATATGGCTGAGAAAGCCTAAGATCAAATAGTCATCAGTTGAACGTGGTTTTACTCTTTCTAGGATTATGGCAAAAATTAGAAAATGGAATCCATGAGCTAGGAGGGAATTTAAGGATTATTGGTGTCTTCATCTTCATGAAAACACCAAATGGGATGACCCTGGTGCTGCAAGACGGTCCCGGGGGCCCTGGAATGGGAGGCCATGCTGGCTTCCGCTGAAGCTTCAGTAATGGTGTCCGGGGCCGGGATTGTGGCTGCGGTCGGGGTCGGGGCAGAGGCCGTGAAGCCGAAGCCGAGGACAAGGAGTGAATCCCCATTACCGAGCTCGGCCGNAATTTAAGGATTATTGGTGTCTTCATCTTCATGAAAACACCAAATGGGATGACCCTGGTGCTGCAAGACGGCCCCGGGGGCCCTGGAATGGGAGGCCACGCTGGCTTCCGCTGAAGCTTCAGTAATGGTATCCGGGGCCGGGATCGTGGCCGCGGTCGGGGTCGGGGCAGAGGCCGTGAAGCCGAAGCCGAGGACAAGGAGTGACTCCCCGTTAACAAGCTCGGCCANATGGGATGACCCTGGTGCTGCAAGACGGTCCCGGGGGCCCTGGAATGGGAGGCCATGCTGGCTTCCGCTGAAGCTTCAGTAATGGTGTCCGGGGCCGGGATTGTGGCTGCGGTCGGGGTCGGGGCAGAGGCCGTGAAGCCGAAGCCGAGGACAAGGAGTGAATCCCCATTACCGAGCTCGGCCGCCTGATCAAGGACATGAAGATCAAGTCCCTGGAGGAGATCTACCTTTTCTCTCTGCCTATCAAGGAGTCTGAGATCATTGACTTTTTCTCGGGAGCATCCCTCAAGGATGAGGTTTTGAAGACTATGCCTGTGCAAAAGCAGACCAGTGCCGGCCAGCGGACCAGGTTCAAGGCATTTATTGCCATCGGGGATTACAACGGACATGTCATGTCGGTCTAGGTGACAGGTGCTCTAAAGAAGTAGCCACTGGCGTCCGTGGAGCCATCATCCTGGCCAAGCTGTCCATCATCCCTGTGCAAAGAGGCTACTGGAGGAACAAGATCAGCAAGCCCCACACAGTTCTTTGCAAGGTGACTGGCCGCTGTGTTTCCGTGCTGGTGCACCTCGTCCCTGCCCCCAGAGGCACTGGCATCATTTTACCCCTGTGCCCAAGAAGCTGCTGATGATGGCCAGCATAGATGGCTGCTACACTTCTGCCAGGGGCTGCACTGCCACCCTGGGCAACTTCACAAAGGCCAATTTTGATGCCATTTCCAAGACCTACAGTTATCTCACCCCTGACCTCTGGAAGGAGACAGTGTTCACCAAGTCTCCATAATCAGGAATTCACTGACCATCTTGTGAAGACCCATACCAGAGTCTCCGTGAAGAGGACCCGGTCCCCAGCTGTAGCCACCACATAATTTTATAAAGAGAATAATGAAGTAAATGAAACTGTTTTTTTTTTAAAGAAAAAAAAAAGGATTATTGGTGAGACTACAGACCTTGCTCTCTATCCTTGTTATGGTTGAGGGAACCCACATCCAGAGGGGAGAAGGATTTGGCCAGTGCCATACTGTGAACTGATGGCACAGCAAGGAATGTGGAGGCAGGTGGTCTTGCCTTGGTCCAGGAGTCTCTCCATGAAGTTTCCAGGCCAGAAAATCTTTACAGGAGCTGAGAGTGGGAAGACAGTCAGGGTCAAGGCCATTTGAAGCCAAGAACTTGCCCCTCCTTCCTCTGCACTGTGCTAGTATCACCACGCTGAGAGCATAGGTGCAGAGGAGCCCCTTCTTCTCAGAATTCTTACAACACTGTCTTCATCATTTATTTGGCCTTTAATTTCATGCAACCTGGTGAGATCCCTTATGCTGTTGTCTTGTGTTAGCTAATCCACAGTTCTTTAATGGAAGCGATTTTGCCCCCTACTTCCAGAGGACATTTGGCAGTGTCGAGACATTTTTGATTGTCAAGATTTGAGAGGGGTTATTACTGGCATCTAGTGGGTAGAAATCATGGCTACTTTAAACATCCTGCAGCGTATAAGACAATGCTTAATGGTGAAAAATGATCTGGTCCAAAGTATCATTAGAGTCAATGTTAAGAAACCCTAATCTAGTCCATTTGTAGGGTTCTGCCTTTCTATCTTTGGCCAGACCATCAATGGTCTATGAGCTCTGTGTGGACTTCAATGCAGTCTTGCTGTGATTCCCTCAGTAGACTTAACATAGTAAAATCTAAGCAAATATTTCTTGGTGGGGAATGCATAGATGGGGAAAGAGCACCAAACTATAAGCAGGGACCCTTGTTTGTTCAAAGCATCACCACCAGCAGGACTAAAGTAATCCTGGACTAGATAAGTAATTTTCAAACTATGCTCCAGGAAGCTGTAACAATATCTGCATCTGTTTGACTCTGGCTTTTGAATATAATTTCTTACGTACAAAGAATTCCACAGTTGTAAAAATTTGTAAACCACTGTGATAGTTGCACCCTTGAGATAGTTTTAGGCCAAAATCCCTCGGAAGACTCCTCAGAGGAGAACATATATAAAGGTTCTATTTTTAACAAACTCGAAGAGTGCCTCTGTGATNTAAAGTAATCCTGGACTAGATTAGTAATTTTCAAACTATGCTCCAGGAAGCTGTAACAATATCTGCATCTGTTTGACTCTATGGCTTTTGAATATAATTTCTTACGTACAAAGAATTCCACAGTTGTAAAAATTTGTAAACCACTGAGATAGTTGCACCCTTAAGATAGTTTTAGGCCAAAATCCCTTGGAAGACTCCTCAGAGGAGAACATATATAAAGGTTCTATTTTTAACAAACTCGAAGAGTGCCTCTGTGAGGTCAGTTTATATTCTCCAGTCATGGGTTGAGGATGGTGGCCTCTCTGGCACCCTTCTAGTTTGGAGACTGTCCAGCTCCTTACTCTTCTTGTGGCCATGCAGCAAGCCATGAGTCTCCCTTCAGGAATCTGAATCTTCAGGAATGAGCTCTGGGGGAGAGTCCTATGTGTGCCTCCAACCCTGGGCGCATTCTCTGGCTCCTAAGGAGGGCCTCAGTCAGGTGCCATTAAGTACCAGCCGTTTGGTGTCTTTATGTACCCAGAAGCCTGTTTGTGCTGGTAATAGACAAGCCAGTGCAGGAGCAGGGGCTACCTGAGACCTGGCTCGCTGAGATGCTCTGGTCGCCTCTGAAGGGGGGCTGCCTGCTTCATGCCCATTGCAAAAGACCAGAGGAAATATAGCCGAGGGTACTAAGAAAAGTCAAGAAAGAAATTCAGAGAGAGACAGTTCAAGAAGAAAGAGCAAGAGTTTGATGCTAGTGATGAGTGATGGTGATTGTCTCTGAGTGAGAAGTAGAATGTTCAATAAACATTCATCTGTAGCTAGTATTAGAATTATCATTATTTATAGTTAACCATTGTCTGGGTTTATAGAGACCAGCAGGATTACATACTTGTAGCTTAATGTAATCGTCAGTGTCAGGTGAGCTACTTGGGTTCGTAACATGCTACCTGGTACAGAAACACCTTTTACTCTAGTCCCTCCTATGCTTCTTCCCTGGTAGCTCTGTTGGTAAAGAATCCACCTGGAATGCAGGAGACCCCAGTTCGATTCCTGGGTCAGGAAGATCCGCTGGAGAAATGATAGGGTACCCACTCCAGTATTATTGGGCTTCTCTGTGGCTCAGCGGGTAAAGAATCCACCTGCAAGATGGGTTCAATCCCTGGGTTGGAAAGATCCCCTAGAGAAGAGAAAGGCTACCCAACTCCAGTATTCTGGCCTGGAGGGTTCTATGGACTGTATAGTCCATGGGGTTGCAAAGAGTCAGACATGACTGAGTGACTTTCACTCCTGTGGTTTCATGGTTCACGTGGAAAACTGACATCAGAGAGGGACAGCAGTGTGCCCAAATACCACGTCAAATCACTGTGGGAATCAGAATGCAGCTGTGCTAATGCCGGGTGGGGATTCTTTGCAACACACTGGTCTGCCTCTTGGGAGGACAGTGTTTCCGTCATCTGTGGCACTCTGTCTACAGAGCAGAAAGGTCATTGACATCATGTCATCAAATCTCAACACATTCCTAGGGGACCGAGGAAAAACAAACACAAACAAAAGAATGAACAAACAAATGAAGGGAACAAATCGCTCCTAGCATTCATACAAAGAAGCCAGACTTCACTAGGGGGTGGGGCATGAGTCCTCCACCCCCACAGTAGGCCTGCTTAACTCTGGAACCTTTCAGCATGACCAGCAATCCAATAAGGCAGTACCCTGGCTGTGCCATTAGCTCATTAGGTGGAGACGAGTGTCCGCATTGATCTGTTTATCTCTCAGGCCCGGCTGCTGGAGAAAGGCCAGCTGTTTCCCTGAGAGCTGACTTTCCTCTTGACTCATCACAGAGCATCAGGGGAGTCCACTCCTTTGTCCCTTTCAAGCTCAAGGTCACTGGAGTGCAGAGCAGGAGTCAGACCACAGTGGTGCCTTCTGAGAGCTTCAGACATTGCATCTCCTCCTCCATCCTTTTAATTCTCCCCTGGAGGTGACCCCTTTGGGAAATGAAAAATATGGTGGGCAGTGCTTGGGCTTGCAAGGGGACAGATCTCGGCTTGATACCAGGCACTACTGCTTGTATGCTACCTGTATGACTTTGGGGAAGTCATTTCCCCTCTGTGAGCCCAAATGTTCTCCTTTGCAAAGCAAAGCTAATAACATATAGATCTCTGCAGGGATTGGTTGATATAAATATGTGAGAGAACAGGCGCAATGTCTAGCTCAGTGCTAGGTGCAGAAGAAATACCAGAAAATCTTACCTGAGCTGCCACTTCTGAGAAACAGGGTTTTAGGAATAGTATACATATCTGTCAGTCAGGATTTGATCATGGGATTTTTGTGAGACTGATATGAAAGTATATGGGGGAGTATAGCTATTATTACACAAATAATTTTGTTCATAGAAGGCTCATTCAGAATGAGCAATATCAAGGATATATGATCTTCTACCCTGGACTCAGTTAAAATTGTCAACTTGCCTATATATCTCTTGTCTCATACGNGGTTTTAGGAATAGTATACATATCTGTCAGTCAGGATTTGATCATGGGATTTTTGTGAGACTGATATGAAAATATATGGGGGAGTATAGCTATTACTACACAAATAATTTTGTTCATAGAAGGCTCATTCAGAATGAGCAATATCAAGGATATACGATCTTCTACCCTGGACTCAGTTAAATTGTCAACTTGCCTATATATCTCTTGTCTCATACGTGGTATTTAGCTCATGAAAAGTACATTGCTTAACAGGTTAATTGTATTTAATGCTTTTAAAAATAGGAAGTAGTTTGTTGAAACACCAAACATGTAACCTCTTAGTTATCAGTAATAATGGGGCCTGGGTTGTATTAGATAATATTGGCAAAATATGTTTTTCCAAATCACTACAACTGTCTTCTTTTTATTTGATTGAATGTTCCCATTTGATTAATATTTCCCTTTTCACTTTCTAAGTTTCCTTCTTTTCAGGCTACTGTCCAACTCTTAATTTAATGCCACGTTTAAGCTGTAAATATCCTCATTGTAGAGAATATATGAAAGAATAATTAAATTTACATTGCTCCTAATTCCATAAGTCAACATGTCACTATACTTCTTGCCAAAGTTTTTCTTTGTGCTTTTGTGCATTTTTAATAAAAATGGGTATCATAGTGCATTTGTCTTTTTTTACCCAATGAAATACTATGATCATTCCCTACATTTTAAATATTCCTCAAAAACTGTGTTTTAAGAACTGCATAATCCATAGCATGTATGTGAACAGCTTATTTAATTACTTCTCCTTATTCCCTATTTAGGTAATTTCCAATTTTTTACTATTACAGTTTGCATCTGTCATTATTTCCTTAGAACAGCATTCTTTTTATCCTTATCAAAGGCATTGACAGTAAATTATTGACTACTTTTAAAGAAAAATGACCCCCTCCCAAGTCCAAGGCTTGCATGCTGCTTTGTTAGAGTCTGGGATACCCCCTGGTGGAGGTTATAGAACATGGCCAAAATGCATCACACACTCCCTGATAAGGGGACTCAAAGATTCTGGGTGCAGAGTCTTTGGAATTCAGCATATGCAGAAGATTTCTCTTCCTTTCCTCCTCTTTTTCTCTCTCTCTCTCTCTCAAATACACATACACCAAAACCACAGGAAAATTAAATGGAATAACCAAATGAAAAAAAATCAAGAAAGCTCAGCCCTAAAGTTGTTTTCAATTTAAAGCCAGGCCCTGGCTGCCCTGCCTCCCTGCCACCCAGGTGCCTACAACATACAACATTGTTCAGAGGCTGTTTGCTTGGCTAGAGGTGCCCTAGATTAGAAATCTGCCCATTAAGACACTAGATGGAGCCAGATGGGAACGTTTCTGCTCTCGCTGCAGAGGAACCATTTTCTCTGCTCTTTCCTTTTCAGGAGCAGTAGCATGATATGGCTGATCTCACAGAAAACCTCTAGTAGTCTTCATTTGAGCTGCCCTCAATCAGTCATTCCTAGAACATTCACCAAGCCCTTGCTCTGAGTCAGCTTTCAGACACAAAGCTGAGTCAAACACAGTCCTCACCTTCTTCCTCTGGAGGGGCGTGCGGGCTGGTGGGAGACACCACTGAGATAACAGGCTGATCTTGCTTTACTTTTCTTTGCTCTTTCTAGACTCCAGGCAACAGGGCCCAACACATTGCCTGATCTTGCACTGGAATTCTCCAGCTTCTTGACTTCCTTCTTGCAATTTTCTCTCTCAGAAAAGAGATTTCCTTCTATTTCTTTGTATCTAAATCTTAACCTCTATCAGGCCCAATCCAAATGCTTCCTCCCCTGGGAAGCCTTTCCTGATTTTTCCCACACAGAATTCCTCTTTGGTCCCTTTAACCCTTTATTTAGCACACCAGTTCTCAAGCTTTACCATGTATCAGAATCACCTGGGGACTGGATCCCACTCTCAGCGTTTCCAATTTAGGAGATCTGGGGAACAGCATAGGAATCTGCATTTATAACAAGTTCTCATGATGTTTCTAATGGTCTAGGGAGCATACTTATGGGTCAGAGAACACAGGGAGATTTGGGCAGAGGTGCAGGTCTGCAGAGAGCACGTACCCTCCATGTATCCCTTCCACTGGATATTCGTCTGAATGCTTTATCATAACCTGTAATCAACTGCTAAACACAGGGATGCCATTCCAAGGCCTGAGAGTGGGCTCTTGTCTCATACTCGGCACTGAATTGTACGAGGAGACACACGTGCTGACAAGGCAAGAGATGTTACTGTGAAGGGACGCCCTGGTGGAGAGCAGCAGTCTTCTTCCACGTGACCCTTCATATACTACCAGGTCATTGAAAAGGGGGTGATGGCGATGAGGAAGATGAGGACTTTTTTCTCTCTAGTCAAAAATCAATGCAAAACAGTGTCCTGAAAAAACCTGTGATGAAAAAAAAATGTCCATCCCAGCTTTAAGACCTTATGTTGAAAGGAACTAATGAGAAAGCTGATTAGAGTATGGCATCTGCCTGCAACGCAGGAGACCCAGGTTCAATCCCTGGGTTGGGAAGATACTTTGGAGAGGGAATGGCAGTCCCCCCCAGTATTCTTGCCTGGAGAATCCCATGGACAGAGGAGACTGGCAGGCTACACAATCAATGGGGTCGCTAAGTGTTGGACATACTAACACTACACTAGGGAGCACACTATGAGAACCACTGTGAGCATTAACATGTGCCAAGCATGATGCTCCATGTCAGCAACGTCACAGCGACCGTCACTGTCCTTGCCCGTAAGGATAGCACAGGCTGGGGACAGGAGAAAGAAACAGGACAGCACTTTGCTGTTCCAGAGTCTTGTGAGGAGTGCTCCAGAAGCAGAAACACAGATGCAGTTAACTGTCCTCATAGTGTTAGGAGGACCAAAACCTTCACAGAGGGAATGGCATTTGAGCTGGCCTTGAAGGATGCCCAAGACTTCATCAGGATCAGAAAAGGTCAACATCATGTGCCGAGGTACCAAAAGCCCCAGCATATTCAGCATGTGATAAAATATTTATCGGGTGTGGGACATGGGGAGAATGGGCAATATCCTTAGAAATGTGAGGGTGATAGGAGATAGCCTAGAAGACTTGAATGCCATGCTAAGAAGTTTTGATTTCATCCTCCAGATGAATGAAGTAATAGAGAAATAACATGGTAGAGATTTCCTAATGGAAGAATCAGTCTGATTGTAGTGCGGAGTCTGGACTGCCAGTGGCAAGACGGGAGGGGTGAGAAGTCTGTTAAAATTGACTAGGCAAGAAATGATGACAGCTGGACGTGATGGATTGGGAAGTCTAATGGGCTTGGACTCAATCACGCATATCTGAGGGAAAAATGCAAGATCTCTGGAGCCTTAGGTGAGCTTTGCCTTCCTCTCACTCCTTTCCCAAGCCCCTACCTTTAACTTCTTATCTGGCTGTTATAGTTAGGTCCTGCCTGCCTCTGTGCTAGAGCACTCACCACCTGAACACACTACCTGCCTCAAATCCCATTTCCTACCAGTGACTATAGCCCTGGTTCTCTCCAAAGCCTCTGTTTCTTTGTCAGATCTGTGTGCAGGTCCCTGACTGGTCACACTAACCTAACTGGGGGAGTCTTAGCTGTGTCTCAGATTTCTCATCTCTCTGTCTCAACTATCAGGTAGGGACAGTAATATTTCCTCAATGGCCTTTATTGCAAACTGCAAGAAGATAGGATGATGATGATAAATCATCCCCAGACCCATTGGACAAAGATAGGCATTATTGTTTTTGTTGTTGTTCAGTTGCCAAGTTGTGACCCCATAGACTGCAGCATTCCTGTCCCTGTCCCTCACCATTTCCCAGACTTTGTTCAAGTTCATGTCCATTGAATCAGTGATGCCATTCAACGATTCTCATACTCTGTCACCCTCTTCTTCTGCCTTCAACCTTTCTTAGCATCAGGGTCTTTTCCAATGAGTTGTCCCATCACATCAGGTGGCCAGAGTATTTGAGCTTCGGCTTCAGCATCAGTCCTTCCAATGAATATTCGGGGTTGATTTCCTTTAGGATTGACTGGTTTGATCTCCTTGCTGTCCAAGGGACTCTCAAGAGTCTTCTCCAGCACCATAGTTCAAAAGCATCAATTCTTTGGCAGTCAGCCTTCTTTACGGTCCAACTCTCACATCCATACTTGACTACTGGAAAGACTATATATAGCCTTGACTATATGGATCTTTGTCAGCAAAGTGATGTCTTTGCTTTTTAATACACTGTCTAGATTTGTCCTTGTTTTCCTTCCAAGAAGCAATCATTTTCTAATTTCATGGCTGCAGTCTACCATCCGCAGAGAAGGTATGTGTATTATCTGGGTATATGTATTCATCCTGAAATGAATTATATTATTTGCAACTATGATCTCCCCATATTCATTTATTCATTCACTTAACAACAGGTTTTCCATTATCTCATATGCTACCAGCTCCATGCTAGGCATATGGAATAATAGAAAGATACGGATTTTGGAATCAGTCCTTGCTATGCCTTTGCCAGCCCTGTGACCTTAAGTTATTCAGCATCTCTAAGTCTCCATTTCTTCATCTGAAAAGTGAGGACTGTGATGTTTTGCACATAAGGACTAAATGACTTTAATGAGATAGAGCCTAGACAGTGCCTGGTCACATAATCAGTGTTTCAGTTCAGTTCAGTCACTCAGTTGTGTCTGGCTCTTAGCAACTCCATGAATTGCAGCACGCCATTAGTATCAGTTTCCTTCCTCCCATTATTCTCATTTTCTTGTTCATTCAACAAGTATGCAATACAATATGTACAGGGCACCACGCCAGGCACTGGGGAAGACATAGCCTCATTCTCTTGGAGCTAACATCCAGGTGGATCAATTATCTCATGAAGACTTCCCAGAGAAAATGACAGTTAGGTGAAGACTTGAAAGGTAAATAGAAGTTAGTCAGACAAAGATCTGTGAAAGAATGTTCCAGGCTGGTTTAAGACTCCAGAGGCCTGAGACTATCAGGAATACTGGAGAAAGTCAAAGCAGTTCAAGATGGCTGGAGCACCGTTGAGGACTGAAGAGAGCAAAAGCCACTCAGGACACGAATTCAAGGTAGCGGCTGAGAAAAATATGCTTCCAAAGGATTTTGGCAGGAGAATGACATGGTCAGTTTTACATCTTAGAAAGATACCTCTGAATTTACTTTGGAGATGAGTGAAGGCAGAGACTTCAGGCAGGAGATTATTGTAGTTATCAACATGAGAAATTATGTAGTCTTTAACTGAGATAGTAGCTGTAGGAATGGAGAAGCAGGCATTTTAAGTTCTGTTTATGACAGGATACCAGAGAGAGAGCTAAATAGTGGAAGGAATTCTAGAATGACACCTAGGTTTCTCATCTGAGTAATCAAGAGAATAGTGATGCCATACCCTGAGCTAAAGACAGGTCCCTAAGGGGAGGAGCAAGCTTTGGTAAAACTCATGACTTCAGTTGCAATGGATTCTGAAGTACCTGTGAGACATCATTCTGGTGGTGCTCGGGTCATGTTCTCAGGTCACTCCAGGCCCAGGCCTTGCTCTCAGGCCATCTTTCTTCCCAGTTGGCCATGTGGGCCAAAGACATGTATTCTTGGCAGATAGATATAGTAGAAGCCATTTTGAGTGAAAGGGGTACAGACTCTGCATGGATAATCAAGATTTGAGGACCAATGGCAGAATTTAGAGAAACAGTTTACTTAAAAGTTAACCGCATATTAATTAACTAGAATACTTGTCCAATAAAGATCTGAGAATACATCAGGGTTTGGGTATCACATTTCCTGAATCAACAATCCCAACATGTTTTAATGATGAATTTTCTGCTGATTTGGCAATTTTCATGAAAGATTTCATAGAGATTTAAAAGTTATATCACCACTGATTGTACTTTTAACAAATCCTTTTAAGGGAAAAGAATAAGGTTACAGTCACTCATTCATTTATTCATTCTTCACACATTTACTAAGCAAAAGCTTGTTGCTAGGCTCTATGGCAGTTTAGAAACACAGAAATGAAGGAGTTCCTGTTGGTGAAAGCTTCAAGTCTAGTGGGGAAACAGGTGAATTAACAGACAATGGCAAGTCAATGAGTGAAATACCAGGACAGATGCCAAAAGCAGGGGAGAGCGGACGGCACAGGCAAAGGGGGCCCTAAGGAAACTGGGGCTCATGATGTTATTAATAACTCCCCCACAGGGTTTCTTTTAGCTTTGAGGAAATACCGCTACCCAATATTTAATAAATAATTCATTCTTTTTTGTCAAAAGGTTATTGGCAAGTCTCTGAGTCATGCGTTTGGATTATTAAGGTAAATCTGACAGTTTTGGTGGTCATCAACAAGGTTTTCTTGTCTCCCACAGCTAGTATTCAGAGAAAATCACCCTGGAATACTGCTTATCTCTGGCACCGAAACATAAAAACAGAAAGAATGATAAATAAAAATCAAATATTTTCTTCATGTGTAGAATACTAATGTTCTCCTTATGAAGAAGAAAATCATTTAAAAATACATAATAAAATAACTGCTATGAGCTTCCACACTTCTTTGGAGTGTGTGGGCCTGAGGACGAGAAAAGCAGCATTTGCCCCGGCTTCATGTGAAAGAGGCCGCATGGAATAGCAAATGGGATTTGGTGTCAGACTGATCTCAAAGTCTTTGTGACCTTGAGAAAGGCACTTTTGGTAGCTCAGATCCAGTTCTTTCATTCACAAAACATATATAAAACAATATAAAGTGTACCTCAGAGGATAGTCTTGAGAATTAAATAAATTGATATTTGGAAAGTCTAGTGCAGTATTTAGATTTTTTACATTTTATTTATTTAATTTTTTATTTCATTGGCTGTCCCTAGTGGCTCAGATGGTAAAGAATCTGCTTGCAATGCAGAAAACCCGGGTTTGATCCCTGGGTCAGGCAGATCCNCTGCTTCTGTTAGGTCCATACCATTTCTGTCCTTTATTGTGCCCATCTTTGCATGAAATGTTCCCTTGGTATCTCTAATTTTCTTGAGGAGATCTCTAGTCTTTCCCACTCTATTGTTTTCCTCTATTTCTTTGCATTGATCACTGAGGAAGGCTTTCTTATCTCTCCTGCTGTTCTCTGGAACTCTGCATTCAAATGGGTATATCTTTCCTTTTCTCCTTTGCTTTTCATTTGCCTTCTTTTCACAGCTATTTGTAAGGCCTCCTCAGACGGCTATTTTGCTTTTTCGCATTTCTTTTTCTTGAGGATGGTCTTGATCCCTGTCTCCTGTACAATGTCATGAACCTCTGCCCATAGTTCATCAGGCACTCTGTGTGTCAGACCTAGTCCCTTAAAACTATTTCTCACTTCCACTGTATAATCATAAGGAATTTGATTTAGGTCATGCCTGAATGGTCTAGTGGTTTTCTCCACTTTCTTCAATTTCAGTCTGAATTTGGCAATAAGGAGCTCATATTCCATTGTATATACATACCACATCTTCTCTATGCATCCTTCTGCTGATGGACATTTAGGTTGCTTCCATGTCTTGGCTGTTGTAAATAGTGCTGTAATGAACACTGAGGGGTGCAAGTAGCTTTTTCAGTTATGATTTTCTCCAGGTATTTTCCCAGGAGTGGGATTCCTGATCATATGGTAATTATAGTTTTAGTTTTTCAAGGAACCTCTGTACTGTTTTCCATAGTGGCTGTATCAATTTACCTTCCCACCAAAAGTATAAGGTGAAGTTGCTCAGTCATGTACAACTCTTCGCGACCCATGGACTGTAGCCCACGAAGCTCCTCTGTCCATGGGATTCTCCAGGCAAGAATACTGAAGTGGGTTGCCATTTCCTTCTCCAGGGGATCTTCCTGACCCAGGGATCGAACCCAGGTCTCCCACATTGCAGGCAGACGCTTTAACCTCTGCATCACCAGGGAAGCAGCCAAAAGTATAAGAGGGTTCCCTTTTTCCATACCCTGTCCAACATTTTTGTTTGTAGATTTTCTGATGATGGCCATTCTGATTGGTGTGAGATGATACCTCCTTGTAGTTTTGATTTGCATTTCTCTAATAATTAGTGTTGTTGAGCATCTTTTCATGTGTTTGTTGACCATCTGTATGTCTTCTTCAGAGAGATGTCTATTTAGATCTTCTGCCATTTCTTGATGATTTTTTTGTTTGTTTTTTGATAGTGAGGATAGTAAGCTGCATAAGCTGATTTTTTTCCTCCAGCTTATTGAGGTATGTTTATATATATATATATATGGTTAAATAATCACCACCATCAAGCTAACTAACATATCCATCACTACACAGAGTTACCTTTTTTTTTCCTAAAGAGAACATATACAATCTACTCTCTTAGCAAATTTCATATATACAATGTGGTATTAACTATAGACACTATGAGGTATATTAGTTCCTCAAAACATATTCATAGTTTGTACTCTTGAGCAATCATCTCCCCAGTTTCCCTGCCTCTCAGACCCTGGCAACTACCATTCTACTCTGCTTCTATGACTTCAATTATTTTTGGTTCTTCATGTAAGTAAGATTATGCAGTATTTGTCTTTCTGTGTCTTGCCTATTTCAGTTAATGTAATATCCTTCAAGTACAGACATGTTGTAACAGATGGCGAGTTTTCCTTTTTTCAAGGCTAAATAATATTTCATACATATATATGTGTGTGTGTCATAGTTTCTTTATCCATCCATTAATGGACATTTTGGTTATTTCCATATCTTCACTACTGTGAATAATGCTGCAATGAATATGGGAATGCAGATATCTCTCTAAGATATTGATTCCATATACATAAAAGTGAAATTGATGGATCATAAGGTATTTCTGTTTTTAATTTTTTTGAGGACTTCCATAGTGACAGTGTTGTTGTTGTTTTGTTGCTAAGTTGTGTCCAACTCTTTTGCAACCCCATGGGCTGTAGCCACGAGGCTCCTCTGTCCATGAGATTTCCCAGGCAAAACTACTGGAGTGTGTTGCCATTTCCTTCTCTGGGGCATCTTCATGACCCAGAGATTGAACCTGCATCTTCTGTATTGGCAGAGGAGTCTTTATCACTGAGACACTGGGGAGCCCAATATTGATAGTACTGATTTACATTTCCAGTTATAGTACATGAGTTCCCTTTTGTACATCCTCACAACCCTTATATTTTGTCTTTTTAGTAATAGCTATTCTAACATATGTGAGGTGGTGCCTTCTCACAGTTTTGATTTGCATGGCCCTGATGAGCTCCGGGCTCCAAAAATCACTGCAGATGGTGACTGCAGCCATGAAATTAAAAGACACTTACTCCTTGGAAGAAAAGTTATGAGTAACCTAGATAGTATACTCAAAAGCAGAGACATTACTTTGCCAACTAAGGTCCGTCTAGTCAAGGCAATGGTTTTTCCTGTGGTCATATATGGATATGAGAATTGGACTGTGAAGAAGGCTGAGCGCTGAAGAATTGATGCTTTTGAACTGTGGTGTTGGAGAAGACTCTTGAGAGTCCCTTGGACTGCAAGGAGATCCAACCAGTCCATTCTGAAGGAGATTAGCCCTGGGATTTCTTTGGAAGGAATGATGCTAAAGTTGAAACTCCAGTACTCTGGCCACCTCATGCGAAGAGTTGACTCATTGGAAAAGACTGTGATGCTGGGAGAGATTAGGGGCAGGAGGAGAAGGGGACAACAGAGGATGAGGTGGCTGGGTGGCATCACTGACTCAATGGACGTGAGTCTGAACTCTGGGAGTTGGTGAGGGACAGGGAGGCCTGGCGTGCTGCGATTCATAAGGTCGCAAAGAGTCAGATACGGCTGAGTGCCTGAACTGAACTGAACCGAAGAGGTTTTTTTTTTGTTTTTTTTTTTTTTGACCTTTTACATGCTTAAGTTTTTTTCTATATTAAAAAAAACATGATTATGAACTAATGCATAACATGCCCACATCTGAGCAAGTAACTTTAACTTGTATTCGTCTTTTCTGACTTCAGTGTATTTTATTGTAATACTCACTGACAATACACTCACTTGCTACTTATAAAATATGGAAATTTTTTGGGATTTTACTATCATAAATGAGATAACAGGTCAGAGTATATTTGGAAACATTTGAGAAATTCAGGGATGAATGTTTGCTCTAGTCTTTGGATCAATTGTGATCTGTTGACACCAAATTCCCATCAACATAGGTATGTAAGATGCTTGAGTTTTATCAGTTTGACCCTTAGAATTCCTAAATGTATCTTCATGGTATAATTCCCAGAGTATGATAATTTGTTTTTCTGAATCAATAGACAGGACACATATGAATACAATAAACAAACTGAGACAAGTAGTAAATCAGAGAGCTTGGAATCCATTTGGTTGAGCTCAACATTTATCATGTACCTGTTTGAAAAATATCCAGACCAGAATTTGAATCTTGATCTTACTACATAGTTCTTTGTCTCATTACCTTATGAGTCAACAGACTCCTTACTAAT
This sequence comes from Neotragus moschatus, assembly GCA_006410615.1. Classification (NCBI taxonomy): domain Eukaryota; kingdom Metazoa; phylum Chordata; class Mammalia; order Artiodactyla; family Bovidae; genus Neotragus; species Neotragus moschatus. Next base: position 706,056 of record SJYA01000419.1, on the reverse strand, counting down.
TGATTGGGAATAATATTAAATAGCCTCAATGACCATAAATAAGATTAAGTTAAATAATGAAAAACGGTGATTCTCACCCTTAGCTGTGCCTCAGTATTACCTGGTAATGTTTTAAAACATACCCCTTCCCCTAGAGTCAAACTTAGTTAATTTGGTGTTGGGTCAGAGCGTCAGTAGTTTTTAACACTGAAGCTTTTAGCACCACATCACAGTTCATTGTTGGTCACACTTGCACCTAGACATATTACTGGGGTTCCAGTGTGACTCAGCACTAACCTACCGTGTGGCTATAAGCAAAGCCTCTTTCTCTCATTAGTACTTGACTTTCCTCATCAATTAAACAACATCATCACAATATCAAATGTGGTTCATAGCTCCTCTTGTACACACCTTGCAAGGCTGCTAGGACATAAAAGAATGAACAAAAGAATGTTTTATAAACATATAATAAAACATTCATATTCTGTGAGGGGCGAACTCTTTCATATCAGCATTTAAACATAGTAAAATGTCGTCTACCTTAAAACAAAACAAAAGTAGCTTCCTCAACCTGATATCTTCTCCATGTTCTCTCTTCCACTCTTCTACTCTCCTTTCCCTGCCCCTCGCTCTTTTAGCCAAAGTTTGTTAAAAAGCATTTACTACCCTTGCTGTCTGTACTTTCTCATTTCCTACTAATTTCCCAGTGCTTCAAAGTCTGACTTCTGCTCCTCTCTGCTGAAGCTGTTCTGACCAGAGTTATCAAATGCTGTTCTAATTTTTGCTATGACACTGCTGACCATTCCCTTCCTCTGGAAACAAAATTTCCCATGGGCTTCTGTGACATAGCATTCTGCTTGGTGCCCTTCTAGCTCCTTGGCCATACCTTTCCAGTTTCCTTCCCTGGCAACTGTAACTGTTGTTCAGGTGTTGGAATTTGTCAAGGCTCTGTCTTAGGCTGCCTTCCCTTTTGTCCTCTACCGCCTTTCTGCATGATCTCATCCCATCCCATGGTTTCAATTATCATCTCTCTGCAGCAGACATCCAAATCTGTGCCTCAGCCCTTTGTTTTCTCTGAAGCTCCAAACCTTTCTATCCAACTTCCCACTTAATAGCTCTCCTATGATATCCCACAGGCATGTCAGTTGTGCTTTAAAACAGAACTCATTATCTCTCTCCAAATTCAAAACTAGTTTTTTTTTTTTTTCCACACAGTTTGGAAAATTGCATGGCCATTTATTTCAGTTTCCAGGCCCCAAAACTCTCAAATCATTTGTGATTCCTCCCCACCTCACCCTCAAAAGCAGCAGAACTCAGTCACTCAGACTTATTGATTCCTCTTCCCCCTACTTCTCTACTTTAGGTGACCATCATGTCACTCTTTCACATAGAACCTTCTGGAACTTCCCATATTGTTAAAGGCAAGGTTTTCAAACTTGGCTTACAAAATCTAGCATGATCTGGTGTTTGCCTCTCTTTCCAACTCATCTCACTCATCTCTTCTCCTTACAGTTCCTCCTGTAGCTATACAAAACTTTTTAGTTCCCTGGATGTACTTTGCTTTCTCTCATCTCTGACATCCTCTTGGCAGGAATACTTTGCCTTGCCCCTTTCATCCTGTGTGAGCTAACTCCCACTTGCCCTTCAGAATTACATCCATATACCACTTTCTCTCGGACACGTTCATTGATTCCCTTGGTCCCAAGTTTACTGACCTTTCTATTTATTCTCGTAGCTCCCTGTGCCTACTTCTCTCACAGGCTTGTCAGTAATTACCTACTTATCTGTCTCTAGCCCAAAAAGTGATAGAAAGGATGGACCATGGTTTTCTTGTTCTTTTCTATATTTCCAGTGGCTATCTTTATGGCCTGGCATATGATTGATGCTTGGTATATACTTGTCAAGTGAGTGAATGAAGGAATAAATGAATGAATGATGAATAAATGGAAAAAATAAGAAGAGGTCTCTGGCCTCAAGCAGCTCAGCTTATTGTAGATGACAGGTATAGTTTCCATTATCTGTAATGGAGGTGGAATAGAATCAGTAGTAACTTGGTGCAAAGTACTAAGAAAAGGAAAAGGAGATATTTCAATTGGCAAGATCATAACAATATTTCAGTGGAGATGGCAGTGGAGTTAACCCTTAATAAAATATCAACTATAATAATTTGGATGATGGTAAGTGCTGTAAATGGGTGCTTACAATGTGTTCATTGTTTGTTGTTGTTTAGTTGCTAAGTGAAAAGGTCAGTTTTCTTTCCAATCCCAAAGAAAGGCAATGCCAAAGAGTGTTCAAACTACCACAAAATTGTACTCATCTCACACACTGGCAAAGTAATGTTCAAAGTTCTCCAACTGAGGCTTCAACAGTACATGAACCAACAAATTCCAGATGGATTTAGAAAAGGAAGAGGCACCAGAGATCAAATTGTCAACATCCGTTGAATCATAGAAAAGGCAAGAAAATTCCAGAAAAACATCTACTTCTGTTTTATTGACTATGCCAAAGCCTCTATGTGGATCACAACAAACTGTTGAAAATTCTTAGAGAGGTGGGAATACAAGACCACCTTACCTGCCTCTTGAGAAATCTGTATGCAGATCAAGAAGCAATAGCTAGAACTGGACATGGGAAAACAGATAGGTTCAAAATCAGAAAAGGAGTACACCAAGGCTATATATTGTCACCCTACTTATTTAACTTATATGCAGAGTATATCATGCGAAATACTGGACTGGATGAAGCACAAGCTAGAATCAAGATTTCTGAGAGAAATATCAATAACCTGAGATATGCAGATAATACCACTCTTATGGCAGAAAGTGAAGAGGAACTTGATGAAAGCAAAGAGACTCTTGATGAAAGTAAAAGTGGAGAGTGAAAAAGCTGGCTTAAAACTCAACATTCAAAAACCAAAAATCAAGGCATCCAGTCCTATCACTTCATGGCAAATAGATAGAGAAACAATGGAAACAGTGACAGACTTTATTTTCATGGACTACAAAATCACTGCATATGGTAACTGCAGTCATGAAATTAAAAGTCATTTGCTCCTTGGAAGAAAAGCTATGACCAATCTAGACAGCATATTAAAAAGCAGAGACAATACTTTGCTGACAAAGGTCCATCTAGTCATCTAGTCAAAGCTATGGTTTTTCCAGTAGTCATATATGGATGTGAGAGTTAGACCATAAAGAGAGCTGAGTGCCAAAGAATTGATGTGTTTGAACTGTGGTGTTGAAGAAGACAACTGAGAGTCCCTTGGACTGCAAGGAGATCAAAACAGTCCATCCTAAAGGAAATCAGTCCTGAATATTCATTGGAAGGACTGATGTTGAAGCTGAAGCTCCAATACTTTGGCCACCTGATGAGAAGAACTGACTCATTGGAAAAGACCTTAATGCTGGGAAAGATTGAAAGCAGGAGGAGAAGGGGATGACAGAGGATGAAATGGTTGAATGGCATCACCAAATCAATGGACATGAGTTTGAGCAAGCTGTGGAAGTTGCTGATGGACAGGGAGGCCTGGCATGTTGCACACAATGGAGTCNTGACTCATTGGAAAAGACCTTAATGCTGGGAAAGATTGAAAGCAGGAGGAGAAGGGGATGACAGAGGATGAAATGGTTGAATGGCATCACCAAATCAATGGACATGAGTTTGAGCAAGCTGTGGAAGTTGCTGATGGACAGGGAGGCCTGGCATGTTGCACACAATGGAGTCACTAAGAGTCAGACACAACTGAGTGACTGAACTGAACTGATAGTCACTAAGTGGTATCCAACTCTTCTGTGACATTTTGGGCTATAGCCCATCAGGTTCCTCGGTCAATGGGATTTCCCAGACAAGAATACTGGAGTGGGTTGCCATTTCCTTCTCCAGAGGATCTTCTTGACCNAGTGAACTCCAGGAGATGGTGATGGACAGGGAGGCGTGGCGTGCTGTGATTCATGGGGAAGTAAAGAGTCAGACATGACTGAGCGACTGAACTGAACTGAACTGAAGGCATCAGAAAAGCCCATATAATATGTTAGGCATTGTATCAAATACCTTACATGTAATATCTCATTTCCTTCAATAACCTATAAGTTGGTCCTTTTTATTTCCAATTTGTAGACAAGGAAATAGAGAGGTTCAATATCTTGAGCTAGGACCTCTCAGGGACAAGAGCTTCACAAATTCTTCTTTTAATTCCAGTGCAGAGCACGGAACCTGGCACAAGGTAGGAACTCATCCACAGTGATCAAACAAGATTAACAGTTTTAGAGATCTAATGTACAGGACGTTGATTANTGGTCCTTTTTATTTCCAATTTGTAGACAAGGAAATAGAGAGGTTCAATATCTTGAGCTAGGACCTCTCAGGGACAAGAGCTTCACAAATTCTTCTTTTAATTCCAGTGCAGAGCACGGAACCTGGCACAAGGTAGGAACTCATCCACAGTGATCAAACAAGATTAACAGTTTTAGAGATCTAATGTACAGGACGTTGATTATAGGCAATAATAATATATTTTATATTTCAGTGTTGCTAAGAAAGTAAATCTGAAATGTTTTCGCCACAAAAAAAAAAGAAATGGTAACTATGCAATAGCATGAAAGTGGTAGCAAATGCCGTGATGGTGAACATTTTGCAATATGTAAGTGTATTAAATCAACACTGTTGTAGGACCTAAATCTATAGAGATTTTTGCATCAATTATATCTCAACAAAACTGTAAAAATAAGACAAAAGGAAAAAAATTTATCAAATGAGACAATACATGGGAGAACAAAAATTTTTTTTAAGCAACATGAATGAGCTTGATGGGCTCAGAAACAGGCTATATTTTTTGTAAAGGATCTCACAAAACTCTCTCTCTCTCTCTCTCTCTCTCTCTCACACACACACACACACACACACACACACATACACAGAGAGAGAGAGAGAGAGAGAGTTCTGTTCAGAAACATCCAAGGATGTTTAATATTAGCCAACAAAGCAATAGCATGTCTGTGCTGACTCAGCTTTGAGCTCTGTTAGCTGTCCTGCCTCCTGGAAATAAATGAAGGAAACCCAAAAGCCTAGGAATGTTCCCCTGATGTGGTATAGATTAGCTTTGGTAGTAAAGATCGGAAGGGATAGAAATAGCCCACAACAAAAAAGAACTGCCATATGGACAAGTCCACTTGGTGAAAAATACTTTAATGACTAGCAGCAATTACGGCCACCTCCTTTCCTCTCTGGAATGCCATTCCCTAGGGAATACCTCAACACTGTAGCCCTTGGCCAGGGCACCCACGGGCAGTTTATTGAAGGAAAAGAAAAGCCTGTCAGAGCTGTCATTCTGTCTCTTGCTTCTGTCACCCCCTGACTTGTTTGTGAAATTCCTAAATTTGGTTGTGAGCTGACTGTTTTGACAGTCTGTCTTAATGAATGTTTTTCTTAAGCTCTTGGGGGTCTGCATATTCTTCTGCATCTGGGTGATATGGAAAGACTTCCTGCTTTTTAGGAGCTAGGGAGCCTCTTAAAATGTCTCTTAGAGAATCTACCACATCAGAAGTCTTCAATGAGAACTGCAGGGCACTCTTGCTAAAAAAAATAACTTTCCTTCCTCTGAGTCCCAACCAAAAGTGAGTTTTAATTATTTTCATAAGAACTTTTAAAGAGATAGTCCTGATAAATAATAATGCTTGGTAAATTTCTTTTTTTAATAAATTTATTAATTTTCTGTGAATTTCATACAGTGCTTGAATGTTATGTTTGTATTTGACCTCACATGAGAACAATGGTATTTAATGAGTATCTGCTTTCTGCTTTATATAGCCAAGATTGCCTTTGGGCAGTCTCATCTGTGTGGAATTCAGAAAACTGAAATCCTCTTGAGAGATGTCACAAGATCCCCATTTATTGTGTCACACACTGAGAAAAAAAAATTATGGTTAATTAAGGAGTAACCAGGGAAAACTGGGTCTATGTACTTCTTTTGTCCCAGTCTAAGAACTAAAAATCTGATCACAATAGCTAGATGAGATTCATCAAGTTCAAACTTTTCTCTCAGAGCTGGGAAAGAATTTTGAAATTTAGATTTATGGAAAAGCACGAGGACTCAGTGAGGATGAATACATCACATGGAATGAGAAATGTGTACAGGTGGCCATAGTAAAAACATGAACACAAGCATAGCCCAAGGCATTTAGTAGAATTCTGGTGTATTGTGCTTTCAATTCCTTCCCCATAAGAAATTTGTGGAAACTTGTGGTCGCATGTATTAAAGAATGGTATGTATTTCATGTGTTCTGTATTTCTCTTTTTACTGTATTGCATATGCTTTGCCATCTCCCTCTCTTTCATGTGTTGGTGTTTTTGTCCCTAGTAAGTTAGTACTGAAAGATCACTCGCTAATAATAGGAGTCTTATTATTTGAGAAAAAAAATTAGTCCCTGTTTGTGTATTTAGTCCAAATCCATTTTAACTGTAGCCTTTAACACTGGTGTTCCTAAGAGAGGTTTCCGTTTTCTCTAGGATGCTCTCCTGATGCATCGTTTCAGTGGAAGTGGTTTCTCCTTGGGTGTATTTATGAGGCCTGCAGCTCTCTGTCTTGAACCTGAGCATGCTGCAGCCAACTTCCTTAACTTTATGTCACTGCTGTTGAAGTAGAGATAAGAGGAGAGTTTGCTTTTGAGCCTTTCCACAGGAAGAGTAAATCCCTTATTGGGTCATGATAGGAAAAGCGGAATTTTGATGACCATGACATTTCCTGTGTCATGTTAACTACTTTATAAACACCCCGAAGGTGTATGAATTAAGATTACCATACTCTCCACACAGTCCAAACATCCCAGTTACCATTCAACCCTGTTGCCTTGTTTTGCGTGCATGAGTGCTCAGTCACTTCAATCGTGTCCAACTCTCTGCGACCCCATGGACCATAGCCCGCCAGGCTCCTCTATCCATGGGATTCTCCAGGCAAGAATCCTGCAGTGGGTTGCCGTTTCCTTCTCCAGTGATAAAGTATGAGGTGAGTGAAATGAGTGAAGTGAAGTCGCTCAGCCGTGTCTGACTCTTTGCAACCCCATGGACTATAGCCTACCAGGCTCCACCATCCATGGGATTTTGCACACAAGAGTATTGGAATGGGTTGCCATTTTCTTCTCCTTGCCTTCTTTCAGGCATACTCAAATAAGTATAGCTATTTTAGTTAGTAGCTTAAAACAGTTTAGAAGTAGCCAATGTAAAGAGAATGGGCTTGCAAAAGTCAAAAATAATAAGCAGTATGACTGCACGGAAAGACCACTGATCATTTATAACACAGCCAAACAAGGCAAGGGGATAGTGATTTCAGAGTAGATGCAAAAATAGTTCCACAAAAGCAAATTAGGACAAAGCTAATTTGTTTGATATAAATATATTTATTTTAATTGGAGGTTAATTACTTTGCAATATTGTATTGGTTTTGCCATACATCAACAGGAATCTGCCACAGGTATACACGTGTTCCCCATCCTGAACCCCTTCCCTCTTACCTCCCTGTACCCTCCTTCTGGGTTATCCCAGTGCACCAGCCCCAAGCATCCAGTATCCTGCATCGAACCTTGTCTGGTGAATCATTTCATATATGATATTATACATGTTTCAATGCCATTCTCCGAAATCAACCCACCCTTTCCCTCTCCCACATAGTCCAAAAGCCTGTTCTATACATCTGTGTCTCTTTTTCTGTCTCGCATACAGGGTTATTGTTATCATCTTTCAAAATTCCATATATATGCGTTAGTATACTGTATTGATGTTTTTCTTTCTGGCTCACTTCACTCTGTATAATAGGCTCCAGTTTCATCCACCTCATTAGAACTGATTCAAATGTATTCTTTTTAATGGCTGAGTCAAGGCTGTATATTGTCACCCTGCTTATTTAACTTATATGCAGAGTACATCATGAGAAATGCTGGGCTGGAAGAAGCACAAGCTGGAATCAAGATTGCTGGGAGAAATATCAATAACCTCAGATATGCAGATAACACCACCTTTATGGCAGAAAGAGAGTTGGACTGTGAAGAAAGCTGAACACCAAAGAATTTATGCTTTTGAACTGTGGTGTTGGAGAAGACTCTTGAGAGCCCCTTGGACTGCAAGGAGATCTAACCAGTCCATTCTAAAGAAGATCAGCCCTGGGATTTCTTTGAAGGGAATGATGCTAAAGCTGAAACTCCAGTACTTTGGCCACCTCATGCAAAGAGTTGACTCATTGGAAAAGACTCTGATGCTGGGAGGGATTGGGGGCAGGAGAAGAAGGAGACGACAGAGGATGAGATGGCTGGATGGCATCACTGACTTGATGGGCGTGAGTCTGAGTGAACTCTGAAAGTTGGTGATGGACAGGAAGGCCTGGCGTGCTGCGATTCATGGGGTCGCAAAGAGTTGGACATGACTGAGCAACTGAACTGAACTGAATACTCCACTGTGTATATGTACCACAGCTTTCTTATCCATTCATCTGCTGATGGACATCTAGGTTGCTTCCCAAAGTTAATTTATGTTCAGCTTTGCCTGTGTAAGAACATAAGAAAGGGTATGATATGATTTACAGATTCTTTTTGTGATTAGTCTTTTTTTTAATTAATTAATTTATTTTAATTGGAGGCTAATTACTTTACACTATTGTGGTGGTTAGTCTTTCCACATGTACGCAGTTTCCAAACAACTCAGCAAATTTCAAAGCTTCCATATCAGTTTTGAGTATTCTGAATAAAATATCTGCAAACCCATATATATGTGTTAATGGATTTGCAGATATTTTATTCAGAATACTCAAAATTGATATGGAAGCTTTGAAATTTGCTGAATTGTTTGGAAACTGTGTATATATGGAAAGACAAAGACTCTGAGGGAGGGTAGACCAGAGGCATAGACCTGGGTTTAATCTGCAGCTCTTCCCTTTTCTAGCTGTAGAATGGGAAAATTACATTACCTTTCTGAACTTCAGTTTTCTTTACTATACAGTGGAAAAGTATTTCTAATTAATAGAGTGATGTGAGGATAGAATGAGATAAAATAAATCGAGGCACTAGGTCACTGCCTGGCACATTGCTACTGCTCTGCATACCAAAGTATTCTTATTCCCATAAACCTCTGGATAGCTTAGATTATACGAGACATTTGTGTACCCGTACCTGGAAATGCCATTGCAATAAAGCCATAAGCTCCTTTATAGGAATTTTATTTATTTTCAGGGAGATTCACAACTTGCCTATAAAATTAGAAGCTTGGCATCAGGTAGTAGGAAGAAGACGAAAAGAAATCTTTTTTCCAGACCTCCATAAAAGGCAACTTTGTTAACTAGTTTGTATGTCTGACTAGAAAGAGTTTGCCAGCCTCATGCCTTGGGTGACTCTATGAGAGTGAGTTGACCCATTGTGAAGTGATTGGGATTTGGCATGATCACAGGATGCCAGCCAGGGCCTGGAGGAGTGAATCACAATTTGGCTGAAAACTGTTCTCTTGTAAGGTCAAGTTATTGCCTCCCCTCCCACCCAAAAAGAAGAAAAACAGAAAGTCACGAGAAGAATGGCTCCGAGAATAGGAGTCTGCGCAAGCTTTGGAGAAGGAGAAGGAGCTTGGAAGTTACACAGAAATCTTTTTAAAAGTCAGTTTTCCTTGATCTTGCCTTCTCAAGATGCTCGTGTCACTCACACATCCCACCTCCACTCCACAGCCACATGCATGCCCACTCACTGCTCTTCTAGCATTCCTTATTTCTGCTCAAGCAATTCTTTCTTTATCCTCCTCGTCTTGGCCTGGCATAGTCCAAGGATTTGACATTGGTTTCAGCTCTTCTGAAATCTCTTGCAGGATTATTCAGACTGGATGATAAGGCTCTCCACTGGGTCCCCCAAACCTTGCATTTATTATACTGCAACTGTATCAAGAGCCCCTCTAGATTTTAACTTGGCTATCTTAATGCCTACATTGTGACTGAAATATAGTAGACACCCAGTAAAGCTTATTTGAGCTGACTTGAATAAGGGTCGGGAACTCCAAAAAGCTGCAGATAAGGGTCGCTGAAGTGTGAGGCTGGGGAGTAAGGAACTGTGTAGACTGCTACTTCCTTCAAGGTGGTTGGTATAAATTTTCAGAGCATCTTCCCACGAGGCCTTTTCTCCCTCACTTGTTCCAAGTAGAACATGGTTGTGTGGTGTTTTTGTTTTTTTTTTTAAATTATTTATTTATTTATTTTTACTTTACAAAATGCAGTTTTATAGACTGTACCCACTCTCCTGCTTTTGGGATAGATACATGGAGCTTTTTTGAAGTTTTTCTCAGTTCAATTCAGTTCAGTCACTCAGTCGTGTCCGACTCTTTGCGACCCCATGAATCTCAGCACGCCAGGCTTCCCTGTCCATCACCAACTCCTGGAGTTCACTCAAACTCACGTCCATCCATTGAGTTGGTGATGCCATCCAGCCATCTCATCCTCTGTCGTCCCCTTCTCCTCCTGCCGCCAATCCCTCCCAGCATCAGAGTCTTTTCCAATGAGTCAACTCTTCACATGAGGTGGCCAGAGTACTGGAGTTTCAGCTTTAGCATCATTCCTTCCAAAGAACACCCAGGGCTGATCTCCTTTAAAATGGACTAGTCAGATCTCCTTGCAGTCCAAGGGACTCTCAAGAGTCTTCTCCAACACCAGTTCAAAAGCATCAATTCTTCAGCGCTCAGGCTTCTTCACAGCCCAACTCTCACATCCATACATGACTACTGGAAAAACCATAGCCTTGACTACACGGACCTTTGTTGGTAAAGTAATGTCTCTGCTTTTGAATATGCTGTCTAGGTTGGTCATAACTTTTCTTCCAAGGAGTAAGAGTCTTTTAATTTCATGGCTGCAATCACCATCTGCAGTGATTTTGGAGCCCCCAAAAATAAAGTCTGACACTGTTTCCACTGTTTCCCCATCTATTTCCCATGAAGCTTTTCTAAAATCTCTCAAAAAGTAAACAGAGAAATACATGTTTATCGGACACCAGAGTATGCCAACTGACGATTTTATTCATACTATGTCACAACCTGGGTAGTATCACTAGGCCTCATCTTACAGATGACAAAAGCCATGCAGCTAAATACAAGTAAAGGGGATTCTCTTCCATCGCTTACTGTCTTTCTCTTATTGTCACTTAAATTCCATTAAGAAAGGCAGAGTTGAATGTGAGTGCTGACAGTGAATATAGATGGTAAAGGCTCAGGGCTTCAGAGCTTACAAAGTGCTCTCCACATCCAAGACTAAACTGAGTCCACACAAAACTCTGAAAAGCAGGCATCGTAGAGATCACCCACATTGTCCAGCTAGGGAAGAAAGGTATAGAAAGGTGTCACGGCATCCTAAAAGTCACACAGCTCAGGACATCTGACCTTGAGACCATTGTCCCACAGCTCTGACCACCTGACAGTCTTTCACAATTGATATAAACTTGGCTCAGATGTACAGACAGTGGAGCAGATTTCGTGGCCACAGGAGGAGATTTGTCTTCTTCAATCATCTGGTGCACAATGTACTTATTTACTTATTTATAGCTCACATCATTCCACGATGGATTTATTAATACAATGATTTTATATGGTCTTAAGCCGCCTAATCACATAAGCTGATTAAACCAAATCATTTGATTTCTTTGTTTTCATGACAAGAAACAACCAAATTGAATAAAATTTTACCTTCCTCACAAATATGCTCTAACATGATCTCCTCCTGTGCCCCTAGTCCCACCTTTTCCCCCACTCCCCCCAATCTCCCAGAAGTGTCCTCCCACAACCTTTGTTCCCCATGGCTGTACCTCTGTACGGGCTATGTCGTTTGTTTTGTCAACCTGTGACTCCATCTCCGCTCCAAGCCCTACCTCCTTCAGCTCCAATACTTTTCTAACCTGACTTAATCATCCCCTGTATTGAACTGTTGTTCCTCTCTTTAAAAGTATGTCATCCCCTTTATTATATATAGACATCTCTCACATGGTTTTCCTCCCTGACAACCCAGGCTTGATGAGGGCAGAGACTCTGCCTTTCATCTCTGCATCCTTCACAGTGCCTAGCATGATGGCTGGCACGCAGTCATGATCAGCACACGATTTACCTCTCTTTACTAAAAGAGCTTGATGTTTTAGGTAAAACAACATGCTTTCTTTTTATGGGTGAATAAGAAGAGAAAGCTTATTACTTAGCATTAACGCGTCTGCCATTCCCATGGTTCCCACCCCTCTTTTAGGTTTCACTCTAACATTATCTTCTCAGTGGGAGCTTCCCTGACTCCCCTATCTAACATTTTAAGTTCATCTCTAAACCCATTATCTTCCTTTCCTGTCTGATTTTTCTCCACAAAGTAGAGAAAGTGGCACTAAGTAGAAAAGTAGCCCTTATCACTACCTTAATACTATATATTTTATTTTATTTATTATGTTTCCCCCATTAAAAGTAAGCTCCATGAAAGTGGGAGTTTTAACAGTTTTATTCAATATTATATCCCTGGTGCCTATAACAGTGTCTGTCATGTAGCAAGTGGTCAATCTATATTGCTTGAATGGATGAATAAATACTACTATGTATTGTGTGTGTGTGTGTGTGTGTGTGCGCGTGCGCGCGCGCGCACACACACACATGCAAACACATGCAGGCATGCTACCCCTCAGCAGCAAGACACATGAAGAACACTTGCACATTGATTCAGAACTGGGGTTCAGATGGTGGGTCTCAGGATGAAGGGGAGCTTGAGAGTCTTCTACTCTGACCAAGCTGAGTATGTGAGTATGATATTCTACAGTAGGAGGTTTCAACTGTGTCTTTAGATCTGCATTCATCAGTGCTGAGGGGCTTGTTCTCCTATGAGCCATATAATTTTCACATGTTTTTAATCTTTTGGTCAGCATTTAACAAATACTATATGAAATTTGGTAATGCCTTTCTCCTCTCTCTTAAAATTGGAAGTTGTGCTTTCTCTCTCTCTTTCCATTCTTCATTGTGACTCAGCAATGGTTTCTTCTGCACTGTTATGTGGATTAATTTCTATTACTCTTACTACTACTACCACCACCTCTATTTTTTAAGCTTAGTTTAGCACAGATGGTAAAGAATCTGCCTACAATGCAGGAGACCTGGGTCCATTCTCTGTGTTGGGAAGATCCCCTGGAGAAGGGACTGACTACCCACTCCAATATTCTTACTTGGAGAACCTCTTGGACAAAGGATACTGGTGGGCTGCAGTCCATAGAGTTACAAAGGGTTGGAGGTGATTGAGCAATTAACACTTTCCCTTTTATTTGATATAAAAAATGAAAACAATTCTGCCATTTCTCCCACTTTCACATCCTACTTGTGGCAACCACCAATCTTTTCTCTATATTTTAGCTTGGTTTTGAGTTTCTAAATAAAAAGATTTTTCTTTAGATTCTGAACATAAGATAATTATATGATATTTGTCTTTCTCTTCCTTATTGCAGTTAGCATAAGGCCCTTGAGGTGCATCCATTTGTTGCAAATGCGACTGCCCAATATCTCCAGCACCGTTTATGAAAGAGATTATTTTTTTTCCATTGTGTGTTCTTGACTCCTTTACAAATTAATTGACTACATGTGTATGGGTTTATTTCTGGGCTTTTCTATTCTTTGCATTGATCAATACAACTGTTTTTATGACAACACCATACTGTTTTAATTATTATAGCTTTATAATATAGTATGAAATCAAAAAACACAATACCTCAGCTTTGTCCTTCTTTCTCAAGATTGCTTGGCTATTTGAAATGTTTTATGATTTCATACAAATTTTAGGATTGATTGTTCTATTTCTGTGGAAAATGACATTGGAGTTTTGATAGGGATAACATTGAATTTATCTATTGCTTTGGGTAACATATAACCATTTTAACAATATTAATTCTTCCAATTCATGAACATGTGATATCTTTTCACTTGTTTATGTCATCTTCAGTTTCTTTCATTAATATCTTGTAGTTTTCAATATTTAGGTCTTTCAGTTACTTGGCTAAATGTGTTCCTAGGTATTTTATTCTCTTTGATGAAATTATAAATGAAAGTGTTTTCTTAATATCTTTCTTGTAGGTCATTATTAGTGAGTAGAAATGCAACAGATTTTTTGTGTATTGATTTTGTATCCTGCAACTTTCCTGAATTTTTGAATTCAAACAGTTTTCTGATGGAGTCTTTAGGTTTTTATATATATAATATGGGGCTTTCCTGGTGGCTGAGAAGGTAGAGAGATTGCCTGTCATGCAGGAGACCTGGGTTCAATCCCTGGGTCAGAAAAATCCCCTGGAGAAGGGAATGGCTACCCACTTCAGTATTCTTGCCTGGAGAATCCATGGACAGAGAAGCCTGGTAGGCTCAGTCCATGGGATCTCTTGTCATTTGCAAATACTGCAGTTTTACTTTTTTATTTTTAATTTGGATGCTTTTTATTTCTTTTTATGGACTAATTTGCTCCGGTTGGGACTTTCAATACTATGTTGAATTAAAGTGCTAAGAGTGGGCATTCTTGTCTTGTTCCTGATCTTAGATGAAAAGCCTTAAACTTTTCACCATTGAGTATGACATTAAAGGTGGGCTTATTGTTGTTCACTGTTAAGTTTCTAAGTCATGTCCAACTCTTTGCAACCCCATGAATTGCAGCACACCAGGCTTCCCTGTCCTTCACAATCTCCTGGAGTTTGCTCAAATTCACTCCTTCACAATCTCCTGGAGTTTTCTCAAATTGCATTGAGTCAGTGATGCCATCCAACCATCTCATCCTCTAGTGCCCCCTTCTCCTCCTGCCCTCAATCTTTTCCAGCATCAGGGTCTTTTGCAATGAGTTGCTTCTTTGCATCAGGTGGCCAAAGTATTGGAACTTCAGCTTCAGCATCAGTCCTTCCAATCAGGACTATTTCCTTTGGGATTAACTGCTTTGATCTCTTTTCTATCTAAGGGATTCTCAAGAGTCTTCTCCAGCACCACAATTCAAAAGAACCAATTCTTTGGCTTGCAGCTTTCTTTATGGTCCTACTCTCACATTCGTACATGACTACTGGAAAAACCGCAGCTTTGACTGCATGGACCTTTGTTGGCAAAGTGATATCTATACTTTTTAATATACAGTCTAGGTTGGTCATAACTTTCCTTCCAAGGAGTAAGCGTCTTTTAATTTCATGGCTGCAATCATGATTTTGGAGCCCAAGGATAGAAAATTTTGGAGCCCAAGAAAAGAAAGTCACCATCTGCAGTAATTTTAGAGCCCAAAGCCCCAAATTTTCTGCTTTTTCCCCATCTATTTGCCGTGAAATGATGGAACTGGATGCCATGATCTTTGTTTTTTGAATGTTGAGTTTTAAGCCGGCTTTTTCACTCTCCTCTTTCACATTCATCAAGAGGCTCTTTAGTTTTTCTTTGCTTTCTACCATTACAATGGTATATCTGAGACTGCTGATCTTTCCCACAGCCATCTTGATTCTAGCTTGTGAGTCATCCAGCTTGGCATTTTACATGATGCACGCTGCATAGACATTAAACAAGCAAGGTGACAATATACAGCCCTGACATACTCCTTTCCCAATTTTGAACCACTCTGTTGTTCCATGTCTCATTGTAACTATTGCTTCTTGGCCAGCATAAAAGTTTCTCAGGCAGGTAAGGTGATGTGATATTCCCATCTCTTGAAGAATTTTCCACAGTTTGTTGTAATCTATGCAAAGACTTTCCTATAGTCAATGGAGCAGAAGTAGATTTTTTTTAAGTTCTCTTGCTTTTTCTGTGATCCAACGGATGTTGGCAATTTGATCTCTGGTTCCTCTACTTTTTCTAAATCCAGTTTGTACATCTGGCAGTTCATGTTCACATATTGTTGAAGCCTAGCTTGAAGGATTTTGAGCATTATCTTACTAGCATGTGAAATGAGTGCAGTTGTATGGCAGTTTAAATATTTTTTAGCATTGCCTTTCTTTGGGATTGGAATATATGGCCTTTATTGTTTTGTGGTATGTTTTCTGTATACTTGCTCTGCTGAGAGTTTTATCATATTGTTAAATGGAGTTGAATCTTATCAAATGCTTTTTCTGCATCTATTGAGATGATCATATGATTTTTATTTTTATTCTTCATTTTGTTAGTTGGGTATATCACATTGACTGATTTGTGGGTGCTGAACCATCCCTATATCCCTGGAATAAATTGCTTTTGATTGTGGTATATGATCCATTTAATTATATTGTTGAATTCGGCTTATAGATATTTTGTTGAGTAATATTTGCATTTATATTTATCAGAGACATTGGTCTATAATTTTCTTTTCTTGTGGTATCCTTATCTGGTTTTGGTATCAGGGTAATAATGGTCTCATAAAATTAGTTCTAAATAGGTCCTTCCTCTATTTTTTGAAAGAGTTTGAGAAGAAGTGGTATTAATTCTTCAGTGGATGTTTGGTAGACTTCACCAGTTAAGTCATCTGATCTTGGACTTTTGTTTGTTGGGAGGCTTTTGATTACTAATTCAATTTCCTTACTGGTAATCAGTCTGTTCAGATTTTCTGTTCCAGTTTTTTAAAGCATGTATTTTGCTCTTTATGCGTAATATTTCTGCTTTTAAAAATAATTTTACTTATTTATGTTTTTATTTTTGACTGTGCTGGGTCTTTGTTGCTCCTCAGGGTTTTCTGTAGTTTCAGCTAGCAGGGGCTCTTCTTTAGTTGCAGTGTGTGGGTTGCTCTTCATTGCAGTGGCTTCTTTTGTTGCAGACCATGGGCTCTAGGGTGAGCAGGCTGCAGTAGTTGCCACATGTGGACTCAGCAGTTACAGCTCCAGGGCTCTAGGGCACAGACTCAGTAGTTGTGGCACAAGAGTTCAGCTGCTGCATGGCATGTGGGATATTCCCAGATCAGGGATCAAATCCATGTCTCCTGAACTGGCAGGTGGATTCCTCACCACTGAGCCACCAAGAAAGCCCCTGGTTCAATTTTATTAGGTTTATGAATATGTTTCTAGAATTTATCCATTTTCCCCTAATTTTTGAATTTGTTGGTATATAATCATTCATAGTGATCTCTTATGTTCCTTTGCTGTGGTATCAGTTGTAATGTCTTGTCTGTCATTTCTAATTTTATTTATTTGACTCCTCTCTCTTTTTTTTCCTCGGTACTTTTTAAAACTTACTACCTGACACTTCTTTTTTCTTACTACTTGGCATTGTCACAGAATGAAAACTGAAGGGCCTTACCATCAACCTTACTGCTGCTATTGTGGTATTGTCATGTCTGCCTTTGGGGTAATATGTAGAATAGGGGGGCTCAACAAAAGGTTATGTTCATCATCTATGGGACACAGAGAGACTAGGTGAGCCTGAAATTTGCACCCAGGCACTGAAGTCAATACTTGGGTAAATTAGTTAATCATTCTGTGCCTTAGTTTGTCCATCAGTAAAAAGGGTATAATACTCATACTTACTTTACACAGTTACTGAGAGGATAAAATCCATGTAAAATGCTAAGACCAGTCAATAAATAATAGCTGTTATTATTTCCCCCAATTTCAGAAACTGCCCACATAGGATACACTGATTCCACATTTCCGTAATTCTTTGTTATTGATTTTATCTGTATTTTTTAGTTGCACTCAAATTAGTATTTATTCTCAATGATTTTTACAGCACTTTGATTGGCTATGTTTTCAAGACATTGCAGTAAATTTGTTAACAAGCATTGTTGCAATATTTATGTCCCTAAATTTTTACCGTAAGTGGTAAATATAAAAATAGAAGGCTTTCAAGGATAGAAGTGGACTTCTTGGATACAGTGTGCTTCTTTGCTTCCCTCTTGCTGTGAGCATGTGTCTTTGATAGAGTGGCTGGTGAGATGAAAGCTGCTGAATATTGTGGACCCTTGAAAATGACAAGGATTTTCAGCAAAAACTGTAGCTCACAATGTATGATTCTAACTCTTAAATATCACTTGTTAGTTACCTAGATTCATGATTGCCTATTCTCTTCTACATCAGCCCTTTGGGTAGAATGAATGCTCTAATTAAATTAAGCCATTGGATTGTAATTATAATTTTGAAATAGAAAATCCTCCAGGGAATGTGATCATATTTATTATTGAAGAGACTCATGTGCCTCGCGACTGCAGGCATTGCAGGCCAGATACAGCTCCCCACCTTATGAGAGTAGGGGAAGCATGAGCTAATACAAGCAACAACATATGAATGTTAGTTATGCTTGGTAGTAATTCTTGGGTTGAAGATTTTATATCATGGCAGTTTCACATATTTTCTTTGGGAAATCAGAACTTGTCCTGGGTTTTTGTGGATAAATAATAATTATTACTAAAATTCACTGAGCCCTTACCTCATGCCAAGCACTAGTCTCAGAGCTATACATTTATTAACTTACTGAGTCTTCACAGTTACCCAATAAGGTAAGTTTTATTATATCCCCATTTTACCTAGGAGCAAACAGAGACACAGAAATGTGAATAATTTTCCCAAGTTTAAACAACCGGGTATTGGTTGAGCTAGTATTTGAATACAGGCAGATAACTCTAAAACTTTACTGTTGATCTTTATGCTAAACTGTCTCCTAAAGATAAAGGCCATGTGTCTCAGAAACTACCTGACTTAAACTTTCAGTAAAACATTTGGCATGCTACCAATGTCATGATTCATGCTGCTCATGAAGCTTTAAAGACAAACACTACATTTTGTACGACGACAACAACCCTTGACTGTTGATTGGTGTTTCAGCACAACCATAGTCATCTGCTCTGTAGAGAAGTTAACTTAACTAAGCCAGCGATTACTGAGACTGTTTTATCAATGCTGCATAGTTTCTTTCAGGTATTTATTAATTCCTTCTCATCTGCAGTTTACATATCTTCCTATCACTCAGGGTCCTTATGATTTCCACAAAGGAAAAAGCAGCTTAGACATTATTTAACCAATGGGGAAACCAAAAATTAGGGAATGGAGACAACTTTTTTAGGGCCACATCTAGAGCCTCCTGAGGTCAGTGACTGTATCTCTCCTGTCTTCATCCCCCCATTGCCCAGCACAGGTCTGACTCTGTAGGTGCTCAAGATGACTTTGAGGAGGGAGGGAATTGTGGCGCTAGGTGAGGACATGAAAGGTAGGGAGCATCCAGGACATGCCTGTAGATATGGGANAGGGCCACATCTAGAGCCTCCTGAGGTCAGTGACTGTATCTCTCCTGTCTTCATCCCCCCATTGCCCAGCACAGGTCTGACTCTGTAGGTGCTCAAGATGACTTTGAGGAGGGAGGGAATTGTGGCGCTAGGTGAGGACATGAAAGGTAGGGAGCATCCAGGACATGCCTGTAGATATGGGACAAATGTTGAGCAACAGACCTAACGCTAGTGACACCAATGCAGCCACTGCCTGATGTCCAAAATGAGAGTCCTGTGACAGTCTTCCTAAGCTGAGCCATTAACTTTCAAGATCGAGTAGCGACCTTCCAATGGACAGGGCTGGGAAATCAGGTCTAAGCAGCAAGAAAAGAGATAGTTAGCCTGAGCAACATTGCTCACAGGAAACAAAGCCCAAGGCCTTACCTTGCATCCTAGGTGCTGAAAAGTACTCAGACTCTTTGAAAGGATCCAGGAGGTACAAATAGATGTCCAGACTTAGAGGGAAGAGGAAAGATACCATAATAGAAGTACAAGAAAAAGGGCCTGGGAATAGAGGCCAAACGAGAGCTGCAGATAAATACTATTTAGCAGAATTTATTTATCAAAGGAAGCACAAAATGCTAAAAGAGCATCTAGGAGTAACAAAACCAAGCCAGGAAGTGAACTCAAAGAAAAGGGACCAACTTACATGCAAGTAAGGAGGCAGGAAACTACAAGCAATTCAGTATGTCTGGAGCCAAGTCCTGCCAGTTACTGGCAGGAAGGCAAGATGGCTGCAGAAAATGATAGGGACTAAGCCAGGGAAGGCCTCACAAGGGCCAGACTAAAGATCTTGGACTTTATCCTGAATCTTGGAAAAGAATTTATTCAGTTCAGTTCAGTTCAGTTGCTCTGTCGTGTCCGACTCTTTGCGACCCCATGAATCGCAGCATGTCAGGCCTCCCTGTCCATCACCATCTCCTGGAGNTTAAATTGAACTTGTGTCCCTTATCTGGTAGTAAAGTGAATCGCTGTTACTACTGGGGCTTCCCACCTCCATGCTTTGCTAAGATCCCAGGATCTCATGCGGCTGCAGAGTGTCAGAAGCACTGGGGTCGCCTCTGTGATTATTGGTCATTGGTCCCAACCAGCACCCACTGGTCCACCCATTTCCCTTTTCCTCGTGCCTCTGTACTACTGCTTCCATGCACTGGTTGGGTCATAATCATCTCTGATGAGTCCACAGACCATAAACCCACAGCCAACAAACCTGAGAAAACCCTACGATGTTGCTACAGAGTGAAGTACAAGTAACAAATGTGCTGACCTTTATCTCTTCCCTGTTGGAGAAATAACANCCACGCACTGGTTGGGTCATAATCATCTCTGCTGAGTCCACAGACCATAAACCCACAGCCAACAAACCTGAGAAAACCCTACGATGTTGCTACAGGGTGAAGTACAAGTAACAAATGTGCTGACCTTTATCTCTTCCCTGTTGGGGAAATAACAACCCCCAGCCTTAACCCCAGAGCCATCTTCCCCTCTCCTACTTTTTCCCTCAAGGATATCCATAGTGTATAGTCTTCAGTGCATTCTGGCTTTCATAAAAATGAAAGAATACAATTGACTCCTAAACAGAAGAACATAGCTCTGCTTTCCTTTTCTTCAAAAATCCCCAGCAGAGCAAAGACTGGTAGCCCAGTTATTGCTTGGAACCCAAAAAGAAGGGACAATGCAAGAACATACACACAAATTCTTATTCCAAATTAGCCTCCAATGAAAATAAATAAATAAATAAATTCTTATTCCAATAAATTATCTGACTACACCAGTCCCTTTAAAACAAAATATTATTTATCATTCACCACAATCCTGCAAAGGTAGGGATTTTTACATTTGTATTGATAAAAACCATGATTCAGAGAGAGAAAGATTTCACAATTAGTAAAGATAATTCTAGGAGGTGAAACAGGTTGGTGTGGCACACTGAAGCTTGGAGGCTAAACTCTTGGTTCCTCACCCTCTGTGATCTGGATGTGGGAAAGGGGAACCTCGATGGCAGCCTTGAAGAATGGGTCAATCTAACTGAGACAGGGACAAAGGATATGTCAGCACCTGGTTAGGGGAGAGCAGGAATGAAACCTGTCAGTCTCTGGGGTTTGATTCTTCCTATAGCCCTGTACTTCGGCTTTACAACTCAGCTGTCAGGAGGCATGGACGTACACACACTGTACACACACACACTGTACACACACATACACACACACACACACACACACACACACACACACACAGTGCCAAGATCACTGAATCCAGAAGGGTTTCCCATCTCAGCCCTGTGATATTCTCAGAGCTCTGCCATCGTTTTGTCCCAGGGCTGTGCTTAGAGGAAAGCTCTGCCACTCCAAGACCCAGGATAGGTGATGCACGAGCAAGACTCCCTGTCACCACTGCCTTCTGTAGACAGACAGCTGTGTTCTGGATCAAGAGGCCGGGACTTGAGTCCTTGTCCTGCAGATCCTTCCCCTCTTTTATAAAATGAAGTTTAGCTCATTAACCTCAGAGGTCCTTCCAAGTCCTCTAAGGACTTATGAAATATCTGGTCTGGACTTTGGGCTTCCCTGGTGGCTCAGATGGTAAAGAATCCATCTGCAGTGCAGGAGGCCTGGGTTCAATCCCTGGGTTGGGAAGATCCCCTGCAGGAGAGCATGGCAATCCACTCCAATACTCTTGCCTGGAAAATCCCCATGGACAGAGGAGCCTGGCAGGCTACAGTCCATGGGGTTATAAAGAGTTGGACACGACTGAGCAATGAAGCAGCAGCAGCAGTCTGGACCTTAAATTTGACACATTTTATAACTTCCCACCAACTTCTTTCCAGTGTCATAGACACACAATATAATGAGACAATCTGAAAGCCTTATGAGATCTCTCTGGCTTGCACAGTCTCACCACTATATACAATTCATTTTTCTTAGCTTTAATCCAAATATAGTTTCTAATATTTTCTAATAAGCTCTGGCCTATCTTGCGCTCACAGTTTATTGCATCAGGAAGAATTTTCCCTCCTGTTGATACCCCTCCCTTCCAACATTCCACTACCGTTTTTTTTTCTTTTTTCCTGCCGGCAATAATTATAAGTTGTGAAGCCCACAAAAAAGCGGATATGAAATAGACTGTGTATGATTAGAGATAATGTCACAGGCACGCGTCCGAAACCTGCCGTCTGGCTAATGTGTGTTTTCCTCCCTGTGACACTGAAAACAGTCATTATGCTTTGGCGGGGGCAGGGCTTTGGCAATGGTGTGATCAGTGATTACATATAAAGAATGTCTTTCTTTATCTCCTAGCCATGAGGCTGAGGTAGACAGATTATATTTCTAAGATTCCTGATGGCATGAACTTTACAAACTGACCTTCCTCTTTTGGTTCCTTGATTCACTGCGGCTTCTTTGCTGAAAATCAGAGGGTTAACAGGATCTAGAAATAAAGTATTAATAGGTTCTCTGGCCTGGGTTATGAGCACTGTCCTGAGACTGAGGCAAAGACCTGGTCTTTTACAAAGAAAGGTGGCCAGATAGAGGTGCAAATGCCTCTGCTGTTATTTGTAAAATGCAAACTTGTTCATTCTACAAATATTTATTGAGCACCTACCATGTGCTGGCACTATTCTAGGTATTAGAGATCAAGTAAGGACCAAAACAGAAAACTTCCTACTTTAATAGAGTTTACATTAAACTGTAACATGATGATTAGAAAGCAGAGGAGGGGGTGTATGCATAAGCAAAATTATCAAGTAATAACCTTAGTATACTAGGTAATGAAAACCAAGTTAATCATTTATTGTCCAAACCAGGACACCTCTGAGAGAGAAAGCATGAAACTATCAGTAATTTCAATGGGTGAAGAGATATAAATCAGGACAATGGTCATCCTAAAATGTTGTGGAGGAAAATAAAGCGATTACGGGAAGTAAGGAATGTGGAAAGGCTGTAGACGGGATGAAGAGAAAGGAGAGGAATGGAATTTTAAATAGGATCGTCATAGTGCTTCACTGTGAAGGAAGTAAGGAAACTATGTGAATATCTGGGGAAAAGTGTTTTCAGCAAAGGGAACAATAAATATAGTAGCCATTAAAATGGACCATGGCTGGTATGTCCCAGCAGCAGTAAGGAAACCAGTGGCTACATGGAACAACTGAGTGGGAGAACAGTAGGAGATGAGGTCAGTGGGGTAGGTGGAACATCAGGTCATGTAGGTCTTTTCAAGACATTGTAAGGGCTTTGGTATTTACTGTGGTGGGATGGCAGCTATCTAAAGCTTTTTATCTGACTTATGTTGCTTTACCATAATCACTGTAAATGATGTATTGAGAATAGTCCTTTAAAGGGGTAATAGGAGAGTTGAAGTAGGAACACCAGCTAAGAGGCTGTTCCAGTAATCTGGGTGAAAAATGATGGTGGCAGGAAGTAGATGGAGACAGTGAGAAGTGATCAGAATTTGGATGTTCTGAAGACAAAGTCAGCACGATTTCATGAAGGATTGAATATGGGGCATGGAAGAAAGAATATTGTCAATGATACCTCCAAGTTCTTTGACCTGAACATTGCCGGAGACTAAAGTTGTGGAGTTTCCTTAAATGATAAGGGAGCATCTGTGGGTAGAATAGATTTGGGGAAGGAGATTATGGATTTGGTTTTAGTATGTTACATTTAAGATGCTTGTTAAATATTCACATGGAAGCCCGTGTGCTGCAACTCCTGAACCAGTGCACAACTAGAGAGTCTGTGCATTACAATGAAAGATCCCACACAATGCAACTAAGACC
>SJYA01000419.1:565835-681448 GCA_006410615.1 Neotragus moschatus | reverse complement strand
AATGGACCATGGCTGGTATGTCCCAGCAGCAGTAAGGAAACCAGTGGCTACATGGAACAACTGAGTGGGAGAACAGTAGGAGATGAGGTCAGTGGGGTAGGTGGAACATCAGGTCATGTAGGTCTTTTCAAGACATTGTAAGGGCTTTGGTATTTACTGTGGTGGGATGGCAGCTATCTAAAGCTTTTTATCTGACTTATGTTGCTTTACCATAATCACTGTAAATGATGTATTGAGAATAGTCCTTTAAAGGGGTAATAGGAGAGTTGAAGTAGGAACACCAGCTAAGAGGCTGTTCCAGTAATCTGGGTGAAAAATGATGGTGGCAGGAATTAGATGGAGACAGTGAGAAAGGATCAGAATTTGGATGTTCTGAAGACAAAGTCAGCACGATTTCATGAAGGATTGAATATGGGGCATGGAAGAAAGAATACTGTCAATGATACCTCCAAGTTCTTTGACCTGAACATTGCCGGAGACTAAAGTTATGGAGTTTTCTTAAATGATAAGGGAGTATCTGTGGGTAGAATAGATTTGGGGAAGGAGATTATGGATTTGGTTTTAGTATGTTACATTTAAGATGCTTGTTAAATATTCACATGGAAGCCTGTGTGCTGCAACTCCTGAACCAGTGTACAACTAGAGAGTCTGTGCATTACAATGAAAGATCCCACACAATGCAACTAAGACCTGACTCAGCCAAATATATATAAAAATGCTAATATATATATATGATACATAATGCTATTATATATATTCACATGGAGATATGGAAAATACAGTTGGATATGAGTCTGGAGTTTAAAAGAGAAGTCAGGTTTAGAGATAAATTTTGGAATCTGTTAAATTGAAGGAGATCATTTAAGGAGTGAGTGTAGCTTGAGAAGAAGTCTTCCAAAGACTGATCTTTGGCTCATCTTAATATTAAAAAGTCAGGAAGAAAAAGAGATACCAGCAAAAGAGTGGTAGAAGGAGAGGCCCATGAAATTGGCAGAAAACTTGGAGAGATGGCATCTTGCAAGTCAAGATTTTAAAAAGTATTGCACACAGAAACACACAGGGAAAACAGACCCACTTCTGCTGATCTGTCAGGTATGATGACAGCTGAGAACAACTGGAGGTCATGGAGGCCTTCACAGGAGCAGTTTCGGTGGCATGGGTAGGGCAATGGCCTGACTGAATGGAATTTAAGAAAAAAGGAATGATAAAGAATAAGAAACAGTGATAGAGACAACTGTGTTGAGGAAATGAGAAAAATGAAGTAGTGGTAGAAAAAGAAAGTGGAGCCAAGGGCATTTTCTTTTTTGTATTATTGGAGAATTAATCTGTTTTTATTCTGAAATGATATAATAAACTAGAAATTTTTCACTTTAGTTCAGTTGCTCAGTGGTATCTGACTCTTTGTGACCCCATGTACTTGCAGCATGCCAGGCCTCCCTGTCCATCACCAACTCCTGGAGTTTAATGAAACTCATGTCCATAGAGTTGGTAATGTCATCCAACAATCTCATTCTCAGTCATTCCCTTCTCCTCCCACCTTCAATCTTTCCCAGCATTAGAGTCTTTTCAAATGAGTCATTTTATTTTGCACCATGTGGCCAAAGTATAGGAATTTCAGCTTCAACATCAGTCCTTCCAGTGAAAACTCAGGACTGATCTCCTTTAGGATGGACTGGTTGGCTCTCCTTGCAGTCCAAGGGACTCTCAAGAGTCTTCTCCAACACCACAGTTCAAAAGCATCAATGCTTTGGTACTCAGCTTTCTTGATAGTCCAACTCTCACATCCATACATGATGACTGGAAAAACCATAGCTTGGACTATACAGACATTTGTTGGCAAGGTAATGTCTCTGATAAGCTGTCTAGGTTGTTCATAACTTCTCTTCCAAGGAGTAAGCATCTTTTTATTTCATGGCTGCAGTCACCATCTACAGTGATTTTAGAGCCCAAGAAAATTAAGTCTGTAACTGTTTCCACACTTTCCCCATCCATTTGGCAAGAAATGAGGGGACCAAATTCCATGATCTTAGTTTTCTGAATATTGAGTTTTAAGCCAACATTTTCACTCTCCTCTTTCACTTTCACCAAGAGGCTCTTTAGCTCTTCTTCGCTTCCTGCCATAAGGGCAATGTCATCTGCATATCTATGGTTACTGATCTTTCTCCCAACAATCTTGATTTCAGCTTGTGCTTCATCCAGTCCAGTCCAACATTTCTCATGATGCACTTTGCATATAAGTTAAATAAACAGGGTGACAATATACAGCCTTGACATACTCCTTTCCTGATTTGGAAACAGTCTGTTGTTTCAGGTCCAGTTCTAACTGTTGCTTGCTGACCTGCATACAGATTTCTCAGTAGGCACTAAGGTGATCTGGTATTCCCATCTCTTGAAGAATTTTCCACAGTTTGTTGTGATCCACACAGTCAAAGACTTTGGCATAGTCAATAAAGCAGAAATAGATGTTCTTCTGGAACTCTCTTGCTTTTTCAATGATCCAACGGATGTTGGCAATTTGATCTCTGGCTCCTCTGCCTTTTCTAAATCCAGCTTGAATATCTGGAAGTTCACAATTCATGTACTGTTGAAGCCTGGCTTGGAGAATTGTGAGCCTTACGTTGGTAGCATGTGAGATGACTGCAATTGTGTGGTAGTTTAAACATTCTTTGGCATTGCCCTTCTTTGGGTTTGGAATGAACACTGACCTTTTCCAGTCCTGTGTCCACTGCTGAGTTTTCCAAATTTGCTGGCATATTGAGTGCAGCACTTTCAAGTCATCATCTTTTAGGATTTGAAATAGCTCAACTGGAATTCCATCACTTCCACTAGCTTTGTTCATAATGATGCTTCTTAAGGCCCACTCGACTTCACATTCCAGGATGTCTGGCTCTAGGTGAGTGATCACACCATTGTGGTTATCTGGGTCATGAAGATCTTTTTTGTATAGTTCTGTGTATTCTACCACCTCTTCTTAATATCTTCTGCTTCTGTTAGGTCCATACCATTTCTGTCCTTTATTGTGCCTAACTTTGCATGAAAAGTTCCCTTGTTATCTCAGTTTTCTTGAAGTGACCTATAGTCTTTCCCATTCTATTGTTTTCCTCGATTTCTTCACACTGATCACTGAGGAAGGCTTGCTTACCTCTCCTTGTTCTTCTTTGGAACTCTGCATTCAAATGGGTATATCTTTACTTTTCTCCTTTGCCTTTCTCTTCTCCTCTTTTCTCAGCTATTTGTAAGGCCTCCTCAAACAACCATTTTGCCTTTCCACATATCTTTTTCTTGGGGATGGTCTTGATCACTGCCTCTTGTACAATGTCACAAACCTCTATTCAAAGTTCTTCAGGCACTCTATCTATCAGATTTAATCCCTTGAATCTATTTGTCACTTCCACTGTATAATCGAATGGGATTTGGTTTATGTCATAACTGAATGGTCTAGTGGTTTTCCCTAGTTTCTTCAATTTAAGTCTGAATTTGGCAATAAGGATCAGAGCCACAGTCAGCTCCTGGTCCTGTTTAACTTAAACTTCCAAATTTTGGTGATGCAGAAAAAAATAGACAACAGTTGCTGGAGCAAAATGCTTAAGTAGATGACAGTGGATGGGATCTGGTAGGGGAAGCGAGCAGGTAAACGAATAGAGGGGGTAGCCTTGGATAGGGGCAGGGAACATTAGTAACATGAGGAGAGGTGGAGTTTGTGAGTGTATTTGTAAGTATCTGGGTAGATGTGATATTGGGGTCTTATGTTCTTCATGTTGCTTTCTTGGTGAAATCATAAGCAAGGTCATTAGCTTAGATGAGTTAGTTCCTGTAACACAGTAGTGTTGTCCCTGTTGGGACACATTGTTGGCAGTTAGGGTTCATTGTTTAATTCACTTGCTGAGTACTCACCAAGCACTTACTCTGTACCAGTCTCTGTCCTTGTACCAGTCTCTGTCTCTCCCTGGGAGAGACAGATGCATAAATGTAAACTTTCCAGGATGGCATGCGTGTGCATGGAGTTAACTGTGGAAAAGGAAAATAATTATCTCGGCACGAGAAAGTCTAGAAATGATTCAGAGGAAAGATGGAAACTAAGTTAGAGGTAGCATGATAAGAATAAATGGGAAAAGGAAGGAAAGTCATCCTAGACCCAGGGAATAGCATGAGCAAAGNAGAAATGATTCAGAGGAAAGATGGAAACTAAGTTAGAGGTAGCATGATAAGAATAAATGGGAAAAGGAAGGAAAGTCATCCTAGACCCAGGGAATAGCATGAGCAAAGACTTCTAAGAGTGAAAGACAAAGAAAATTCTCAGTATTTGGAGACCATGTTTGAAAACTGGACTTGTGATTAGACAGGTGGTTTGCACCATTCTGTGAAGGGCCTTTGCTCAAAATTCTCCAANCTCACTCAGGTGAGTTTCAGAAAGCTGGATCTTTATTCTCACTTTCCTTTTTCCTGTTGTTCTGGATTTCTCTCTTTCTCTCCATATATATATATATTTTTTTTTTCTCTCACTCTCACAAGTTCTCCTTTTTACAGTTACTTTTACTCTCTGTGTATACACTAAACACACACACAGACACAGACACACACACACATACACTTGATTTAAAATCCACTGATAGAACCATCTCAACACAAGGAGCTTTCTTTTCCCTTTCAGCCGATGTAAGTAATGGAGCCAGTGCCCTTTCTTCATAAGAGGCCAGCTGCTGAATTCTTGCTCGCCTCATAATTACAAAATCACTGAAGCAGAGACAAGAGGGAATGCAATGTAGTGCTCCACTTGCGAAGAAAGAGAAAATATTGACACATTTAGGGACATAATAGTCAGATGAAGAAAGCATGTCCTCTATTCTCTATTCCATCTATCTGCACAGACACATCTTTTAAATGTGTTTTTGAATAGGATACAAACGTG
The DNA here is from genome assembly GCA_006410615.1 of Neotragus moschatus. Classification (NCBI taxonomy): domain Eukaryota; kingdom Metazoa; phylum Chordata; class Mammalia; order Artiodactyla; family Bovidae; genus Neotragus; species Neotragus moschatus. The sequence continues at coordinate 676,539 of SJYA01000419.1, read as the reverse complement.
ATATTAAGACAAGCAGTGGACAGTTGTCACCATCTGCCATCTGCCCACACATAGGAGCTGGCTCAGGAAAGAAAAGATTTGACTCAGAGAAACTGCAGTGCTTCATGAAAAGAATGCAAATAATTCATTACATTTTCTCACTCACCTACCATGTTCTCATAGCTAGAAGACTATTAGGAGCAGAGGGGTGCGACATTATAAAAGCAGAATGAACTTCTAGAATTGTAAGACTTGAGTTTGAATCCCTGGGCTGGAACTGCTTAGCTAAGCTGCCTAGAAAAAGTAACTGAAACTCTCCGGGCTACCGTTTCCTCATCTGTATAAGAAAGGTGATGCCTATGTTCCAGGTGTGTTAACAAGAATAGGTGACTTGAGCTAAGAGAAAGAGAGTGGAAAGCGCAGTGCCTGACACGTGGTAGGCGGCAGCCGGTGGCTGCAGGAGCTGCATTCTTGAGGCCGCTGAAGCCTCTGAAGAGCTCAGTGATGGAGAGAGTTTAAGTCACTCTGTCATGTCCAATTCTTTGTGAACCCATGGACTGTAGCCTGCCAGTCTCCTCTGTCCATGGAATTCTCCAGATTAGAATACTGGCGTGGGCAGCAATTCCCTTCTCCAGGGGATCTCTCCAACCCAGGGATTGAACTTGGGTCTCCCGCGTTGCAGGCAGATCTTTTCAGTATGAGCCAGAAGTCAAACCTGGATATGACTGCAAAGCCCACGCTTGGTAGCCACAGAATGCTGGTAAAGTAGGTGGCCTGGAGCAGGGGGCCCTCTAGGGGACTACAGCTGGGAAAATAAAAGCTTGAGCAACGACAAAGAATACCTAGCTCTTCACTTATTGGTGCTCACTCCTTCTTTTTATTGTTTATTCCACCAGTCATTCAATGTATGGTGGGCAAGAACATTCGACAACTTAAAGTAACTACAAAAAATAATCATTGAAAAAGCCCTGACCTCTTGGATCATGATCTGCTTGCCATCTCTGTAGTTTCTGACTCTGCTCATTTCTTAATTCATTCAAGTGTATTTACTGAGCATTGTCTTAGTCTCTTTGAGCTGCTATAACAAAAATGTCATAGCCAGGGGCTTTTAAACAACAGAAAACAACAGCCTCATAGTTCTGGAGGCTGGCAGTCCAAGATAAAGGCACCAACAGATTCAGTGACTGGTGAGAGACTGCCTTCTGATTCATAACCTTCTTCCTGTAACCTTATATGGAGAAAGTGGCAAGAGATCTCTCTGGGGTCTCTTTTGTGTACTTAGTCGGGTTTCTATTATCAGGACATTAATTCCAAACAGGAGGGATCTGCCCTCAACACCCAGTAACCTCCCAAAGCCTCTACCTCCAAATACCATCACATTAGTTTTCAACGTGTGAATTTTGGGGAGACACACATTCAGTCTACATATGGCATTTACTCTGTGCCAAGCACTATGATTAAATGCTGGGGCTGCAATAGTGAGTGAAACGGTTTTTACCTTCAAGGAGCTCACAGCTGGACAAGTGTAGGATGGTAGCCAAAGCGCTATGACAGCACAAAAGAATGGCATCTTAAGCCAATCCAGGGGGTCAGATAAGGCTTAATGGTGGAGATAACCTTTAAACTGAGGTTTGAAAAAGGAGTGAAAAGTAGCTCACCAAGGAAAGATTGTGACAGGAAGGATGTGGCAGGCCAAGGGAACAGCGTATAAAAAGGCATGAGGACTATACTTTCAGGGGTCATCAATACAGAAGTTTCATACAGACAACAGATTGATGGTTGTCAGGGAGGACAAGGGCTTGGGGAGTAAAATGGGTGAAGCGAGTCAAGAAGTTTTTGATTTTAAAACAAGTAAGCCATGGGGATGGTAACTAGAGTCAATAATTTTGTATTGTATGTTTGAAAGTTGCTAAGAGAGTAAACCTTAAAAGTCCCCATCACGGGAAAAACTACAACTTTGTATGGTGACAGATGGTAATTAGAACTTATTGTGGCAATCACTTCCCAGCATATACAAATATCTAATCACTGTTGTACACCTAAAATTAATATGTCATATGTCAATTATACCTCAATGGAAAATGGAAAAAGAAAGACATGGAGGGGCAAGAGGAAAGCATGATGTGCTGGGGACTAAAGGTGAGCCACAGGGAGCCTGGACAGGGAGCAGAATGGCAGCAAGACTGGAGGCTACAGGAACTGGCAGAGCAGAGGGAGAGTGCTAGGGACTTTGGACATTACTGTTCTATCAGTGGAGAATTTTAAAGAGAGTAGTGCATTTGCATTTTTGAAATTTCATGCTGGTTGCAGGGTAGAGCATAGGTTGAGAGGACGTGACACTAGAAGCAGGGAGACCAACTCCTAACTTTGTGATCTTGGATGAGTCACCCTTTCTGATCCTCAGTTTCTTTATCTAGAAAATAGAATTATGAAATCTACCTCACAATGTTGTGGGACTTAAGCGAGTCAATAAACAAAATGCCTGTCCCAGGTAAGTTCTTCTCTGTCCCCACTTCCCATTTTACCCAAGGCTTAACACAGAGCCTCGTATAAAATTCATGCTGAATAATCTGCAATCTGTGTCTGGATGAGCGACAGCTGTCTTCTGGAAGCTGCCACAGGGGCGGCTTAAAGGCAGTTTCAGAGAGGGAGGAGATGGCTGCGGTTGCCTAGACCCCAACCTGAAACAAAACTCTCCCTCAAATTCTTGGAAGGAAACACGTCCACAGAAAACAATCCCCCTCTGAATAAAAGCACAAACACAGAAACAAAAATCACACACACACACACACACACACACTCAAAATACTTGAAACTTGGTAAACCTCAGGGTGGAACTTCAACCTGTGTTCTGAGTGAACTCCTTTTGGCCAAATGAAGCCAGCCGATAAGGCTCCCTTTCCTCAGGGTTCACAGGAGATCCTGCCTGGCTTTCTCTGAGGGAAAAGAGAATACCTCTAGGGCAATCCTGCAGAAAATACCGAAAATACCACCCCTTATATTTTGGCCCAGTCAGGGCCCTTGCTCTCCAGCAGACCTCCTCAGGCTCAGTGAGAAGTGACATCATCCATCCTTAGAAGGGGATTAAGGAGAAGGGGAACTTGGAGCATCCCTAAATCCTCATGAACCTGTTCTAACTCTGTCTGGATGTGCGTTTCCAAGTTTTAGTGGGATCTGTCTTTGATTAAAAAGTTTAAAAACAGCCTTGTTATTTAGGGAGACCATTTCATTTGATGCCAAATTAGGTCCCTGAGTGAGTGTTTCCAGTGCCACCAAAGATGGTGAACCAAGAACAAGAGAGGTGGTTCTCCCCCGAGAGTTTAAAATGCAAACAGAACTAAAACCTTAATGCCAGGCATATAATATGAAAAGTCATCTCTCACTGTAAGAAACACAATGAATGAACAAGATAATGAAAAAGAACTCAAGCCTAAAAGACAAATAACATTTATACCATATGATAACTATTACATTAACAAAAAGTATTTTAAAAGTTGTAATCCACCACGATGGCAAAAGTACAGTAAAATCTTTATCTCAAAAACTTCTCATGGGAATGTAAATTGGAATGACCCTACTGGAAAGCAGTTGGGCAGCATGTATCAAGAGTAATAAAAAGGTACATGTTTTCTGACCCAGTAATTCCACTCTTGGATATTCATCCCAGAGAGATAATCTAATCCAAATGAAGGAAAAAATTGTATGCAGGAAGGGGCTGACTGTAATGTCATTTATAATAACAAAATAATAACAATCTAAATGTTCTATATTTAAGTAAACCATTCACTTTCACTAAGTGGAACATTATGAAGTCATTAAAATAACATTTATAATGACTATGTAATACTATTTGAAAACGTCTTATAATATAACCTAAAAATAACAGAATATTGAAAGTAGCAAAATTGTATTTGTGCCATGATTACATCTTTGTTGTCAGGTATAATTATTACCCATACATTATAAGTATAGATATTTGGACAAGAACCACTAAATAGCACAGAAAAAATGAAAGTGGCAGTTGAGATCTCAAGTTTTTGTATATATTTTTATTTTTTTATAGTATTAATATTATTATTTAGTGATACTATATATTATGGATACGGTGCTTTTAATAACACAGGTTTCATAGTCAGAAGTGTGGTTTAAATCTTAGTACCATCATTTAATGGCTTTGTGACTTCGGGCATTTATTTAACCTCTTTGAGTATCAATTTCCTCGTCTCTAAAATGGGGGTTAAATACCTGTATTATGAGAGTGTCATGAGGATGAAATGAGTAAACATAAATAAAGCATCTGTTGTGTAGTAGATGTAAAATTAGAGTTTTTACATCCTAACTAACTATTTTCTGGAAAACATCAGTTTAAAAACATACATGCACACACATAAGCACATGCACATATATATAGATATAAAGTTAGAATAAATCTAAAAATAGGTTAGGAACATTGGTCAAGGGAAAGTAAGGTATTTCTATAAGTGTTAACTCCCCTCACTTTTCCAGTTCCTATCTATTAAAAGTGCAATGAGAATATTCTGATTGCATTGTTCAGAAATCAATCATGAATGATGCTTATTTTTCAAAAGCGAAAGGGAAGAAAAGGAAAAGAAAAGAAAAACAAAAAAAACCCAGAGATACCTCTTCCCACCCCATTCTACTCCTGAACATGCATACACAAACACACACACACACACACACACACACACATCCCTCTCATCAGGCTTTAAGATGTGTCCCTGGAGTTCCAAGAAAATCACGTTTTGGTCTTCTTTTTCTGGTGAACACATTTGCTTTCCCTAACTAACAAAAGGTATCATTTTGCTTTTAATTATGGTTTGTTATTATGCATTGCTTTTATTTGGCAAAGATGTTTGTTTCAGGAAAATTAATTTAGACAGTTCCATTTTTCAAGCAATAATACCTTCTNGAAAATCACGTTTTGGTCTTCTTTTTCTGGTGAACACATTTGCTTTCCCTAACTAACAAAAGGTATCATTTTGCTTTTAATTATGGTTTGTTATTATGCATTGCTTTTATTTGGCAAAGATGTTTGTTTCAGGAAAATTAATTTAGACAGTTCCATTTTTCAAGCAATAATACCTTCTGTCCCAGGCTTACAAAGAACAATTAGATCTGGATTCTTTCCCCACAATCAAGCTGGCAATTTTTTATGGAAAGTCGTGGTCAATCAGCGTGGAATGGAGCTTCCAGGAGAGCCAGTCAAATGCAGAAAATAGACGGTCATGGCCTGGCACTTTTACTTCCTGCAGTATATATAACTCTGACATCCTGCAGAGGCATTCCTCTGGCTGGGCAGAAACACAGATTACTGTTGCCTCACTTTCGATGCCAGAGTTTTATCCTGAATGTCATGATATTTTTCACAGGAACTCCAGTTTCATACAACTCCACAAACATGACTGAAGACCTGCTCTGTTCCAAGTACAGTGGTAGGAGCTGGAGGTACTGAACTGAGTCACACAGCATCCTTGCCCACAGGAGCTCTCACAGCAGGATGACTCANTTCAATTAAGTCTGAATTTGGCAGTAAGGAGTTCATGATCTGAACCACAGTCAGCTCCCATCTTGTTTTTGTCAATTGTGTAGAGCTTCTCCATCTTTGGCTGCAAAGAATATGATCAATCTGAATATAATCAGTCTGATGACCTTGCACCTAGCATCATTTAATTTCTCCTTATTTTTCTATTCTTCCATGTTTCTTTTGTATGTGTTTTAATTTTGTTTGATTCTCTTCTTGCAAGCATCTTCCATTATTGGGGATCAGTGTTATATATTCAATAACCAAATATGTAAAGGAACAAATAGAATATAGCATTTCAGAGAGATGCCCTAGTAGTCTTAAAAACTGGATGTCAAATTAAAAGAGACTCATTAGTTCCTAGGAACAGAGGGTAGCCAAGCCTATGGTCAACTCACATTCCTATGCCATTCTTTTTTAAAACTGGCCTCACTTTCTCAATGAGAAGTAACTTACTTGTTTCTAATCTTTAAGGGCCATTTCAATTACCACTCTTGAATGAAGTCCTCCTGATAATGCCTCAATTAAAACCAGTTGAATCAAATAGACATAATGACATTAGAACTCAAAACAAGTTCTTAACCAAATTCCGCCTGCCTCCATACCCTCGCCTCATTCTTTTAGTTTCCTTAACAGTTTCTTTTTCCCCCTCTGAGCATCTATGCTCTTTTAGGCATGAATGGGATACAGACATCCCTTTTTTCCACTCTGTTGAAGAAGGCACACAAGCAAATAGTGCAGAACTATGTGCCAGGTGACTCTGAGCAGCTCCCTCCCCCTGTATAGGCTCAGTTTACTTCTCTTTGAAATAAGGTAGTTGTGCCAAATGACCTCCAAACTCCCTTGCTCTGACTTTCCAGGAGGCTGTGTTGTGGGGTAGCCTCACTCATGCGGCATCATGGTGACCTTCAAGATGAATAATCTGAAGGATCAGCTGAAAGCCAAAGAGGCTTATCTTTTAAACCCTAAAGTTTGATTTTTACAAAAGAAAAGTTGTAACTTAAAACATATAAAAAGAGAACTTATCAGATATGTAACTTTGTCTGATAATAAGCCAAAACATCACATCTGCAACAAACTTCCTCAGGTCCTAATCAGGTACAGCGAGAACACCCAACATAGAAAATACTCCACTCGAACCTTGGAGGAGAAAGCAGGAGGGAGGAGACGGAGCAGGGGGAGGGAGAGGTGGAAAGAAAAACGAGACCAATATGTAAATAGCTGACTATAGTTTGCATGGGTGTGCGTGTTCAGTCATGTCCGCCTCTTTGCGACCCCATGGGCTATAGCCCGCCAGGCTACTCTGTCCGTGGGATTTTCCAGGCAAGAATACTGGAGTAGGTTGCCAAGACCCTACTCCAGGAGATCTTCTCTACCAAGGGGGGTCAATCGAACCTGTGTCTCTTCTGTCTCTTGCCTAACCCTAACTGTAACAAGAGACACAGTTAAATCAACGCTTAGATGCTGTGGGCCCATAGGTGCCCTGGGTGGGCGTCTGTCAGTCCTGCAGGCATCCTCTCCAGCCTTGAGCGGCTCCATCACTGTAGGTACCATGTCTGTTCTTCCAGGTTCCCACATGGCCTCATGTTACTGGGCAAAGGTAGGGAAGAAGCAGTCTGTCTTGGCCTGAAATCTTCTGACTCACGGCTGCAACAGTTTCCTGATATGTGGGTCTTTCCTCTAGAGCTGGGAGGGTGGAGTCTTCCAGCACAAGCCCCCATCTGGCTCGCTGGGGTTTTAGGATGGGATATGTATCACTTCTCTCCAGCAGGAATAAGAGTTTCAGCTGTTTATCTAGCCCTCTTCAAAAACCTGGTCTGGCCTCCACATATGATTTTTAACACATATTTAAACAGAGTCCACTCTGCCAGGAAAGCTCAGCTCTGTCCTTTCTGTCATTGAGTTTAGCATATAATGGGAATGACATTGATCAAATATAAATTACAGGTAAATATAGAACTTCAAATTGTGAACACTGAAAGAAAAATACAGAACTTCACACTTAAGTTGAAGCTTCTCCCACCCTCCCGTGGGCAGAGGCTGTTCGGTTATAGAGTATTGCCACCAAGGCTCCTACTGCACCTCTGTATAGAAACTTGGGGACCACCAAAAGCATTTCTCATACCCCAGTGCTCTCACAGCTACCTGGGCGTAATCTTCAGAGGTCAACAGTGTGGGTTCGAATCTACGTTTCTCCAGTAGCAGCTGTGACCTTGAGCAAGTAATGTAACCTCTTGACCTTCAGCTTCTTCACTTATGTAAATGGGTGACAATGCAGTGCTGGCCTCAGAGGGTGGTAAGGATTGGCACAGAGTAAATGCTCAGTAAATGCAGTTGCTGCGGCCTCTGCAGCCGCTAATCCTGCTTCCAGAATGCCTCTGCGCTTTCATGTGCTCTTCTCCATTTCCACTTGCCCTGCTTTTGTGCAGGCTGCCAGAGGCTGAACTCAAATGCTCCTTTAAGCTGCCCTGGGGATGAAAGCCACTTGCGCGCCTGGCTTTTCCAATAACAGGAAGCTACGGAAGCAGAAACTACTCAGTGAAATATACTGAAGCAATCCCACTTGTGCAACCCTAGCTTTTGTCTGCTGCCCCACTCAGCTTCCCACTGAATTTAACCCCTAGTCATGAGATTCTATTTCAGCCGTTGAGTGATGTTCACGCTCTCCCTGAGTAAAAGGCTAATGCATTTTTTATTATCCTGATGGGAGTAGGTGCACAAAAGGGCAGAGGAGACTCAGCCATTGCTCAGGTTCCTGTAGAAGGTAGTGGACTTGGTGGATGCTTACGAGAGGCATCCAGCCATCAGCCATTGGGTTGGGAGAGGTTTGAGGAATACTTTGAACCCTGGTCACGTCTTTCCACATGTTTCTCTTTGAAGCACTTACCATAACTGACATGAATTGACATTATATGATTCTTTGCTTAATATGTCTGTCTTCTCCACTTCACTGTTAGCTGTCTCTTTGAAGACAGAGGCTGTGTCTTTCTTGTCCTCTTGGCAGCAGTATGCCTGGTACAGAGTAGATGCTTCAGGGCCATTTATTAAATTAACGAATAAACAAATGAAGAGTCAAAGAGTGAAGTCCCAGTATGGTCAGGGAAGCTGTGCCACACATCACTTGTTCACCATGAGGAGAAGTAGAAAGGGAACCATGTCGAGGGCAGAAGGCAGGGTCGGGGACAGGCGAGATGGTGGAGTACAGAAGGGTCAGGCAAATAGACGGCCAGCGTCCCACTTCAATGGGGTGTGGGCCTGAGCTCCGTGCTTAGACAGTGCTTTGCAGACTTTCATAATCCCTGCTCCTTTTCCTCAGAGAGGCGGCTGGCTCTCCCCACATCTTCCTCCTGCCACATGTTCTCCATGTGAGACTGACCCATGTGATTAGGCCTACCTTTGCTATCTGAAGTTTGGTTCTGAAAATAATAGGTAACTTTTTGTTTGTTCTCCAAATATGTTAAAATATAAAAACTGCTTTTTCAAACGACACCTAGAGCTTGTGGAGATTTGTCATCTGTCCTTGAATGCTAAGCTAAGAAATCTAGTATTTATGAGGAATGTAACCAAGACTATTAAATTATCCTAAGAAAGGATCGAATTTAACTTTAGAGTGATTAGTCCTGCAGCCAGCGTGCAGGCTAGACTGGAATAGGAGAGATCAGAAGTGGTGAGTTTAGGGAGAGGTGAGCACTACATGAAATGCTTTCTAGGGAGCAGGGTCTGCTTAGGGTAAGGCAGGGAAGGGGCCTGAGAGCCCTAGAAAATGACTCTGGCTGGGTGAAGGGGAGAACGGGACAGGAAGGGGATTACAAGGAAAAGAGGGTTCTGAGCCGTGAAACCAAATGTATGCCCATGCTCCTGCGACCTCCCCTTTCTGGAGAATGTGGATTCCCAGGTCCCACCCCCCCCCACGTTGGCTGGTTTCTCAAGTGACAGGAAAATGCACAGAGATTACTGGTGCTCTTATTTAAGTTATCTCCAGTCTATGCCATGACAGACTGACTTTTCCCTCAAATAGCTATCCTGCACGAAATGCAAAAAGCAAAATAGAACGCATAATCAGTGCCTATTCTCTTCCACCAAGCAGAACCTCCACATGAAGCCAGTCCCTGAGCTCCTGGAGCACCATGTCCCCTCCTCATTCTGAGAAGTAATTGCAGTGCAGATCGTGACCAAAATGAAAAGTCCGTTTTTAAACGCAGCCTCATAATTCCCATCCAGCTAAAGAAGGCCAGATACTCTGTGATTTAATCCCTAGGTCCCCATGCCAGAAATAGAGTTTTGAGGAAAATTACGGGGCCAATGTGTGCACATCTTTCGGGAGGGAAGGGGATAAAGCTAAAGACTTTTTCTGACAATCAGTTCGGTAGGACCTTCCCTCTAGCCAGCCTCTTGGTAACCGGTAGCCAGCAGATGTTTAGTGAGTATCACGTATCGGTCAGGCACTGGGCTGTCGCTGAAAGGAGTGCACTGGTGATGGCAGAGCCCTGCTCTCGGGGAGATCACACAGAGGAGAAGATGGAGAAGTAAGCAGGCCAGGAGAGGCCCTGTGACGGTGCTTTCGCGGGGAAGGCCAGGGGGCTAAGGATAGGATCCAGCCCAGCCTTGGCAGGTCAATAAAGCCTTTACAGAAGAGGTGGCGTGTGAGTGGAGAGCTGAACCAGTAGGGGTTAGCCAGGCAAAGCAGGTTGGGTACAAGACTGTTGTTCTGAAAAGAAAGAACAAATGCCTAGAGGTGAGAGCGTAGCAAACTTGGGGAACTGGAGTGGCTTCTCATGGTCAGAGCTCAGAGTCTGATGGAATGGGAGACAGAAGGCAGGAGCTGGGCCATAGACACCCTCCAACAGCAACTAAAGGGTTAAACTTTATTCCATAGTCGTCCTGGTGAATTTTAAGATGTGATTCCAGAAAGTTCACACCAGCTGCAGCAACAATGTGCAAAACTCAATCAGGGAGACCAGTTAAGCGGCTGTTGTAAAAGGCTAAGGTACCAGATGGTGAGAAGCCCAAAGCCTCAGCCTGAAGTCGGGCACAGCTGAACAGCTCTCAGAAATCCTAGCTTCCAACCTTTGTGCTTCCCACTCTACCTGTTGGCACCTCCAAGTCCCTAACCCCACGCCCCGCCCCCTGCCCCAAATGATTCTTCCTCTTTCAGCTTCTTTCCTGTTAAACTCTTGGAGCTTGGTCTATACTCTTTATGAATGGGATACCTAATTGACAGCTAGCTTAAGTAAACACACCTAGATAGCACAGCTTAAAGATGGTAGAATCAAGATTCATAACGTCTGTCTGTCTGATTTTGAGTTTGAAGCTCTTTCTAGAAAATCTTTTGTGTAACTGCGATGAGAGGGGCTTCAGATGTGAAGAAGAGTATCTTTCGGGTTGGTTATTGCCTACTGCCTCCTGTGACAGAATAACCAAGTAGCTTTCCACTGTCTTACTAATACCACCTTTCCTGAAAAAAGGACTAGAAACAAAGTCACAGTAGTAAGAACTAAAGTTACTTATAGCAATAAATATATGAGAGGCAATCCTAAGGAAATCAACCCTGAATATTCACTGGAAGGACTGATGCTTAAATTGAAGCTCTAGTACTTTGACCACTTGATGCAAAAAGCCTACCCATTGTAAAAGAGCCTGATGCTGGGAAAGATTGAGGGCAGAAGGAGAAGGGGACGACAGAGGATGAGATGGCTGGATGCATCACTGACTAAATGGGCATGAGTGTGAGCAAGCTCCGGGAGTTAGTGATGGACAGGGAAGCCTGGCATGCTGCAGTCCATGGGGTCACAAAGAGTTGGAAATGACTGAGGGACTGAACAACGATATGTGACTTACATTCTTATAATTCAAAATAAAGACTCAACCTGGGACAAAAAATAAGGCTGCACAAGATTAAAACATGCTTCATTTGTTATACATAAATATGACCTTGTTACATAAACACAACCAAGATAATGGTGCTTCTCTTTCAGTGATGAGATTTCATTCACTTTTACTTTCTGAATTTTCTGAAAATTTGGAAAATGACCAAAATAAGCATGTGTTGTTTTTATTATTGCAAACATTTTAAAGATAGATTCTTCAATGTAGGACGACAATAGTTTGTATTGAGAATAACTGAATCCACAAAAGATCCACAGTGTTTGGCTGAGGTCTCCAGCTGACCAGTCTTTCAGTACTTTTTACCCTGGGAGCTGTCAGCTGTGACCAGAGATGAGGGGACACCGTATTGGCAAAAGAGCTTCCACTGGATCACTTGGGGAATATGGATAATTCCTGGAGCACACATGCTGTGTGTGCTCCTTTAGCAGCCACTATGGATGCCCCGCCATTGTTGGTCCCACCAAATTTTGAGATCGTCCCTGTAGACTTCGGGACCTTCAGCTCGCACGGTCTCCTTGGAGTCATGACGGGTGTCATCCGCCACACACTGGTTGAACACAGAAGTGGGTTTCTTCTGAATGTCTTAGACGCACCACTCTTACCAAGAAACCTGGATGCGGGTCATACTCAGTCAGGAGTCTGCACAGCACCTCCTACCTGATCCAACCCTGGCATACCCACACTCCTCCAGGAGTCCATGGAATACCATCCAGACCTACCTGGGCACATTGCCCTCAGTGCATGTGTAGAATTCCCTTGTCTGAGGAGGAATGCCCCCTACTCCTCCACACACACATACATACACAGAGTACGGCTGGCATATGAAGGGCCTGCCTTCCTGAGACGGTAGCTTATGGTTGGCTAGTGGTTCCGCTGCACAGCCCTCAGCCAGCAGGCCCTGTCAGTCTACCAAACCTGCTTCCTAGCTAGCTATGTTTCTCCAGCTAAGATTGCATTTTCTACTATCCAGACAGGTAGGTAATGTATCATCTCCATGTAAAAGGTCCTGTGTCTCTCAGTTGGTAACTAATTAAAATAATTTGGTAATTCTTTATTCCACCATGCTCCTCTCTTATATAATTAATTTATATTATTGGTCAAATTCCACAAGTCAGTTGTCTATTTTAACAAATGCCAGTTTCCTTTGATGAACCTAAATATTAGGCACACTTTTGTGATGAAAATTTCCTCTTCCATTGTATTCCTTTCATTTTTGAAAGATTTTGAGGAAACTATTTGGATATTTTAGTATCTTAGGTTAAAACTGTCGCACAGTGATTCTTGAACGTATACTTTTGATTTTGTTTGCATATAGGACATGAAGAATGCAATCTTGTCTTAAGAGCTGCCTGTTACGACAGTAATCTACGCTTATCTTCTTGGGCCACTAGGTGGTGCACACATATGTCTGTGAGCTGTAAGGTTAAAGGGGCTTGTCACCAGGCTAGATTCAATTCATCACCACTGGAGGGGCGCAGACAGTAGAAGCTGTAGGGGTCTAGGAGAAGCAGGGATCCTGTGCATGGGAGTAAAGGAAGGAAGGTTTCCAGGGGAGGTGGCTAGATAATAATATTGTTGCAGAGATGATAGGAGAAAAATCATAAAGGTAGGAAACCCCGAAGCCATGACAGAGGGAAAGTCCTTTAGAGGAAAAGACATGCTTACTTTCCATGCTGACAGATCTCTCAGGAGTGTTGCAGAGGGAATAATGGAATAGTTGAATCACTTGAACTAGATGACTTCAAGCATTCCTTTCAGCCTTTGTGCTGGGCACTGGAAATATACAGATGAAATGACATAGTCTTGTCTTCAAACAAGGATCTCGTGAGAGGAATAGAGAAGGAAACCAATAATTGTGACAGGGCATGATACGAAAAGAAGGTTTCACAAGATGCATTGAAGGAATACAGTGTGAAATCTTCTGTTCTTAGTAAAGGAGAGGAAGCGGTTAGGTTGGGAGTTGACGTGCAAAGACCTCATGGTGGTCTTGAGATATGAGGAGGGAGCTCCATGAAGATCTCAAGAGATTAGTTTAGAGAGACTAGGACGAGCAAAGGCACGGGGGTTTGAAAGGATGATGTGGATTCCAGGAATGGTCCAGCTGAGTTTAGCATGCTCACTGAGGGCTACTGTGTAATAGATGTTCCAGGCCCTTAAGATTTCCCTCAGCTTGTGAGGGACATGTACAAGCACTGAAAATGGCAGTGTGTGAAGGCAGCTTAAAATCTGTTCTCTTTTAAATCCTATCATTTGAGCCCCCAGGGTCCTGGCTACAGGAATTCTCAGAGAACTCTCTACACCAGAAGAGGGAGCCCACAGGCACAGTGCCTATTTGCTTTTTACTCAGAGTCACTACCAGTATTTCAGTCTCGTTCATTCGTTTTAAAGGTGTGAAGTTTAAGACCAGAGACACACAGTAAGTTATGCAAGACCACAGAGAGGAGTTAGGACACACGGCCAGGTCTATTTGTGTTCCTCTCAGGTTTTCTTCCCTTTTGTCTCTGCTGGACCCTGGATACTGAATCACCATTTAGAGATGAGAATCAGACACTTTTCATATAAATAGATCCCTTTCACTAAGGGTGACTGTTGCAAAACCAAGCTTATGGAAAAATGGAAGGACACATTGTATTCTTTCCTCATGTATGAGGGAAGGGCCAAGCCTACAAGCTGGCCTTGGCAAAGGCAGCTTGAGCCAATTGTACTACTAGCCTGGTTCCGTGTTTGGGAAAGAAGGCAGTCTGGCTCCAGCATTCCTTCCAGCTCTCATGTGTGGGTGTGTGTTTCATTTCAGCACGAGGATATGTGCTCACAATACAGGTCAGTGACATCTTGGAGTTGCATTGTTTGCTTGAAAATGTCAAGTGGAATGAGTTATGAGCTGGCAGGAAAACAGGGATGTGTGATTGAGAAGACTGAAAGGATACAGACCTGCTTTTAGGGCCCTGAGAAATCATTAAAGCAAGGGGTAGAGAGATCTTAAAGAGGTTCTGAGCAGGACAGATGAAATGTAAATGGAAGAGTAGGGGACCACAAGGGCCAGGAGACTTCAGGCCAGGTCTTATAAGGCAAGGATGAAAGAACTGGCAATATTTAACCAGGAGAGAAGATGACACAGATCTTTTTCAGATCTCCAAACTTGTCACTGGCCAAAGCAACAATGATTTTATAAGGAAACAGCTTTTAACCCTGCTGAAAATGGGGCAATTTAGGGGCACAAGTTCAATCCCTGGTCAGGGAAGGCTAACATCTCATGCGCTGTGGCCAAAAGAAATTTTTTTTTAATTGTTAAGAAATGAGTTCCCTATCAGGAAAGGGGATAAAACAGAAGCTGTTTATACAACTGGTGGGGACATTGCAGAGGAAATTCCCATCCTAGGGGCAGGTCAGACTAGATGACCTTTGAGCTCTGATATCAATAATTCTATGAAAAGGGACGAGGCAGCTTTTATAAACCAAGGGTCATGAGATCTGTAATAATAACAAAGCCTCAATACAAAAATAGCTCTTTTTATTAAGCATCTATTAATTGGCAGGCATCATGCTGAGTGATTTACCATGTGCATTATCTTACTTTGAACCATCAAGCCAGGATTAGAACTGACTGAATTCTGGCTCTCTCATTTAATGAAGATGTGGCCTCAGGCAGATAATCTCTCCTATCTGACTCCGATGTCCCTCTACTGTACAGTACGAGCCCTGCTGGTTTGCCAAGAGTGTGAGAAGAAATGACACATCAAAGTGCCTGGTCTTGTGCCTGGTCCTTCGCCAGGCATATATTTGGTACTCAAAAAATGTTGCTGCTTTCTCCTTTCTGCTGAAGCAGAACTGCAGGGAGCCATTCTAGGGGAGAGGCAAGATAAAGAGGGAAATGCAGGAGTGGTGAAATACGCCAAGGGGCCCACTGGATGAAATGCCAGATAATCAGAAGCTCTTGCATTGTGTATCCTGAAGCGATGGTTCTCAAAGTGAAGTTTGTTAAAACCCCTTTTTAAGAAAAAAAAAAATATATATATATATTAATGAAAACTGCTATTAATGGAAAATCAAGTGTAGGAAAGAGTCGGAAGTTGACAGAGGCTTAAGGAATCCTGACTTAAGTCTTATAGTGTGAAGATTCCTTTAAAACCTGGAAATAGAACTGCCATATGACCCAGCAATCCCACTGCTCGGCATACACACCGAGGAAACCAGAACTGACAGAGTCACACGTACCCCAGTGTTCCTCACAGCACTGTTTACAATAGCTAGGACATGGAAGCAACCTAGATGTCCATTGGCAGACGAATGGATAAGAAAGCTGTGATACATATACACAAGGAAATATTACTCAGTTATTAAAAAGAATGCATTTGAATCAGTTCTAATGAGGTGGATTAAATGGGAGCCTATTATACAGAGTGAAGTAAGTCAGAAAGAAAAACACCAATATAGTATATTAACACATATATATGGAATTTAGAAAGATGATAACAATGACCCTATATGCAAGACAGCAAAAGAGACACAGATGTAAAGAACAGACTTTTGGACTCTGTGGGAGAAGGCGAGGGTGGGATGATTTGAGAGAATAGCATTGAAACATGTATATTATCATATGTGAAATAGATCGCCAGTCCAGGTTTGATGCATGAGACAGGGCGCTCAGGGCTGGTGCACTGGGATGACCCTGAGGGATGGGATGGGGAGGGAGGTGGAAGGGGGGTTCAGGATGGAGGATACGTGTACACCCATGTCTGATCCATGTCAATGTATGGCAAAAACCACTACAATAAAAAAGTAATTAGCCTCCAATTTAAATAAATTAATTTAAAAAAACAAGTCTTTAAGAGAGTTACTTAGCACTGCCCCATCTTCAGCCTCCAGTGCCTTCTTCTCCACCCTCAGGTTCCCATGACATCCAGGTCAGGACTGAGCTTCGCTATAGGTGTGGTGTGCTGGGGGTTGAGGGTAAGGCTACTGAGATGTTGATCACTTCAGCCCTTAGGGTCAGGGCCGGTTGCCTCCAAACATGAGCGGCTTCATCTAGTGCCTAATGTACCTGACAGATATTATTTTCTGTGAATATTGCATGGCACAAAGAGATGAGGATTCAGTTAGAGACGGAATAGTTTCATCATCAGTAATGGAAACTGTCATAGCATTGTTGAGCAGAGTTAATAAATAAACCAGCCCTTGGGAATATCATGGTTAGAAAGGAGGCTGATGGTGACAAAGGACAAGGCAAAGAGGGCTGCCAGGGTATCAGCCACTTAACCAGGATAGCCGGTGTGAGCAGGGAGAAATCTAAGGCTGCCTGGTCCAGAGGGATGAGCCTTGGCTGGGAGTCTGGAAAGGGACTTTCTTTGTGGCTATAGGTAAGCCACATTCCTCTCAGGGCATCATTTTCCCTTAGTATAGATGAATTTGACAGCTCTGACCAGAAAGGCCATCCGTCCCTCCTGATCTCTAGGGTGCAAGGCCTCTCTGTGGAACCATGAGACTATCACCTTCTCCACAGCGTCCCCTACTCTGCATGTCTGAACATCCCCCTTGCATGTCCACCCTGACCCCTAAGCAACAAGTTTGACTCTGGCTTGAATCAGTTCTCTCACAATGTGTTTTCCTTTGCAGCAACAGCGGCAGCTTGATCTCCTGACGATAACCAGCCCCGGTGAGTAGATGTGGCCATTCTGCTTTGTCTTTTCCCTTGTTTCCCAGAGCAATGCCTGGTTGCTTATCCCAATGCAATATGTGTCCTGTTCCTTTGGCTCCCTGATTCAACAGCAGAATTCCTGCATCAGGAATGATCCTTCTCCCCCTGTCCTCTACCCCACAGGCAGTTTCTTTTCTCTTCCCCAGCTTTGTGCCGCCTTCTCTTGACTCTGCATATGGCAGGGTGATTCTATGATGTTGCTGATTATTCCAGGGCCAAGTTCTCCCCAGATCCCTCAGTGGATCCAAATGTTAAGGAAGTATTCTAGTTTCCCGAGAAATGTTAAAATCATGGTGAATGGGGAAGCTGCCTTGTAAATGGCATGAAATGAAGGGAAGACAGCACATGGAGAAAAGCCAATCTGGGCAAGTGGTCAGGTTTGGTCTCCTGTGACTTTCATCACTCACCTTTAGGGAGGACAAGTCCCCCAAAAAAGCTGTGGCCCTTGGATTAAAAAGTTCTTTCGTCCCCCAAGACTGGCATCTAGCCTGGAGAGAAGTTGAGCGTTTAGTCTATCAGAAGGTATTTTATTTTGATTTGGGAACTTGAGGCAAAACTGGCCAACAAGAGATGCTGTTCTCTCTTGGAATCCAAAGGGATGATGGTGCTAGCAATGAACATTCAAGAGTGGATATGGTGGTTTGTCTTTTTCCACTGGTGATGTTCAAAATATTTAACAGCCCTGGTGACTCCCTACTGTGCTAGGCATTAACACTTTGGTTACTGGACTAGGGGGAGATGGTGTTCTGGGAAAAAGACTAGTATGACAGAGTGGTCACATGGGTTGTTGGGGGGGTGGTGCTCTAGGAGTGGCTAATTACCAACAAATATGGAAATATTTCAGTATTTTAGTAACCAACATAGCTGTGCCATGTCATCCCTGTCTTACACCCAGCCTGTTACTGTATCCAGGGCCAGTTGGCTCACTTACAAGGAGACTGAGAAATTGCCCTTTGCAGGTACTGTCTCAGCACAGAGGCTGGTTATCTATCTACGTAACTGAGGTGTAAAACAATGTACAAATGTAAGTTGTATCTACCCAGTTCAGGTGACCTTATTATAGTCCACCTAATAGAGCCCCTTGAACTTGAGACTTTTGAAGAACAAAGATGGTTTGAAAATGTACAATATAACCCATAGAATGAACTGTGTCTAGCATGTATGTAATTATATAAATTCCAAGTCATGAGCTAACCTAACTCAAATGGCTGTTGGGTGACATACCGACCCCTTCCCACCAAGGCGTTGGTAAGGGGTTGTCTTTGTCTGGTCTGGTTAGTTGCTCTCCTTCATGATTGCATTTTGTTCTGCCCCACGTATGCTGACCTAGTTTGCTTGCTTTCACATCCCCGTCTCATCTGGCCACAGCTTGATATGACGCTGACATATGAGTTGGACAGGGTTCTTGATCTGTCTTCAGTTGCTTGAGAAGGAAACTTGTAGGCTCTTGTTAACTGCATTTCTTTTGCACTAGCTCTTTCTGTTCTTAATTGCTACGGCATGGACTCAAGCAGAATCGCTGTGACTCTTGGTGCACTCCTTTTGGGCAAACTGTTAAGCATCGCCCGAGCTTGTAATGGTTTATAATGTCCCCTACTTTTAGGTGAGAAAAGATTATTTTCTGGGTCAGATCTTCTCAAAAGGCGTTTTGTGTCACACAAGTGTACAGTACTGCAATCGGCAACATTGGTGTGGTATTGTAAGATAGGCACTTACGAGATACCGATCCACACATCCCAGGAGTACAGGTCGGTCCCGGCGAAACTGAGCCCCCAAGGTAGTAGCCTCTACTCCAGTGTGCCAGACAAACATTGTCCATGTGTATCACGCTGANGTTGATATGGGGTGGGAGGTGGGGGGGGGGGGGGTTCAAGATTGGGAACTCATGTACACCTGAGATGGAAAAAAATAAAAATTAAAAAATTAAAAAAAAGAAAGGTCAAAAAATAAATAAATAAAAATAAAATGGATTAAAATAAATAAATAAATAAATATTCTCAAAGAGGGACTTTTATATAGCTGAAACACATTCTATTTTAAATTTATCTCTTGTTGTATATTGGTTTGGCATAGTCTCTAAGTCATGTCCCACTCCTTTGCAACCCCAAGGACTGCAGCCTACCAGGCTCCTCGGCCTGTTGGATTTTCCCANAAAATAAATAAATAAAAATAAAATGGATTAAAATAAATAAATAAATAAATATTCTCAAAGAGGGACTTTTATATAGCTGAAACACATTCTATTTTAAATTTATCTCTTGTTGTATATTGGTTTGGCATAGTCTCTAAGTCATGTCCCACTCCTTTGCAACCCCAAGGACTGCAGCCTACCAGGCTCCTCGGCCTGTTGGATTTTCCCAGGCAAGAATACTCAAGTGGGTTGTCATTGCCTTCTAAAATTATTGCATATTAATTCATCCCTGATGATTTAGTTATAAATAACACCACAGTGAACATTCTTGTATAAATATGTTTGTGTGCATCTTTAATTGTTTCTTTAGGAAAAATTCCTAGAATGAGAATTACTAGAAAAGGTATACATAGTTTGCTAGTCATGAGAGTCTACATTACATTGAAGTAACAATGATGTCAAAATTACAGACTTAAAAAGCATCACTGTGTTTTTTACTTTTGATACGTGTCTCTCATGGGCTGGCATAAGTTCTGCTATATACCATCTTCACTCTGGCACCCAGACTAGCCAACAATCCTCTATTTGGAACATTGCTGTGTCTCAGTTTAGGTTCCCTAATTTAAGTAGTTTATTTAGGAGGTGATCCCAGAGACCTTGTTGAGAGATGAAGTAAGATTTGGGAAAAGGAAAACAAAGTTAAGAAAGATTCATTATCAAGGAAGCTACCACTGTTGGTAACTGGAATTTAATCCTTCAGGAGAACCCTGGAAGTCAGTAGAAAATAAGCCTCGGAGATATCCTGAAGGGCAAAGGCATGGGAGTGAGGATGAGGGTGTTAATTTCCTGACACTTCTAATCTGCTTGATGTATGGACACAACAGATTCCAGTGGCCAGAGAAAGTCCTCAAGAGAAATTTGCAGATGTCAGCAACTGGAAAGTATTCAATATGTGCAGAAGTAATAAGTGCCAGGAGAATATGTGAGACTGCAGGGAAGTACTGACAGCACCTGCCATTGGGTCATCATGGCAGAGGGGAAAGGGGGAGAGAGTGAGTCATGTACCTTCTCTTAAAAAGTTTTAGAAAGGGTCGCTTTTGCCCAGTCTCCCTTGGTCAAAGCAACTCCTATAACAACTTCTAATTCAACAAGGTAGAGATGTTGACTCTTCCTACACAGAAGGGCACTGCAGTGAGAAGAGCTAGAATATTTGGCAATGGTGAATATGCCCTTTTACACTTCTAGAAAGATTTTTATGTTCCCACCATCAAGTAAAAGGTCTGATCATAGCTTTAAATAAAACTAACAGCTTTACTGAAATATAATTCGCATCCATAAAATCCATCCTTTAAAGTGCACCATTTACATTAAATAAAGTGTACCCTGTAGTGGTTTTCAGTACATTTACATAACTGTACAATCACCACTAATTCCAGAACATTATTATTACTCGGTACCCATTAACAGTCATCCCCCATTTCTGCCTCCCCCTAGGCCCTGCAACCACTAATTTACTTTTTATATCTATGGGTTTGCCTGGTCTAGATGTCTCATATAAATGAAATTGTACAGTATGTGGCTTTTTGTGACCGGATTATTTTTTTACTTAATATTTTCAAGTTCCATCCATACTCTAACATGTATCAGTACTTCACTCCTTTTTATTGCCAAATAACATTCCATTGTATTGATATATCATAATTTGTTTATCAATTCATCTATTGATGAACATTTCAGCTGTCTACATTTTTTGGCTATTGTGGATAATGTGCCGTAGACATTTGTGAACAAGTACAAACCCTGTTTTGAGTTTTCTTGGACATATATCCAGGAAATGAATGGCTTGCTCATTTGGTAAGTGTCAAGGCAAACATTTTGAGAAACTGCAAAAGTGTTTCTAAAGTAGCTGTGTCATTTACATTCTCATCAGCAACATAGGGTGCTTCCAATTCCTCCCCATCCTCTCTAACACTTGTTATTATCTATCTTTTGATTTATAGTCATCTTAGTGGGAATGAAGTGAAGTGGTATCATATAATAGTTTTGGTTTGCATTTTCCCAAGGACTTATGACGTTGAATATGTTTTAATGTGCTTATTTGCCATTTGTGTATCTTTTTTGGGGGGAAAAATGTTAGGCAAGTTATTTCCCCATACTGATATCAATTAGGTTACATTTGTCTTTTTATCATTGAGTTGTAAAAGTTTTTTAATACTATTCTGAGTACAACGTCTTTCGTCAGATACATAATTTAAAAATATGTTTTCCTGTTCCATGGGTTCTTTTCACTTGCTTGATGGCATTTAAAATAAACAAAAATCATTTTATTTTGATGAAGTTCAGTTTATCTATTTTATTGCTTATGCTTTTGGGTATCATATCCAAGGAAACATTGCCTAATGTCACAAAGAGATACTAATTTCTGTGTGATATGAGATAGGACTCCAGTTTGTCTATTTGCATGTGATTGTCCAGTTTTGCTAGCGCCATTTGTTGGAAAAACTGTTCTTTCTCTTATTGTTTTATCTTGGCACCTTGTCAAATGCTCATTAACTTTTTGATGATATAGACTAAAAGGACAGATTTAAGAAGTAACTAAACATCAGCATTCAGTGTCAGAACTGTGTTAGACACTTCACATATATTTTTCACATAAT
This sequence comes from Neotragus moschatus, assembly GCA_006410615.1. NCBI lineage: Eukaryota > Metazoa > Chordata > Mammalia > Artiodactyla > Bovidae > Neotragus > Neotragus moschatus. The sequence continues at coordinate 654,649 of SJYA01000419.1, read as the reverse complement.
TTCCCCCACTGTCCCCTTAAACAGGCATAGTCTTTCCTGATTTGCTGATGAGAAATGAAGGTGCTACACAGTTAAAATTGCCCACATAAATGCAGTTAATAAGTAAATACTAGAGTCAGAATTCAAATCCAGCTTGCTCTGATTCTGTATCAGAATGTTGCTTTTTCTGTTGCCACATAAGAATACTACTTCCTGTGTGATACTGGCCCACAGAATCTTCTTTCTCAGAATTAAAGCTGACCTACTTTGCTGTTGATAAGGAAAGTGTGAAATGTCGGAGATATCACAGGCATGGGTCTTTTCCACTAACGAGGCTACATCCTGAAAAGACAATTGATTTCCTAAAATATTGCAGAAGCCTCCAGAAAAAATCACAGCTAGAATGGTTTCTGATTGCAAATACGCACAAAGAAATATTTTTATCACCTCGTAACCTTGTTAAAACAATACCTAGGTTATATGGTGATAGACTAAACCTGCCGATCATTACATAACAACTTCAGACTTTATCGCCAATGAAAGTCCCCCATGATGTAAATGTAGCCACTCTGAAGACTCAAGGAGCAAGAGAGCCCAAACTAGCCATTATTCCTGCTTCACGGCCATCTTCAGAGCCAACATAGCCTGTGGAGCCAGTCCAGAGTGGCCAGGACCATGAGAGAAGCCAAGTTAGGGAACTCCTGACCTCACAGCCAGCAGTTAGCAGCACAGTGGATATGCACTGGAGGATGGTTCAAAAACTGCATGTACATCATTAAAACAACTTTAAAAAGATCTTTAAAGGAGATAAATTGTTCCTAGTCCCACAGCCTTAGCACAATACAGAACCTAATTCTATTTATACATTTTCCTTTTCAGTTCTTGTCTATATGCAGAAACATATTTACATAATTGCAATCAGAGTAAGTTTTTATGTACATCTTTTTTCACTTAACATTATTTCATAAACAATCTTCATGTCGCTATGTAGTTTACATACTTACCATCTTTTTATAATAACTTTCTCTATTAAAAGATAGCACATGCCCATGGTGCAAATTTTGAAAAACACAGATAAGTTATCTCCCAGAGGCAATCACTGTTTAATATTTTAACACATTTACTTCTTTCCCTTTTTCCTATGCATGTTTAATTTTGCTTTACATAGTTGAGATCATACGGAATATAAAATTTTATCCTGATTTTTCACTTGCTATTACAACAGAAATATTTTCCCATGCCAATGATGTTGTATATTTAACTTGATTTTATTTTTCCATCTTATGAATAATTTATCAACCTTTGTGTATATATTTGTGTCTACATTTTAGGTTATTGTCTCAAGATAAATTACTAGGGATGGAATTACTTAGATCCATGAACATTTTATGAGCATTTTAAAGGCATACTTATTTTTAAAATCTTTAGACTCTTCTATCTTTTATATGTAGCCCGGCTTACAAAAATACATGTGTTATTGTACATTTGTGCTATATCCAGATGTTTTTCTCTTATAAATGACTCTAGCATAAAATTATTTGTGAAAAAAACTTTTACTTCTTTTGCATAAGTTATTATTATTATTATTATTTTTGGCTATTTTAAAAGTACAATTGCCCAGTAGAATTGCTGGGCCAAAGAGCATTAATATGTTTAAGGAATTATTAAGTCTTACTGCCAACTCATTATCCAAAGTTGTATCAATTTACATTCCTACTTCCATCCACCAACCTACATCATTCTTGTCAACAATGAAAAACAACAGCATCGGGTGTTACTCAGAAGATTTATTAAATCTAAGTAAACAAATTCCAGAATCTGAAAAATATTTAAAGGCAGAGAGAAACGTGTTTGTTCTCATAGTCGCCTGGAGACAAACTAATTACTATGTTCCTAGAATATTCCTCCTGGGAAATCTTTATAGGATGCCATATCCCAGGACTCAGGTGAGGAGGTTAATGAGAAGGGATCAAGGGCCCCATCTTGAAGTATCCAGGTGGGTGGACTGTGCTCTGAGAAGGGGATTTGGAGGCATGGTATCCAAAGTGCCATAGCTAATCAGCATGAGGTTGGTCAGGTGAGGAAGGAGCCAGCAAGACCTTGGNCAGGACTCAGGTGAGGAGGTTAATGAGAAGGGATCAAGGGCCCCATCTTGAAGTATCCAGGTGGGTGGACTGTGCTCTGAGAAGGGGATTTGGAGGCATGGTATCCAAAGTGCCATAGCTAATCAGCATGAGGTTGGTCAGGTGAGGAAGGAGCCAGCAAGACCTTGGCCATCAGACTGAACGCAGGCCAAGAAGAAATCAAGCGGAGTACACAAAAGGGAAAATTAAGACCTAGGAATTATATAAGTAGGAGTCTTTAAACACAACCTAAATTGCCTTAGGCAAAAATAGGTAGTTCATTAGTTCATACGCAATCCAGAAATAAGTCTGCCTTCCTGTGCGTGTTGATATAAAGCTCCTGTGACCCAGCTTGTTTTTCTTCTTCTCTTAACTCAATTTGCTCTTAACTGCATTTCCAGTACACATGTTGTCTCAGGATGGCAGAATGCACATTCTCTCAAATTCCAGTCCAGTAGGAAAAAGCAAAAGGCTCTCATCCAGAAGTCCCAACAGAATCTCTGTTGCTTCATTCTGTGATTGGATCATTATGACTTCAACTTTAAACAAGTATCTGTGTACAGGGAAAGCTACGGTGCTAACTGGCTGAGAGTTGAGTTATAAAAATCATCCATGGTGGATAAATTGAGGCCTGACATTGCCTGGTGGCTCAGTTGGTAAAGAATCCACCTGCCAAATGCAGGAAATGAAAGAGACTCTGGTTCAATCCTTGGGTCGGGAGAAGGAAACGGCAACCCACCCCAGTATTCTCACCTGGGAAATCCCATGGACAGAGGAGCATGGCAGGCTACAGTCCATGGGGTCTCAAGAGCTGAACACAGCTTGCAACTAGACCACCACCATTACCTGGAAATGGCCCGAGACCAACTGTGTGAATTATAAGGTCTGAGAGTAGAGCAAACATTTATCTATTCTGTAGCAGTCTTTCTACTGAAAATTATAGACCCAACAGGGGTTTCACATCTAGAATCTCTGGGCAGAGACAGGACTCATCATCAAACGGAGGCTGTTCCTTGGACCCAGAGAAGGCTTCCTGGTTAAAGCTAGACCCATACAAGTAGCTAGGAGTGTTGAGACCAGGCACCAGGTCCTGGGATAGCAGCCAGAGAACAAGACCTAAGCTTAACTGACATAGAGCTGGTTGCCAGCCTTATCTGGGAGTCAACTTTCCACAGTAGTCAAAGTATGGGAACCAGGTAGACCTGACTTCGAATCTTGATTCTCTCATTTCTTGGCTCCACGCCCTTAGGAAAATTGTGTAACTACTTTGTGACTTAGTGTTCCATTAAATATGAGTGCATCTATTGAGAGCATCATAAGACTTTTATCCTTCATTTTATTAATGGTGTGTATCATTTATTGAATCACATGTTGAACCATCGTTGCACACCAGAAATAAATCCCATTTTATCATGGTATGGCGTATGACCCTTTTTAGCATGCTTGTTGAATTTTGTTTGCTAGTTTTTTGTTGAGAATTTTTGTATTTATATTCATTGAGGAGGTTGACCTATAGGTTTCTTTTCTCGTAATGGCCTCATCTAGCTTGATATCCGGGTAATGCTGACTTCATAAAATGAGTTATGGAGTTTTCTAGTGTTCCATCGTCTTTAGTTTCTTGGAAGAACTTGAGACGGATCGGCATTAACTCATCTTTAAATGTTTGGTTGAACTCTTCAGTGAAAAACTCTGGTCCTGGCTGTTCTTTGTTGGGGGGGTTGATATTTACTACTTCAAACTCCATAGTCACCATTAGTCTGTTTGGTTGCTCTGATTCTTCCTGATTCATTCTTGGTAGGTTGTATGCTTCTAGGATTGTATTTCTCCTTTTTGTAGCTTATCTAATTTGTTGACATATAATTGTTTATAGTAAGAAGTACCTTAATATGCTCCAAATGAACACAGAAGCAGGCAAGTGTTCTCTGCACTCTTAACTCATTTGTCTACTTATTTGCTGTACACGTGTTCAAAGCAGGGTGGAAGTAGAAGAGCAGGAGATCTGTAGCGCATCCATACAAAGATGTGTTCGTATCCTACATCTTCCACTTACGGTTTGCCCTTGGGAAGTTCTATTAGCTTTCTTGTGCTTTACTTTCATTTTTACCATCTATAAAAGCACAGGATGATAATAACACTTGTTAGAATTTTGTGAAGATTAGATATTACATATGTAAAGTGGCTAGAATAGTAAATTGCATGACCTACAGATTTTAAATAAATAATTGCTATTGTGATTGCATTGCTTTGTGACAAAGCTTAGCAGTTTCGAACAATGATCAGTGTGTGTTATTTCACAGAGTTTACGTGGATGATGAGTCTAGTAGCAGCTCGGATCGGTGGCTTTGGCTCAGGATCTCTCATGTTGCAGCTAAGATGTCAGCCAAAGCTGTAGTTATCTGAAGGCTTGAGTAGGGCTGGAAGATCATCTTTCAAGATAACTAATTCACCTGGATAGCAGTTTTCTGCTATCTTTTGCCAAAAGGCCCCTGTTCTTTGCCACACAGGTTTTTCGATAGGGCTGCTTGACTGTCCTCACAACGTGGCAACTGACTTCCTTCAGAGTGACTAATCAAAGAGACAGAGGGTAGAAGCTGCAGGGTTTTTTATGAGAGTCTAGGAAGTCACTCCTTGTCATTCTAATAATAATCTATTAACGGTACAATTCAGTCTTTTCATTACGGAAAGAGATTATACAAGGACTTAAATACTAGGAAACCCTGAGACTCATTCAGGGCCCATCTTGGAGACCAACTACTAAAATGCTAATAATGATGATTATAATTATCAATCGTGTGGGAAATGAATCATCAGTCTATATTCGGTTTATTATTTTTATTTATTAAATTAAAAAAAAATTATCAATACTATATCTTTGGTTCCTTTCAGACTGAGACTTGCCTTTTTCATTCCTCCAAGGATTCTCCCCTTCCTCCCAAGATATATGAGCAATGGCCTGGCTTTTTGAAATTGGCAGGGGTTTCTGAGAAAAGCACTAAGAATTGTCTAGCTTCTATATCTTTCATAAATAAACAGCTATATTTGTCCATCTGTATCTTTCTGTACTAACATTGATCTAAACTTTAAGGGCCTTTGCCTTGGTCACAAAAGTGAGAAATATTTTGGTTCATTGGACTAAGAAAAATAAGATCTCTCATTTAGGAAAAGAAGGTTGTGTGCCCCATTGTCTAATTCCTAATTTATATCAAAGCCTTTTGCACTTTTGGTAAATGGGTGTTGAACTGCCACTGAGTAGAGGCCAGCTGTGGGCCAAGTATGTGTACCTGAAATTCCTAGAGACTGGGGACACAGTGGCATGTCATAGAGGGCAGTGCATGTCTTTCATCCTCTTGGTCTAAAATATTATCAAGGACAGTGATGAGGATAGACTTCAAGAGTGTGGGATTTACTAACTCACCATTACCAGTGCTTACTCAGCACTATTGGGACAGAAAAATAAAGTGTCACTATGACTGAAAAAAAAAGAGAGAGAGAGAGTAAAAATAAAGAGAAACAGAGGGAGAGGGAAAGAAAAAGAAAGAAATTCTAGGTAGTATTAAATGAAAACTTTGGGATTAGCTGAACCAGGGTTCAAATCTTATCTATACCATTTACTCTTTAATGATTTTAGACAAATTGCAGCCTCATAGAGCTTCAGCTCTTTCATCCTGAGATGGGCTGCTAATACTGACTTCAAAGGGTCGTTGTATTAGTTGAAGTAATACATCTGGCATAAATAAAGTCCTTCTTTGAGGACGGTCACTGCAGATAACTTACTTGTTTTTCTAACTTGTTTGGCACCAGATTATTAGGTTGGGCTTCCTTGGTGGCTCAGACAGTAAAGAATCTGCTTGTAGTACAGGAGAAACATGTTCAGTTCCTGAGTCTAGAAGATCCCCTGGAGAAGGCAATGGCAACCCACTCCAGTATTCTTACCTGGAGAATTCCATGGACAGAGGGCCTGGAGGGCTAGAGTCCATGAGGTTGCGAAGAGTCGGACACGACTAAGCAAATAACACTGTTAGGTCAGTCTCTGAAACGCTGGAAAGATCTGTCTTTGGCACCTGTGGTACAATTTCCTTACTTCCAGATGGTGGCTGAACCACTGTCTTATAAACCTGATGTACTTCTCTCTAGAAACAAACAAAAAACAGCAGGGGGAGAGGGAAATCAGCGCAGCTCAGATGAGTTCCATTCTTGGATGGATGGCTGGATGACCTGCAGAATGTTTCCCTTCTGGTAAAGATTATTGGAAGACTGGTTTTTAGAGAAGAGTTTAATTGCAATGATGAAAGGAGAATTGGTGGTTTTCAGCTGCTTTCAGGGGAAACAAAACTTGAGTTTTCCACATCTAGTGTAATTAAATTTGTGAGGTGGGCTCAGTTCCAGCCTTAAAATGTACATTGGAAAGCGCCTACTATCACTTCACTACACTGTCTTAGAGAGCAGGACCTCACGAATACATCTCCCCTTGCTCTGGCCTCTGCCCATGTTTCATTCCCCAGGGTTAACTGGCAGGGGCTGTCTCAGGAACATGATCATGGTATTCCCACTAAGTTTTCTGTCCCGACTGTCTCTTTCCTTTTTTCACTCCAAATCCCTGGATGTTTCTTTCCTTCCTCCATGAAGGTTCAAAGGAGGGGCAACCTAATCACCTTCTCTTTACTGGAGGGGATAATGAGAGTGAGTGGCAATAATGGCCACGACTGGCTTTGATATATAGCACATTACGATGGCAAACTCAAATACTTTGTTTAAATAACACAACGATGCTATGAGTTTGGCATCTTTATCTTAGGGAAATGATAAAATTTGTCTAAGTTCACAAAAGCGTCTAGTTGGAAAACTCAGAGCTTAAACTCAGGTTTTCTGACTAACATCCAGTGGACTTCTGTCTTCTCAGCTAGTCATAGGTGCTGGTTCATCCAGACTGTGTGCAGAGATATTAAAAGGAAAACCAAATGAGAGAAGAACTCATTTACTGCAAAAATAGGTATTAAGATAAGACACAGTTATGAAGCCTGAGATAAAAGTTAAAATTTTCTGTGTTCACACAGAAAATTAAGCAGAAAGATCAGAGCAAAATCAGACACCAAACCCCACCCCTTGTGTATAACAAGCTGATTTAGTAATCCAACACTTCTGAAATCCACTGTGCGTGCCCCTGAGTTGTGTATGACTCTTTAAGACCCTATGGACTGTAATTCTCCAGGCTCCTCTGTCCATGGGATTCTCCAGGCAAGAATAATGGAGTGGGTTGCCACGCCCTCCTCTAGGGACCTTTCTGACCCAGAAATCGAAACCCCATCTCTTATGTGTCCTGTGTTGGTAAAAGACTTCTTTACCACTAGCACCACCTGGGAAGTCTGTCCCTGCCCTTACTGAACCACAAAGCCAGATGATTCTGGGATCTGCCAGGCTTCAGGAGGGCCAAGTGGCCTCAGTTGAATGAATGCGCTGCTATAGAGTCTGGGACCTAGAACCAAGCAAGCCATCACTGCCTGCTGAGCCTAGAAAGCCAACCACATGGTTCCCTGTAAAATCCTTCATTTGTTCTCGAAGTATGGTCCCTGGATCACTTATAACAAAATTGCCCAGGGTTTTGTTTGTGGTTTTGGGCTGGCTAGTTCACTGAACTCCAGACAGGGGCTGCTGGGAGAATGTTCTAACCATAAGGCAGAGCTGTGGTATCAAAAGACAAATATCAAAAAACATTTTAAAGAACTATGCAGTGATTTAACTAGAAAAGAGAGTCCACTATGCCTGTCAGTCGAGAATAATGAGGGCCAGTGAAGGTGAGGAATGTCAAGTAAGAAGTAGCAAATGAGAAATACCCAGAGCAGTGCCATCCACAGACTGGTGCTGGTGTGTCAACTGTTTGTCACAGTTGAGATAAGGACAGAAATTGAGGGAAAGTATTTAGAAACTCTAATAGCAACTTGACATTGCTTCTGCATCCAACTTCATGATCAGTGGACTTTTCCAAATTTTCATTTTGTGATTAGAAAGAAAGAAGCACTGGTATAAGAGAATTCAAGAAATGTCACTCAATACAGATATCCAGATTTGTATGCAGTCCTGACACACATTTGTGCAAGTAGTTTAGGTTTATTAAAGATAACAAAGGCCAGTTTTTAATCACAAGACCTGGCACATAGTCAGTGCCTAGAAATGAACTTAATAAGAAGGCCATTTTCCTCTTCATCAGCTATCAATCTGAGTAAGTCTTGTGACCCACCAGCCTGAAGTCTGAAGTACTGCTCCTACCCGCTTCATTACTGTCCTTTTGAGATCTGGCTGTTCTAGGCTGGCTCACCTTTTGCAGAAACCAAGGTTCTCCTCCCAACTACCTGGAGCCTAAGTGGTGTTTGGTAAAGTTTAAGCAACCCCATGTAGGGTGGTTGAAAAGCAATCTCCATTTCTTTTGAATAAGAAGAAAGAAAGGACAAAAAGACACCTCCTCTTCCCTCCACTTGCTCATTAGGATTCTGGGTTATAGCGGTGGTACCTGGCCACTCTAATTGGATCCGTGCGCATACAGGTCTGCGAGGCTCCATTGAACGCTGACATTTCTAACTAACTGACCTTTTCAGGACCACTGGTACTCCCATAATGACTGTGCAGCAGCATTGTGTAGACACAATACGGCAGACTTCACAGTGCCTAAAGAATGTTGGATTGAAAACTATTCAGAATTCCCAATCTCAAGTTAGCAAAATGAGAGAATTGGGTCCCAACATTCGTCAGCGTATCATTGCACAAGGCATCGATTTCAGTGCCCTTTCATTTCTTTCAGGGAAAAAAAATGTTGTATTATAAAGGTCTAAATTAACTTTTGTTCTGTTATTTTTTCCCCTGTACCTGTAAAAAGGTCAGATGCATTCGTAAGGCTAGGATAGATTTGCTGGATATAAGCACAGAGATAGCAATCAACCTTCACATAACCTTTAAGAAGACATCAGCTCCTCCACACACAATAATTGATGTACTCATTAAGGCCGTGAAATTCTTCAGGACTCACCTAAAGGAGAACAGTTCTAGGGGCCAGTGTCAAAAATGTTGTTTAGAGCAATAAGATAATGATACAGATATCTGAAATGGTTGTGATCCATTCAGCGTTGCTGGGACAAGGAAGGGGGCTTAGAAAGGAGACTAACAGGATGGGTAAGGGGAGCAGCAGACGTCACACTGCCCTGCAGGGACAGCGTTGGCTCGGCCCAGGCAAGATGGGGTGTGACTGCCAAGTGTCTCCTGGGTCCACAGCAGAAAGCTAAAATCTTTTTCTCTCTGTAAATGAAGAAGAAGCATTATGGATTTATCAGATCCACTGTCTTCCCTCTGAGAAAGATGTGAAAGTGACAGCTTTTCTGAGACACTACCACTGATAAATGTATATTTGGCCCTTCCTTTGTATCCTTCTGGAGAATTATACTTTTCCATTAACGTATCCAGTTCTAAAATCAGGCTGCCAAAAAACTATGTTTTAGAAGTATTTATGAGCACAGCCCACGTGCCACAGTGAAGTCGCTCAGTCGTGTCCGACTCTTTGTGACCCCGTGGACTATAGCCCACCAAGCTCCTCCATCCATGGGATTCCCCAAGCAAGAATACTGGAGTGGGTTGACATTTCCTTCTCCAGGGGATCTTCCCGACCCAGGTCTCCCGCATTGCAGGCAGATGCTCTAACCTCTGAGACACCAGGGAAGCCCGCCCATGTGCCATGTTCTGTGCTTAATATTGAGAGGAATCTAAAAAATTGTCTAATTTCATTTCTGTTGACTTCCATCAAACCAGTAAATATTTCATAAACATTTTTTGTGTTAAGAACTAGGTATAAAGAGACAAATAAGATATAATCTCTACCCCCAAAGGCATTTACAGTCCAGAACTCTCTGCATTTATTTTGAAGATGAGTGTTGAGGGTCTCCCTCATGCAAAGTTCTTTACTATGCAAGGTACTATTTATTGTATAATTAGCTAAATCCTAACTACCATCTTGTGATTGTAAATATTAGTACCCCATTTTGAAAAAGAAGCAGCTAAAGTTTGAGGGCAATGAGACAGGTTGTGTGATTCACTCAGAATTATACAGGTTGTAAGTAGCTAAGCATGCTGACACCAGGGTCTGGAGTTTTTTGCTTCTTTTTTTTATGGAAGGGTCCTCTTTGACATGAATTTTATCTATTCACACAGGAATGGAGAAGTTTCTGGTAGAGTGTCTTTTTTATTGGGTAACTTCCATGTACAAAGGCACAACTATATCTCAAAATTATGAGAAAAGCATGGTACCATAATTGACATACCAATTAATTCTTGGCATTTCTTTAGGGCTAACCAAAAGAATGTGGTTGTGGAGTATATTATCTAACTCAGGAGTAAAAAACACAAAAAACATATGACACATGGATGGGCAATCATTTGTCTCCTGTACCTGGATTCAGTTTCACAATCTCTCTATACAATACTCCAGTCACTTATCACTGATTGATGTCTGCACATGAGATAAAACCTACTTACCGTACCTGAACTAGACCATTTCACTTCGAATAATGAAGTAACGGCTCCAAGAATGGAGAGAGGACTTGCCCGAGGCCTTGAAATCAACCAGGGGCAGCTGAGGGAATTATAGATCCCAGCACTTCTAAGAGGGATAGCTAAGGCCTGAAGCCTGAGACAGTGTCAGCACCAGTGGGGATATAGGCAGGACTTACTGCTTGCTTCCTGTGATCTGCACCTGTTACATGTATCCTCCTCATGTCCCACCCACCGTTCATTTTACCTCCGAATTACCAATACCAGCACTGGGGAGACTCAGAATAACCCAGGTATAGCACCAGCTCTGATGTGTTTGTTTGCTTACCAAGAATGCAATCCAGGTAAGGTATAAATGAGTAAATGCATATAGTTTGATAAAAGGGACAATTGGCTTAAATATAAGGTACAGGTGGAGGCAAAGAGACAAGGGGTCAACTTCCTTTTGGTTGCACTAGGTCTTCAGTGCTGTGTGCAACCTTTCTCTGGCTGCAGTGCACTGGCTTCTTATTTTGTGGCTTCTCTTGTTGTGGAGCACAGGCTCTAGGTGCAGGGGCTTCAGTGGTTGCAGCACATGGGCTCAATAGTTGCCCCTAGGTTCTAGAGCATGGGCTCAGTAGTTGTGGCACACAGGCTTAATTGCCCCACAGCATGTGGGATCTTCCTGGACTAGGGATCGAACCGTGTCCCCTGCATTAGCAAGTGGATTCCTATCCACTGTACTACCAAGGAAGTCCAAGATTACCTCTTTTTAAAGCAGGCAAAGAAAGCTTCAAGAGGAAGAAATATCAGTGAGGTCTTAAAGAATGCAGAGGAATTCACAACATAGATGAAAGCAACGGCAAGAGGAGAGACAGGAAGTTATTTTAAGCAAAGAGGACAGCATATGCAAAGAAAGACTTAGAGGCACACTGAAATGACCGGAATAAGAGAGTATTTATCAATCTTTGTCTTTTGTGATATAGGGCATATGACTGAATGTGAGAGATCCATTTGTGTGAGTTTCAAGAAGTACGGAGTGATCACTGATGTCAAATGAGATAAGTTTTTTTTTTTTAAGTGTCCTATCAATTTAAACCACAAAATTAAGTCATTGTGGATTGGGTTAGGGCTGAGGGTGGAAGGTGGGTACAAGATTGCAGTGAGTCGAGAAGTCAGTGGAAAGTGGAGAAGGAGAGATTGCATGTGTAGACTCCACTCTCATAAATCTTGGCTGGGAAAGAGAAGAACAAGATGTAAAAATTTCTTTTAAGTGAGAGGGATTTGAACATGTTGATCAGCTGTGGGGTAGGACTTAGAGATAGTGGAGAGGAGGAGGAGAGTTGAAGGTCTGCAGCAAGAGGGCAGAAGGGCAGAGCTAGAAACGGAAGGAGTGGGGAGCCAGAGGACAGGAGGCACTGTTGACAGGTAGATGACTGGCAGAGATCACTGGCCAATGTGTAGGGCAGAGGGAGGACAATAGTGAGACTAGTGAGCGCCACAAAGTGAAAGTGAAGTCGCTTAGTCGTGTCCGACTCTTTGCGACCCCGGGGACTGTAGCCTACCAGGCTTCTCCGTCCATAGAATTCTCCAGGCAAAAATACTGGAGTGGGTTACCATTTCCTTCTCCAGAGGATCTTCCCGACCCAGTCTTCGGCATTGGAGGCAAACGCTTTAACCTCTTAGCCACCAGGGAAGCCCGTGAGCACTACAGGTCCGGGATAATTCGATCTTCCTCCTAGGTCAGTTGTGAGGACTAAATGCATTAACACTATACGTGTGTACCTGGCTTCTAAAGCACAATATTCAGCATATGTTCCCAAAAAACGGGGATCAGGAAGAAGCAGAAGCAAATGCTAAATCTGACACTTTGGATCTGCCTAGACTAATAAGAGAAAAAAAGTGCTTAGCACAGGGCATTCCAACTCTATTATTAACTTGCTAGGACTCAAGACAAGTCATTTTACCTCTCACTCTCAGTTTTCTCATTTGTAAAATGAGGTTTATTAGATCATTTCAGAGAGTCTTTTTGACTAAAACATCCAATGAATTTATGCTTCTATGAAAATCAGAGTTTGGAATTTCAGCTTCTACTTGGTGTGTGAGGGTATGTGTATGTGTGTACACACACACACACACACAATAAAATTTTATTATGGACACTGAAACTTGAATATTATATAGTTTCACATGTCACAAAATATTATTCTTCTTTTGATTACTTTTCAACCATTAAAAATGTAAAAACGATTGTAGCTTATGGGCCATATAGAAGCAGGTGACAGCAAGCCAGATTTAGCTTGTGGACCATGGCTTGCCTATTCATATGAATCTCAAAAGGCTGTCTACCATCATTTAAAGCTCGTTTCTATTAGGAGCAAAAAGATCTTTTGAACTTAATTTAAAACCTCCATTTAAAAATATTTTATATTAAAACTTTGTTCTTAGAAATTTGTATAAACTATAAGCAAAATATCACCTCATTATAAAAATTTTAGAAATCATAAAAAAACTTTTAAAATCACCTATGGTTCTACAACCTTAACTCAACCACTGTTGTCCCAACCTAAGATCATTTTATTAGACATAAAACTTTTTCTTTCTAAGGTACCCCTGCCCTGGGCAGCTGAGCATTTTGCTTTATTTTCAACCATCATAACCATGTTTAATTGTATAATTCAGTAACGTTAAGTATATTGGCATTGATGTGAAACAGATCTCCAGAACTTTTTCATCTTACAAGTCTGAAATGCTATACCCATTAAACAAAAACTTCTCTTTCCCCCTAACCCCTCCCAATCCCTGGTAATCACCATTCTACTTCCTGTTTCTATAGATTTGACTACTTTAGCTAATCCAGGCAAACGGAATGGCTAAGTATTTGTCTTATTGTAACTGGTTTATCTCACATAACATATCCTCAAGGTTCATCCATGTTGTAGCATGCAACAAGATGATTCATAAGGTTGAATAATATTTCATTGTGTGTAGACACCCTATATTTTTATCTGTTCATCCATCAATGGACATTCGAGTTGTTCCTATGTCTTGGCTATTGTGAATTGTGCTGCTATGAATATGAGTGTGCAAATATCTCTTTGAGACCCAGCTTTTAGTTCTTTTGGATATATGCCCAGAAATGGGATTGCTAGATCATATGGTAGTTCTATTTTTAATTTTGGAGGAACCTCCATTCCACTTTGTATTATGGCTCTATTTCCTGCCTCCTGAAAGCTCTGGCAGAATATGATTCCACTTTTTCTTCTCTTTCTTATGTCTTTTGACAAATCAGATTTGTGACTGCTCATAGCTTTCTTTAAAGGGTCAATAATCCATGGGAAGACTTCAGCACTCACTGGAGAAAAACTAGACCAGCCACGAGAACAGCAAACCTGAATGAAAATCCTGATCGATGTTAATTCTGTTAGTTTTGATTTCGTTTATCACTGATTTTAGCTTTTGAAAACACTGCATCAAGGACAATGATTTGATGAGGTCATCCTCACTGAAATGCACTCATCTAACTTCCTCCAGAAAAAAAAAAAAAAAAAAAGCCAAAGGATTGCAAGTGATGGGATTGCAGGAATGATGGGGAATGGGGTAGTGGAGTGCTGGGAGCACAGGCTGGTGGGGAGAGGATTTGAGCTAGGAAATTGAAACCTTGAATGCAGAAAAAGATGTAAATGTTGTTTCCCAGATTTTATAGCTCCCAGATGCCTCCTCTAATTGCATAGCTAACCCCGAGTTTATTAAGTTATTTTCCAGAGTCAAACTCATTTGTATACATGTCAGAATATAAACTGAATTTAAAAAGTAAGGTCCTTGGATTAAAATTCAGGGATGATAAACAAACTCATTTAGAATGTAAGATTTGCATGTCATTTGCATGTGCCCAAATGCAATTACATGTGCTCTGTAAATATGCATTTCACTTTTATTTGTCATGATAGAACAGTATGGAAGAAATTAATTGCCACAGAATTTTTTTAATATTTAAAGAAAAAAAAAAAGATGGCTCTTAAAATAGACTCTGCTAGTGCATGATTCAATGTGCAGAAACTGGCAAGAAGAGATAAGGATCCTTCAAAAATCATAAATTCCCACTGCAACATCTGTAGTAGTTCAAATCGCATGGTTTATAGAGGCCCCCTTTTGCCTTTTCCATGGGTATTACCATAGAGTTCTGTAGATTTATTACTGGCTCAGTGCAAGGACAGTTTTACTAGCAAAGCTTTAAAAAAGGGAGTTTTTTTTTTCTTCTTTGAAAGTTCAGGATTGAATTGAAATGAAATAGCTTCTCTAGCTTTAGAAACTTCCAGACAAGCCAAAATCTCTCATATACTTCAGCACTGTCTACAACCTGCTCCTTCTCTCTCATTTTTTACATTTTGTAATGAAAGATAGCTTGAATAATAAAGATATTATACTTAAAAATACACCTGAGAATTAGGAGGCCTACTAGATGTTAATGCTAATATAAGAAAACTTTTAATTTTCTTTAGTTTTTTAGATTAACATGCAGTTACATTGAATTCATGTGTATAGCTCTGTGAATGTTAACACAGGTATATATTTGTGTATCTGCCACCACAATTGAGACACAGAACAGTTCCATCATTTCACAAGATTCCCTTGTATTTTCCCCTTGTCACATCCTTCCCCCGCAACCCCTAGCAAACAATCTGTTCTCTATCACTGATAGTTTTGCCTTCCTCAAGAATGTCATGAAAATGGAGTCATACAATTGGTAACCTTTAGAGACTGGCGCCTTTCACTTAGCCTAATGCTTCTGTAATTCATCTGAGTTATATGCATCAATAGTTCATTTTTTTTTTCATTTCTGAGTACTATTTAATTATACAGAATACCACAGTTTGTTTACACTATGTTCACCTCTGAAGGACATTTGGATTGTTTCTAGCTTGAATAACTATGAATAGAGAGGCTATGAACATTCATTTACAGGTTTCATGTGAACACAGTTTTCATTTTCTAGGTAAATATCTAGCAGTGGGATTACTGGGTCATGTGATAACCATGTTTAATGTTTTAAGGCACTGTATCAGTATGCATTTTGACTAGCAATCTCTGAGGGTTCTGAGTGCTCTGCTTCCTCACCAGTACTTGTATTTGTCAGTATTTTAAAAAATTTAGGCCATCTAAGAAATCTGTAGTGGCTTGTTGTGGTTTTAATTTGCATTCTCTAATATCTAAAGTTGCTGAGCATGGAAAAGCTTTGGCTATATGGATAATGTATGAATTTGTTTCTTAAGCTCATTCACAGTGACAGACTTTATTTCCTTGGGTTCCAAAATCACTGCAGGAAGTGACTGCAGCTGTGAAATTAAAAGATGTTTGCTCCTTGGAAGAAAAGCTATGACAAACCTAGACAGCTAATTAAAAAGCAGAGACATCACTTTGCCAACAAAGGTCTATATAGTCAAGGGTATGGGTTTTCCAGCAGTCATGTATGCATGTGAGAGTTGGACCATAAAGAAGGTTGAGCATGGAAGAATTGATGCTTTCAAACTGTGATGTTGGAGAAGACTCTTGAGAGTCTTTTGGACTGCAAGAAGATCAAACCAGTCAATACTAAAGGAAATCAACCCTGAATATTTACTAGAAGGACTGATGCTTGGAAAGATTGAAGGTAGGAGGAGAAGGGCATAACACAGGATGAGATGGTTGTAAGGCATCACCTACTCAATGAACATGAATATGAGCAAACTCCAAGAGACAGTGAAAGACAGGGAAGCCAGGCATGCTTCAGTCCATGAGGTCGCAAACAGTTGCACACAACTGAGTGACTGAACAACGATAACAACACACTGTGTTAGTTATTGTGCAAGTTAATGCATTTAAACTTCACAGTCTTGTGAGGCAGTAATTAATTATTCCCTTTTAAAGGGTGGGGAAACAGGCCAGAAGAGGTTAAATGTTTTATCCTCTCATTAAACAGTTAACAGAGTATATACTCTGTTCCAATTGCTCAGCCATGAACTGGGCACACAGAAGTGTCTCTGCCTTTAGCAGTCTTATGCTTTAGTAAGAAAAATGCACATATATAAAAAAAAGAAGTGTTCTGTGTGGATAAGACGTAAGAGTAGAATGATGGTCAAGCCAGGAGATGAGCTTTATTTGCAGGGGCTCTGAAATATCCCAACGAAAATATGAACACCAAGAGGCCAAAGGTAAAAGGAACCTGTGGAGGAGTCTGGACTCCAACTGACATCCGATTCATTTCTTCATCTGTGAAGCTAGGAGGCTGCAAAACACATTCACCATCTGTCCACTTCTCTGCCCTGGATCAGCAGAGAGCAGCCATGTGCCCTCAGCAGGAATACAGACCAGCTCCTTTTCCTGATCCCAAATTTGGGCTGGGAGGGTTAGCACTCAGTAAAAGAAACAGAGCAAGTATAGAACTCCTATTTTAACATGTGAATGCCCAGAAACCTCCCTGCTGTATACCTACTCAGTGTCTATTAATAGTTATTAAGAGTTAGATGTCCCATCTCAATTGAATACCCCTCACATACAGTGGAAACAGTGTCAGACTTTATTTTGGGGGGCTCCAAAATCACTGCAGATGGCGGCTGCAGCCATGAAATTAAAAGACGCTTACTCCTTGGAAGAAAAGTTATAACCAACCTAGGTAGCATATTCAAAAGCAGAGACATTACTTTGCTGACTAAGGTCCATCTAGTCAAGGCTATGGTTTTTCCAGTGGTCATGTATGGATGTGAGAGTTGGACTGTGAAGAAGGCTGAGCGCCGAAGAATTGATGCTTTTGAACTGTGGTGTTGGAGAAGACTCTTGAGAGTCCCTTGGACTGCAAGGAGATCCAACCAGTCCATTCTGAAGGAGATCAGCCCTGGGATTTCTTTGGAAGGAATGATGCTAAAGCTGAAACTCCAGTACTTTGGCCACCTCATGCGAAGAGTTGACTCATTGGAAAAGACTCTGATGCTGGGAGGGATTGGGGGCAGGAGGAGAAGGGGACAACCGAGGATGAGATGGCTGGATGGCATCACTGACTCGATGGGCGTGAGTCTGAGTGAACTCCGGGAGTTGGTGGTGGACAGGGAGGCCTGGCGTGCTGCGGTTCATGGGGTCACAGAGAGTCAGACACGACTGAGCGACTGAACTGAACTGAACTGAATCACCTCCTGGGCTGTTACTTTGAACAGAAATGTATGGTGCACTGGGAAAAGCACTGTATGTGGACTTACAGATCTTGAATTCAAATTTTGTTTCAATCATTTCCCAGCTTTGTTCTTTCCGCAACCTTAGCTGCTCACATGCATAGATACAGAGGTTTAAAAAATGTCTTTCAATCAACATCTGAATGCATCAC
The DNA here is from genome assembly GCA_006410615.1 of Neotragus moschatus. Classification (NCBI taxonomy): domain Eukaryota; kingdom Metazoa; phylum Chordata; class Mammalia; order Artiodactyla; family Bovidae; genus Neotragus; species Neotragus moschatus. The sequence goes on along the minus strand of SJYA01000419.1, from coordinate 636,685 downwards.
CAACTCTGGTCTGTTCTACTCCTATCTAGTCTACTCTGAAAATATATCTTGAATTTATCTGTTACTTTTCATCCCCACCATGTTTCTCTTTTAGCCACTAACCCCTCTCTTGTCTGGACAACTTTAATAATCTTCTACTTGGTCTGCCAATTTTACCCTTTGCCACCATATGGTCTATTACGCACAGGCCAGTCAGTGACCTTTTACGATGTAAAATCAGATATCATTCTCCTGATTAAAATTCTCTCCTGGCTTCCCATCACTCAAAATCCTAAATTCTTACCATGGTCCACAGAGCTTTTGTGGCTTGGGTATTTATACCTCTCCCACCTCCTCTCATGTCACTCTGCCTTTCTCACTCACTGTGCTCCAGCCAAACTGCTGTCCACTTGGCGTCACAGCTAAGTCAGCCTTTCCTCATAACTGGCCCCTCATGATGATTGTTCTTTGTGTCTGTAATGCCACCTTTCCCAGAATGCTTTCTGACTATTCTATTGAAAATTTCCTTCTCTGTTTACTTGCTAACTCACCACCCTGCCAGTTTTCCTTCATAAAAATTACTATAAACAATAATTATTTTATTACATGTATTATATGTCATTATATAATTTATTACTCTATACTATCATGTATTTTATTATTTAATCCCAATAAAATATATTTTATTATCTTTTAACCCCAGTGAGAAGAGAAACCTTGCCTATTACAGATTTATATGGGTACATGGTTCAGTTCAGTTCAGTCGCTCAGTCGTGTCCGACTCTTTGCGACCCCATGAACCGCAGCATGCCAGGCCTCCCTGTCCATCACCAACTCCCGGAGTTCACTCAGACTCACGCCCATCGAGTTAGTGATGCCATCCAGCCATCTCATCCTCTGTCATCCCCTTCTCCTTCTGCCCCCAATCCCTCCCAGCATCAGAGACTTTTCCAATGAGTCAGCTCTTCGCATGAGGTGGCCAAAGTATTGGAGCTTCAGCTTCAGCATCATTCCTTCCAAAGAAATCCCAGGACTAACCTCCTTCAGAATGGACTGGTTGGATCTCCTTGCAGTCCAAGGGACTCTCAAGAATCTTCTCCAACACCACAGTTCAGAAGCATCAGTCCTTCAGCGCTCAGCCTTCTTCACAGTCCAACTCTCACAACCATACATGACCACAGGAAAAACCATAGCCTTGACTAGACGGACCTTAGTTGGCAAAGTAATGTCTCTGCTTTTGAATATACCATCTAGGTTGGTCATAACTTTTCTTCCAAGGAGTAAGCGTCTTTTAATTTCATGGCTGCAGTCACCATCTACAGTGATTTTGGAGACCCCCAAAATAAAGTCTGACANAAAAACCATAGCCTTGACTAGACGGACCTTAGTTGGCAAAGTAATGTCTCTGCTTTTGAATATACCATCTAGGTTGGTCATAACTTTTCTTCCAAGGAGTAAGCGTCTTGTAATTTCATGGCTGCAGTCACCATCTGCAGTGATTTTGGAGCCCCCCAAAATGAAGTCTGACACTGTTTCCACTATTTCCCTATTATTTACATCAAATACTGGACTGAGGACTTCACTATACTTACCACTTGGCATGCAAATGAGTGTAGCTCCATGATTCAAGGCCTATCTAATGACTTCCCTTTGCTGCTAAACGATAGAATATAGCAGAGATGAAGAAATTTTCCGATAAAATTAAGGACACATACCAATAGATTTTGCTTTAACCAAAAGGAAAATTATCCTAGATAGGCTCAACTTAATCAGGCAAAAGGCCATAGAGAGAGACTCAGCCTTCTTTAGAGATAATTTTCCCTCCAGGTGACTTACAGAAGTCAGCTATCATGTTGAAGGAAGGCCTATGGAAAAGATAATGTGGCCAGGAACTGCGAACAGTCTTAAAATCACAAGAAAATTAATTCTGTCAATATGTATAAGCTAAGAGCAGCTATTATAGCTGAAAATCTAGATGAAAATACAGCTCAGTCAACACCTGGAGTGCTACCTTATAAACCTCAAATACAGCACCAAACTAAGTCATGCCAGACTCCTGACAGTAATTGGTATATGTCTGTGTTTTGAGATACTAAGTTTTTGGTAATCCATTTTCTAGTCTTTAAGTATGCTTCAGTGAGAGTTCAGAAGAAATTGAGGAACATGTTATTAGAAACAGAAGGAGAAAGATTCTTGTTACAAAGTGATAAAAAACTTAGCAAAATTATATCCTGAAGTTATGTTCAAGAAAATACTTAAAAGCTGATTTTATACTTAGGAAGACTTCCAAGTAAAGGGATAAAAGCGACTCTTGAATTCTTTTTTCTATTTATGATAATATGTGAGAGGAAAATGATAAATTGAGGAAAGAACTGTTAAAGAAAACGAAATCAAGACCGTACAATTTTGAAATTTCTCACCATCTGTAAGAATTAAGAGATTCACAGTCTTAATCTCTGTTTAGTATNGCTCCCTTCAGTCCTGCACCACCTGCTCGTCATTCATATCTCAGCACATGCTTACTCACTCAAGGAGCCTGTCCTGGACCCATAATCTTGGTCAGATTCATTCGTTACATGCGCTTATAGAACAGTGTTCTTCCTCTTCATACCACTTGTCTCAGAATTTAATTATATCCATATTTGAGGAACTGCTCTCTCTCTCTCCATCACCTCTAAATTCCATGAGGGCAGAGCCCATGTCTGCTTTTGCTCATCACTGGATTTCAGCATTTGATATCATCTTAAGGAATTGTCTCAAGAGCGTCTTCCCTGGTGGCTCAGAGGAAAAGAATCCACCTGCAGTGGAGGAGACCCAGGTTCCATTCATGGGTTGGGAAGATCCCCTGGAGAAGGGAATGACTAACCACTCCAGTTCTTGCCTGGAGAACTCCATGGACAGAGAAGCCTGGCANTATCATCTTAAGGAATTGTCTCAAGAGCGTCTTCCCTGGTGGCTCAGAGGAAAAGAATCCACCTGCAGTGGAGGAGACCCAGGTTCCATTCATGGGTTGGGAAGATCCCCTGGAGAAGGGAATGACTAACCACTCCAGTTCTTGCCTGGAGAACTCCATGGACAGAGAAGCCTGGCAGGCTACAGTCCATGGGGTAATAAACTGTCAGACACAAGTGAGTCATCAACACACACACACACACACACACACACACACAGAGTAGATTAAAGATTAACAGATTAAAGGTGCTTAATCTGTTAAATAGATGGATAAATCTCAGTATTCTGCCTTTTCTGGATGTTCTAAGAGGCATTTAGTTAGGGCAGATTAGCTTCCTCATCCGACACTTCACAGAGTGGGGTTAAGCTCTTAAGTTCCCTTAATAACCTAGAACAGTGCTTACAAGACCATTTCTGAGAAACCTTTTTTAAATGCTAAGTATTTGAGTATTTAACACATTCATGATTCCCCACTCATGGAGGAACCTGAGGTCCATAACAGGCAGCTACTTTTTATTAGGATAAGGCATTTATTTGAAAACTTATCACATCAAAGTCTGATTACAAGAACTGTGACAAAGCTGGTTGTTGTAGAGAAAACTTGGCCACTCTGGAATCTGAATGTGTAGCAGCTCTTACCAAGTGAGGAATTCAGGGCTTTGTGAAGGTATAGTTCAAGGATTACAAGACTCAACAGTATTTTATTTTCTACCCAACTCCAACCACAAGTGTGAAGTCTGCTGAATCTCTCTGTCTCAGTCTACTCAGACTGCTATTACAAAATACCACAGACTAGATGGTGATTGCAGCCATGAAATTAAAAGACACTTACTCCTTGGAAGGAAAGTTATGACCAACCTAGACAGCATATTAAAAAGCAGAGATATTAGTTTTCCAACAAAGGTCCATCTAGTCAAGGCTGTGGTTTTTCCAGTGATCATGTATGGATGTGAGAGTTGGACCATGAAGAAAGCTGAGCACAGAAGAATTGATGCTTTTGAACTGTGGTGTTGGAGAAGACTCTTGAGAGTCCCTTGGACTGCAAGGAGATCCAACCAGTCCATCCTAAAGGAGATCAATCCTGGGTGTTGAAACTCTAATACTTTGGCTACCTGATGCAAAGAGCTGACTCATTTGAAAAGACCCTGATGCTGGGAAAGATTGAGGGCAGGAAGAGAAGGGGACGACAGAGGATGAGATGGTTGGATGGCATCACTGACTCAATGGACATGGGTTTGAGTGGACTCCGGGAGTTGTTGATGGACAGGGAGGACTGGCATGCTGCAGTTCATGGGGTTGCAAAGAGTCAGACACAACTGAGCAACTGAACTGAACTGAAAGTAGCTTAAACACCAAAATTTATTTCTTTTGGTTCTGGAGGCTAAGTCCAAGATCAGAGTGCCTGTAAATTCAGATACTGATAAGGGCTGTCCTCCTAACTTTCTTCTTTCTGTGTTCTAATCAGAAAGGGAGAGAGACTGAATGACAGTACCAGGGGTGCAAGCAAGCTCTGGTCTCCCTTCCTCCTCTTATGATGACACTAGTCCAGTCACAGGGACCTTACCCTCATGATCTCATCTAAATCTAATTACCTCCCAAAGAGCCTATGTCCAACTACTATCACATCAGGGGTTAAGGCTTTAACATGGATTTGTTATTCTTCAGTCGCTCAGTCATATCTGACTTTTTGCGATCCCATCTGCAACATGCCTGGCTTCCCTGTCCTTCACTATCTCCTGGAGTTTTCTTGAACTCATATCCATTAAGTCAAAGATGCCATCCAACTATCTCATCCTCTGGCACTCCTTTTTCCTCCTGCCCTCAATTTATCCCAGCATCAGGGACTTTTCCAATGAGTCAGCTCTTTGCATCAGGTGGTAAAAGTATTAGAGCTTCAGCCTCAGCATCAGTCCTTCCAAAGAATATTCAGGGTTGATTTCCTTTAGGATTGACTGGTTTGATCTCCTTGCTATCCAAAGGACTCTCAAGAATCTTCTCCAGCACCACAGTTTGAAAGCATCAATTCATTGCTGCTCAGCCTTCTTTATGGTCCAGCTCTCACACCCAGGAGATATAGAAGGACAAACATCCAGTCCATAACATTCCACCTCTGCTCCCCCAATCCATGTCTTCACGCATGTAGAGTACATTTACTCCATACCACTAACCCCCAAATAATTAACTAACCCTCAAATAATAAACTCATTCCAGCATCAACTCTAAAATATCAAGTCTAAAGTATCATCTAAATGTCATCTATCAGCTAATTCAGCTATGAGAGAAATTCAAGGTATTATTTCTTCTGAGGCAAAACTACCCTCCAGCTGTGAACACAAGAAACCATACAAGTTATGTGCTTCCAATATATAATGGTGGAGGAGACATAGTTCTTGTTCCAAAAGGGAGAAGTTAGAAAGAAAAGAAAAGGTGATAGCTAGTTCAAAGCCTAGTAAGACAAACACCACTAGTCCTAAGGCTTGAGAATAATCCTCTTTGATTCCGTGCTGTTCCCTTCAAGCTAATGGGGGTGACAGTGTCACCGCAGCGACCTGGCAGACCAGCCCCACCCATTCAGCTCCACAGGGCCCTACCTGCACAGATCTCTGTAGGTATCTTGCTCAGGGTTGGGCAGAGGTAGCTTGACCTGCCAAAACTGGAGAGATGGCCCTACCGTTTGAAATTGAGGAGTAACTAGCCCTTTCTCCTGGGTCTGTGGTGGGAACGGAAGCCTTGATGATCTGTGAATCTCCTTTTGTGTCCTTCTCCCCTTTTTCTGAGGAATAATGCATGTTCGTAGTTAGGTCGATGGTCCCATTGTGTAGAATCCGCGAAATCTAGCAGCCTTCCTTCATCCCATCCCACTTTCTCTGTCTCCTTTAGTCACAGCTGAGAGTGTTTCTGCTGCTATAATCTCATCTGTATCCCTGGCTTCTGTTGAGATGGCTGGTTAAGTTCACTAGTCTTACCCGTGATCTTTATCAAGTGATAGTCTAGCTACAGCCTTGGTGTTCTCTCCCAAACATACTTGGCCAGACTGAGCATTTTCCAGATCTTTAAGTTCCGGGTTTTTGCTTTTCTGTTTAATAATCCCTTCTTTAATGTATCTCTGTCTTCTTATGCTTTACTATAAACAGTCAAGGGGAACCAAGCTGCTCCTTCAACACTTTGCTTAGAAAGTTCCTCAGCTTTCTATCTAGTTTCAATGGTCACAATTTCTATCTTCCACAAAAGAGTAGACCACAGTTCAGTCAAGTTCTTCACCACTTTGTAGTAAGGATTACCTTTCCTTCAGTTTCCAGGAATGTGCTGCTCAATTCTATCTGAAATTTCACCAGAATCACCTCTAACATCTGTATTTCAAGAAAATACCTCAAAATTCTTCCAACCTCTACCAATGATCCAGTTTCAAAGCTACCCCCACATTTTTAGTGAATTGTTACAGCAGCACCCCACTTCTCAGTACCAGAGTATCTGTATTGGTCAGGGTCCTTGGGAGACAGAATATATTTACATATATGTTTTTTCATGTTAACTAATTGACTCACATGATTGTGGTGTCCCAGAAGTCCCAGCGTTGCAGCTAGTAAGCTGAAGACCAGGAAAGCCAGTCTGAGTGAGAAAGCCTGACAACCAGGAGAGCTGATGGTGTAAGCCCTAGCCTAGGCACCGGAGAAGACCATGTCCCAGCTCAGCAGTCAGGCATGGAGAGAGCACTTTCTCCTTTTACACCACCTTTTTGTTATATTCGGGATCTCGGATGACGTCCAGCATCATTGATGAGGGCCACGCGCTTTACTCAGTCTACCTGTTCAAATGCTGATCTCATCTAGAAACACCCTCTCAGGCACACCCAGAAATAATCTTTAATCCAATATTTGGGCACCCCATGGCCCAGAAAGTTAACACATAAAACTAACCATCACAGTCTTGCTCCTTTAATTCACAATAACTTCAGATCTTCGTTGTGCCAGGCTCTGGGCTAGGCACAGGAGAGACAGGAATGCCAAGCCCTGGATTTCAAAGTGTTCACAGTCTAGTAGGAGAAGCTGGTTGACAACAATAAGTGGGGAGAGAAATTGGTGCCGTTAGAGCAGAACAACATGGTGACTGGGAAAGCCATATTATTACCTAAGGTGAAGTCTGGGCTGTGCAGAATCCACACTGCAGGTCCCTCAACTCACTGAAGTACCAGGATGTTTGCTTGCATGACTGCGGATCTGTGAGCACCTTCTAAAAGCAGCAACCGTCTCCTCATGTGATAGCCAGTGAGCCGATGTATCTCCAGGCTAGAAAACCCCAGCATCTTCTGGAGCTCTCGTAAAGCCTTTTGCAGTCTCTCCCCTACCACCTGCCAAGCCAAGAGCTCTGGGCAGCAAGAATATTAGTATTAATATCAGATGCTCCCAGCTTCTCGATCCTACTGCTCCCCTTCAACTTTGTGCTTGAAAGTAATGTCTTAACCCTCCTGATATATTTTTTCTTCATTTGTAAAATGAAGATAATAACAACTACCCTCAGGAATGTTCTGAAAAAATCAGCTAGGATAATTTAATGATCTGTGGTGCTGGAGAAGACTCTTGAGAGTCCCTGGGACAGCAAGGAGATCAAACCAATTAATCCTAAAGGAAACTGACCCTGAATATTCACTGGAAGGACTGTTGCTTAAGCTGAAGCTGCAACACTTTGGCCACCTGAGGCGAAGAGCTTATTGGAAAAGACCTCGATGCTGGAAAAGATTGAAGGCAAAAGGAAAAGGGGATGGCAGAGGATGGGATGGTTGGACAGCATCACTGACTCAATGGACATGAATTTGAGCAAACTCCAGGAGACACTGGAAGACAAAGCAACCTGGCACGCTATAGTCCATGGAGAGGCAGGAATGCCAAGCCTAGCAAGGGGTTGGACATGATTTGGTGACTGAATAACAACAACTAACTAAAGAAAATCTGTCTGTCATTTAGTAAAAGTTTTTCCATTTAGCAAAAGTGAATAGTTCTCACATCTCTTCACTTGACCCCACTCTGTATCCCTATTTAACCATGTCTGATAATTGTCAAAGCAAGGATTTGCCAAGGTGGGGTAATCCTCACTCAACAAAAAGAAAGTACTTTTTACAACATGGGTTTATTCAGACAATGGCCTCCTCTTGGGTGGCTACTATGGACAAGAGAATAGATTTGAATGTAACAACAGCAACAACAACAAAAAACCCTTACCTAACTCATCTCAAAATCTTGTGCAAACCAAATGCCTTTTCAAGTCAATTAAGCTATCCCATGTTACACACTACCATCTGCTAGACACTGAGTAAGGGGCTGTGATTCAGAAACAGATGGGACATTGTCCTTGTCTCAAAAAGTTGAAATGTCAGACCCTGCAAAAAACAAAATGCTAAACCATGGCATGTAAATAGCATAAAGAGGAGTAGTCCAGAAACATTCTCCCTGACAAAGCAAGGAAAGGCTTCAAAAGGAAGTGATAGTTGATGTTGACCTTGGCAAAGGAGTTGGATTAAATTGTCTTGGGATTTGGGGAAATATGTTGGTAGCAGGAGGCGCTCTCAGATTCAACTCAATCTGGGCCCCAGTGGGAGGACAGAGCTGCTAGAACACAGATGGGAGGATGGCAGAGAGGGACCTTGCTCTGTACCAGCCCAGAAGGCAGGAGAGCTGAAGTGACTTGCCTAAAGTCACAAGAGAACTAGCTTATAGACTACACTTCTACACCACCACAATTCACATGGCTCTACACCAACTCATATCAATTCACAGGTTCACATGGCTGACCCTGTCACATCATTAAGATCTCTATTCAGGGACTTCCCTGGTGGTCAAGTGGTTAAGACTCCATCCTCCCAATGCAGGGGGCACAGGTTCAATCCCTAGTCAGGGAATTAAGATCCCACACACTGTGTGGCCAAAAATAATTAAAGTAGATGAAAGCACTGCACTGCAATGTCCTATTGTGAAGATAAAGTGAGATAATATTTATGGAGTCCTGTAAAATAAAGATGCTTAAAAAATCGGTCTCTAATTAAATTGTCCCTCCCCAGAGACACTTTTGCTGAGCCCCAAACCAAATATCAGTTCATTTTACAGCGCATTCCTGTACCCTGCTTCATTTTGCTTCTTAGCTCTTACTTCCGCCTGACATGTATTCATTTGGGCTTTTTTCGGTCTGTCTTCTCTAGAAGATTGCAAGTTGCATGAAGGCAGGGACTTTGTTTTATTCACTGGGAGGGCCTAGGACACTGCTTGGCACAGAGAAGGCTCTCAAAAAATGTTTGTTGGATGAATGAATGGTTGAACACTGTGATGAATATCCCTGTTCATCTATCTTTATACACGTGTCCAATTATTTCCTTAGGATCAGCTTCCAAAAGCAAAATTGCTGAGTGTCCCAGGTTTTTATTGATTAGTACAGTGGCTGGCATACAACAGACATTTTATCAACAACTGTTGAGTGACTGAAATTGAATGTTTTTTCATAAATTACACCAAATTAACTGATTCCAGATTTGATTTCTGCCAATATTTTATTGAGCATTAAACCATTTGTTTATTCCTCTATTTACTTATCAGGCACTAGCTGCATTTATGAATATAAAATCAGTAGGAAATCATACCCCAACCGTGAGGTAGTTGTTAGTCACTCGGTCATGTCCAACTTTTTGCAACACTATGGACTATAGCCCCCCAGGCTCCTCTGTCCATGGAATTCTCCAGGCAAGAGTACTGGAGTGGGTAGCCCTTCCTTTCTCAGGGGGTCTTCCAGACCCAGAGATTGAACCCAGGTCTTCTGAGCTGCAGGCAGATTCTTTACCATCTGAGTCACCAGGGAAGCCCCGACCTTGAGATCTTCTCAGTCTAATGACGAGGTAGGGCAGGTTGACCAGTAGTTGGGAGCCCAGCCTCCTTCCTCTTGCAGTGAGCCCAGCTTGTTGGGTTCTTTTCTGGCCACTGCTACTCATCACAGGTGAAACCTTAAGCAATTTGCATGGCCCCTCTGAACTAGTTTTCTCACTTGTAAGCTGGAAAGAGTTACAGATACTATTTTATAGAGTTATGGAGAAGAATAAGATGTTAATGTACATGAAAGCACTTAGGATACTGCCTGGCATGTGGCAAGACTTCTGTAAATATTGACATTTCACCAGCCCCATTTTACAAAGATGACTGAAGCTCAAAAGGCTCCATTGTTTGGCTAAGGTCAGTAATAGAGATGGAATTTGAATCAAATTCTCCCAACTCCATACCCAGGCACTCCTCACATTATTATCCTGCCTACATCACTGAGACTTCTTTTCCTGTGGACATAACATTCTCCTGGACTTTGAAATGTGGGGGTCAGGCGTTTAGTTGTGTCCCTATGCCTTTTGTTGCCCATCCAACCCCTGCCTTCCCCTCCCCCCTTACCCTTCACACTTGGCTAACAACCTCCCAACTGCAAACCCACATGTTAATAGTTTTAAGGGAAAAAAAATTCTTTTGATAATTAAGCTGGTGGAATTTAGAAATCAGCAGAACAGTACATTTTCCCAGCAGAGCCAAGAAATTAATTAGGAGCAATTTGCTGTCAGAAACAATTTCCATAATTTTCAGTTAAAAAAAAGCAGAAAATCATTTTTGTGGATTTTTTTTTCCTTCTACTTTCTACTCCAAACTAATTTAACTCCTAGAAAGACAAATTCTTCCAAATGCCGTGTTTTCAGACTCTTCGCTGAGAGATATTCCAGCCTCTCTTGGGCTAGTTGTATTCAAGAGTGAGGAGGAATTGGGTGTGATAGAGCCTTTTTGATCCCCTCTCTTCCCCCCATAGGGCAGAACTTGTACGTTGTCAATTGAGTGATTATGAAATGTGCATATTCCTGTCCCAAGGGTTGGGGCAGGGAGTAGGGCATGTGATGTTTTGGAAAGAAGTCTGAGAGGGAAAGAACAGAGGCATGGTACCATGAATCGGCCACCAAATAGCCAAGCCTGCTCAGAGAGGCACTGAAGAATTGTGGCTTGCATCATAGACTCAAACTCTACAGACGGACTGCTTGCCCTCACCCAGATTCTGCCCTTTTCCTATCCATGTGATCTTGGGCAAGTTCTTTAATTTCTCTGTGTCTCAGTTTCTTCATAGGAGAGTTATGATGGTTCACTCACTGAGCCATATGTCAACAGGAAGACCACAGTGCTTGGCCTGTATTAATATATAAATGCTTGTGATGGTTTCCTCTTACAATGATGGTGGTGATGATAATGATAATGAGCCGCAGATCCAAAATCCCAAAGGAGAGATCTGAGCTGTTACTGGGCCCGTCTTAAATATGGGCGGTCTGGTTCTAGACTCACAATGGCCTACACCAAAGAGCTTTTTCATCCCAACAATCCTTTATTGCGTAAGGCATCAGAGCAAAGACAGTGGTTGTGAGATGTCTCATACACACACACACACACACACACATGTTAATACCAACAGTGAAAACACTAAGGTTTAAAAATGATATACGTATTTTGTATCAGATAGAACAGATTTAAGGTTAACCTTACATTTTTGTTATTTTTATTACCATTCAAATATGAAAGGAAAAGAAGGGAGTAGAGTTACAACTACGGCTAGAGAAGGCACTGTAAGTGGCAGTCTGGAAATGCCTGAGGCACAGCCTACTGTTAGCAGTCATTACTATTGCAGTTAATAGTTCTGGCATATTATTATAAGTTTGGTATTTACTGTTACTCATCATTGTCATTTGTGGTTTGGATTTTTTTTTTTTTAGTTTTATCTCAATCTGAGTGTCAGTCAGTGTACAGCCAAGAAAAAGAAACCACCCCAATACTTAAAACAAAAAGGACTCAGTGCAGGAAATAGGTGCCAGTTGAGAAGCCAGAAAATGGTGAACAGACTCAGAAGTCATCAGGAAGACGCTACCATCCTAGGCTAGAGGCTCAAAGGGAGGACAGGTGGTCCTGGAGCCCAGGAGCCAGGGTTACCCAACAGAAACTAGGACCATGGTCACATGTCCAGCGGGAGCTGGAGCCATGGAGAAGATGCAGTCACTGTCAGAGACACCTCCACTGAGGTGGAGGAAACTCTACCTTCTACTTTCTGATGCCTCGGCATCAGACAGCCGTCCTGTCTTTGAACACAAGCGTCAACACTTACTAGTAATGCAATCTCTTTGCTCCCCAGCCTCTCTGAACCTAGTGTTTCCATTTGTAAGGAAATACGACCATATGAGGTTTGTCTCATCCCTTAGCCTTTGGAAGATTTCCCAGCTGTTGTGATTCTGTGCAGCTAAAACTATTTCTTCCCTGCAACCATACCTAAGATGGCTTTCTAAATAAGAAAGCATGCCCAAAAAGTGGTTGCACAAAGATGTTTATAAGAACTGACTACTGCCTTGAGTTGAAGTCAGTAACTGCAAGGGGTAGCTATCAAGAGCCAGGACACAGAGCCAGACAATCCCAAAGCCAGGGAGATAAGAGCAGAGTGGAGGGTGGGTGGAGGGTGGCAGGAAGTATGAAGACGTGACACCAGAGCTTCCACCCAGGCCTTTTCTGTAGCATGCCTGCATCCGAAGACTGTGTTTAAAGGCCCACAGCCTGGGAGGCCAGGGATAGCCGTAGTCACGAGAGTCAGTGTCTACAAAGTGCGTGGCATGCCATCTGATATGCAGTGAAAACTCATTTCCTCCTTACTCCTCTTTTATTTGCTTTACATATATTTACTACGTGGGGCTTCCCAGGTGGTGCGAGTGGTAAAGAATCCACCTGCCAGTGCAGGAGACGCAAGTTCAATATCTGGGTCAGGAAGATCCCCTGGAGAAGGGCCCGACAATCCACTCCAGTACTCTTGCCTGGAGAATCCCTCAGATAGCCTCATGGAGCCTGGCGGGCCATGGTCCATGAGGTCGCAAAGAGTCAGACATGACTGAAGCAACTAAGCACACGTGCATGTACTTACCAAGAACCTCAGCTCTATGAAAAAGTGTGGTCGGCACTAGGACTATGAGACAGTAAAATAAAGGAAAAAATCACACACACAATCGACAAAAATTCCTACCAAATAAAAGCACTGTCCCGTCATCATCTGGAGGCAGCAAAAGAAGAGAAGCTAACTTCATCTTAAGCAAGTTTCAGAGAAAAAGATACCATTTGACCAAGGCTTTGAAGATCAAGTAAGTTCTTGATTGCAAGAGAAGGAAGAAGCAGTTTTTAGGCAGTGGGAACAGCCTGTGCAGAGGCCTGGCTGTCGAAGAACAGGTACACACTCCCCTGTGGCTAAACTTTGGGGGATAAGGAGGGGACAGAACATGATGTTATTCTGTGGGAGGCGAAGGAGGGAAAGGCGTTGCAGCTGGATCCTTGTGGGTTTCCTCTTAACCACACACTCCCGGCATTTGTAGGATCTTTTAGGGTTCAAAAAGCTGGGTTCAGACAGGCAATCTTCTGACTGCAAGTCATGAAAACATTTAATTCAGAGAATCAGGATGAAGCTCAAGTTGTAAGTTATTCTTCTCCTGCCTAAGCCTTTATTTATTTCACTATCTAGAGAGATTTATAACCTCCAAGTCTGTGCTCTCCTTTTGTCTGATGTGTTCTCTCTCAGGCCACTGGTCTTCTAGAAATTTCTTAGCCAGCTCATCTGATCTCTAGATTCTGGAGACTCACTTACTGAAGCTTATGTCTCCCACCACAAACCCGCTTATGGTGGTGGTTGACGTGGTGGACTGGGACTGGAGCCCAGGTTTACATTTGGCTCATCTGTGCCTGTGTCTCTGCCTAGAGCATCAGCTTTAGTGTTTCATGGTGACAGCATGTGGCTTTGGCAGTGCTGAGCATGCGTGTGTGTGTGTGTGCCCAGTCACGTTCGATTCTTTGTGACCCCGTGGACTGTAGCCCGCCAGGCTCCTCTGTTCATGGGCTTTTCTAGGCAAGAATACTGGGATGGTTTGCCATTTCCTTCTCCAGGGGATCTTCCTGACGCAGGGGTCAAACCCACGTCTCTTGCTTGTCCTGCGTTGCAGGAGGATTCTTTACAACTGCACCACCTGGGAAGATTCTGGCAGTGCCCCAGTCAGCATACTCTTTCACACTCCCTGAATTGCTTACTTATGCTACCAACCCTGAGAGGATAGATGCAACTTTCACCAACCCCATTTTATAAAATCAGAGGATAAGGTGTTTGATAGGAGCAGAGCTGCTTAGAAACCTGGTCTTCTGAAGCAAAGTGAGAGTTTGATTGGACAGACAAAGAGTTATCTAAGGAATGACAGGAAGAATTCTTATCATCTGGGACTTCAGGAAGGAAGTGTTCCCCCAGCTTGGGCCTTAAATCCAGTGAAGTGATCTGTTGTTATCAGTCAAGTTGAATTGTAGGCAATGGTTAGAGAAGGAAGAGGGCTTTGACACCCAGCATGAAGGTCCTGAACAGAGCAGAGGACCAAGCCACAGACTCCAGAAACAGGGAGGAAGCCCCTCCCGTCTCCTCGAAGTCTCCCAGTACAGGGACTTCCCTGCTCAAGCACCTTCAATGTCTCTGCATCACCCACGGGAGACAGCCCAATGTCCCTAGCATGGCACTAAGGAATCGGCACCATCTGCCCTCAAAGACTTTTCCGTCTTTATTTCTCAGACATGCTGGCCTTTTCACTTGGTACTTGATCGACGATGCATATCACCACTCTGTGCATTTTCTTATGGAGTTTCCTCTGCCAAAATGCCCTTTCCATTGTTTCCAACTTGTACATTTATTCGTGCACTTACTGCTTTAGTTAGTCAGCAATAAAGTGTTCCCACTCCAGTGCCCTTGTCTGGAGAATCCCAGGGATGGAGAAGCCTGTTGGGCTGCCGTCTATGGGGTCGCACCGAGTCGGACACGACTGAAGCAACTTAGCAGCAGCAGCAGCAATAAAGTGCTTACTAAGTCCCAGGCACTGCTCTAGGCACTGGAAATACAACAGGAAACATCAAAAATAGTCTCTGCCTTCATTGCGGAGGAGGAAACATTAAACAATCACAAAAGAGGACAGACTATAATAAGGGTAAAATAAATGGTGTAGTGGGGCCTCTCCAGTGGTTCAGTGGTAAAGAATCCGTCTGGATCAAAAAGACCCCCTGGAGGAGGAAATGGCAACCCACTCCAGTATTCTTTCCAGGGAGGATCTCATGGACAGAGGAACCTGGTGGGCTACAGTCCATAGCGTCACAAAGAGTCAGACAAGACTGAGTGAATGCAAATGGTGTAGTGAGACATTACACAGGAGGTCCTAGATAGTTGCCGTATCAGGGACGGCTTTTCTAAGTCAGGATATTTAAACTGATCCTTGAAGGAAGTCTCTGATACCCCTTAGGCCCGTTCAGCAACCAAATCTCCTATAAAATTGATTCAAGAGGCAGGTTGGAGTCTGGAAGTTGCAGCCCCAGTGAGAAGGCGGGTTGCACTAAAACGGGTTTCTTCCTTCCCTCCTGGCCTCCGCAGCAGCTCCCAAAATAGGAAGCAAGCGGAATTGTTTTTGTGTTCGAAGCTGAAATTATTTTTGTTTCCCTCCTCCCTCCCTGCTCCCCCTGCCAACATACTTCTCACCCCATCTCAGTATTTATGTTTAGAGTCATGAGGAGCCTAACGTGCATCTCCCATGTGCCAAACATGTGCCGGGTCCTTGATGTGCCTCTTTACATTAAGCCCTTACTGCAGTGTGCTGAAGCCTGGCTACAGCTCTCATCCTACAAGTGAGGAGAATGAAGCTCATTGAGCAAAGCGGACTGCCAGGTTTGCACAGGTAGCCAGCCAGTCACAAGCCCTGGTCTTCGCACCCCCGGAACACACAGAACCCACCTCCTTCCTCTCCCGCCGCAGCCCCTCACACGTGAAGAGAGCAACTTGACTGACCGCCAGGTCTTCTCTTCCCCAGACCTCAGCCTTTGCCCCACAGTGGGAAGTCCAGAGCCTCCCTCTCCCCCAGTTGTCCTCCTCCCATTGGGATTCCTGTTGTGCTCCTTCGGGGAACAAGTCCCAAGCTGTCACTCCCCAAGACAGATTCATCCCACACTTGCCACTGGCCTGCAGGTGAAGGCCAGTGCCTCAACATGGCTAAGAAAGCCCTGTAGGGCCAACCGCTGTCTGCCCCTCTAGTCTTACAGTAACCCATCGACCATCTCCACCAGCCCTCACCCAGCACTTTGCACTCAGCTTTCCGATATCCTCTCTCACCTCAGCTCTTCCAAACATGTCTAACTCCTTTTGTCTAGGAGTTAGAACAGTCTTCAATTAACTGACTCCTATTTATGAAGGTAAGACTCCCTAAAGGGACTCTGNTTAAGTCTGAATTTGGTAATAAGGAGTTCATGATCTGAGCCACAGTCAGCTCCTGGTCTTGTTTTTGTTGACTGTATAGAGCTTCTCCATCTTTGGCTGCAAAGAATATAATCAATCTGATTTGGGTGTTGACCATCTGGTGATGTCCATGTGTAGAGTCTTCTCTTGTCTTACCTTTGTTAGCTGTGTCTACTTCCTCACTTTTACCCTTTAAGAAGCCTGTCTTCACCACTCAAATGATTTGCCTCCTGTTTTCTAGTAACACATCCAATGGAGACTGCCTACATCGTATATCACACAATCTTTGTTAAATGTTTAGTTCACTGACTACTCTCTACATGCTCTCCTTTCTTTAACACCTTTTCCACTCCACACTGCTTGTCTAGCCTCTCTTTCTCAGCCTAGCTTTTGGGGTTTATTTTCCTCTGACTGTTTTTTAAATATTGGGGTTTCTTAGGATTCTAACCCCTGAATCTATTTTTTTGTTTTGTTTTGTTTTTTTTTACTCTAAATATTCTCCTGTTAATATCATTCACCCCTGTGGTTTCAGTTACAAAATATATGCCACATATTCCTTCTTTTATCTAGAATACTCATTGTTTTTGATTTCTATAACGATTTAATCAAGTTCTGGGATTCCTAGGAGGCTCAGTGGTAAAGAATCTGCCTGCCAAAGTCGGAGATTCAGGAGACACAGGTCCAGTCCCTCCATTGGGAAGGTCCCCTGAAGGAGGAAACGGCAACCCATTCCACTATTCTTGCCTGGATGATCCCATGGACAGAGGACCTTGGTGGGCTACAGTCTATGAGGTCACAAAGAGTCAGACCTGACTGAGTACACATGCAATCAAGTCCTATTTGACATTTGCAATTTAGATGTTGCAGAAGCATCTCAAGCTTAGCATTACTCAAAGTGAGGATATAATCTCTTTCTCTCTGTCTTTCCTCCTAGCAGTTCTCTGTCTAAATTTCCCTGTTTCAGCAATTTACCCCTTGGTCCAAGTGGGAAAGGCATGTTATCTTTGGATCTGCTCTTTCAGTCCTTCCCTGCTGCTGCTGCTGTGTTGCTTCAGTCATCCCCTATACCTAACAAATTCTAAGTCTTGCTAATTAACAAGAAATTACATTTCCTAAAGATACTTCAGCTGGATAGGGTTTTATTCATTCATCGTTACCTATGATTCACTATTATCCATTCTTCCTGAGCATTAAATGCTGAAGCTACATCATTTTATATCCTCTATTTTTCTATGAAAAATATTTGTCATAAGGTTTGCAAATATTGGGGGATTTATCTCTCCTAGATTGTGAGAGTTTTGAAAAAAGGAAGTTTGTCTTTGTTACGGTCAACTGGAAGCTTCCTAATTTGAAAATATATTTGCTAAAAGTCTCGTTCACTGAAAAGCCATTTGCTAAGTAATGGCTGAAGTTACCAAATTCATCAGTTTACATTCCCAAAGGTTTTAGTAGTTAAAGCAACTTGGCTGTTTAAGTTTGGTTCCCAGTGATGAAATGTGATTTCCTACATATTAACTTTTTAATGTTGGTTTATTATCTGAGAACCTTTTAAAAAAATTCTTTAAGTGCTAAAGTTTAGAAAGACAGAAACAGTGAGAAAAATTCTCAAAGTAAAAGCTGTCCTCCAACCTCTCTCCTTTTTGCCTTAGTTTATATGTAATGGGTGGAGAAGAAAATGGCAACCCACTCCAGTATTCTTGCCTGGAGAATCCCATGGACAGAGAAGCCTGGTGGGCTGTGGTCTATGGGATCACAAAGAGCTGGACATGACTGAAGTGACTTAGCACACATGCATGCATACATAATGGGATCACTCACTTGTCTACCTTTGAAATGTTTTCAGTTATCTTTGAATGTAATTTTCTATTTTAATAAACTTTGAGCATTCTCCTATTTTGTTTGCCATTTCCTCAAATGGCATACCAGCTTTCCTTTTATATCTCTGGCATTTAAATTTTAAGGTTAAATTAAACTTTAATTAAGATTAAACTTTAAATTTACACTCACAGGCACTAAAATAAATCAGAATTTTAAATTAAATTTTAATTAAATGACATGTTTTAGCTAAATTTAGAATTGAACTTAAATTTCTCTAAAAGAATCAGAATTAGTTAAAGACATTACATTTCCATAAAACTAAAAATGTAACTTCTGTTAAGGAACAATTAGAGTATCTTGTCTTGGTTGGTAGCAATTTACAAAATAATTGTTGAAAACACACACGCACGCACACACACACACACACACACACAAAACAGTGAAAAGAAATGACAATGGACCAAATAAAAAGATGTTAAAGAAAGGTAAAATACAAATTGCTAAAAAATATTATAAATGATAACAGATGGATGCTAAAAGATTGGCTCAATATAAAATGATATTTTTAGTTCAGTTCAGTTACTCAGCTGTGTCTGACCCTTTGTGACTCCATGGACTACAGCATGCCAGGCTTACTGTCCTTCACTATCTCCTGGAGTTTGCTCAAACTCATGTCCATAGAGTTGCTGATGCCATCCAACCATCTTATCTGCTGTTGCCCCCTTCTCCTCCTGCCCTCAGTCTTTCCCAGCATTAGAATCTTTTCCAGTGAGTCAGCTCTTTGAATTAGGTAGCCAAAGTATTCAACTACAGCATCAGTACTTCCAAAGAATATTCAGGGTTGATCTCCTTTAGAACTGGCTGGTTTGATCTCCTTGCTGTCCAAGGGACTCTCAAGCGTCTTCTCCAACACCACAGTTCGAAGGCGTCAATTCTCTGGTGCTCGGCCTTTTTTATAGTCCAACTCTCACATCTATTCATGACCACTGGAAAAACCATAGCTTTGACTTATACAGACTTTTGTTGGCAAAGTAATGTCTCTGATTATTAATACACTGCCTAGGTTCATCATAGCTTTTCTTCCAAAGAGCAAGCATCTTTTAATTTCATGGCTGAAGTCACCATACACAGTGATTTTGGAGCCCAAAAAAATAAAGTCTGTTACTCTTTTCATTAAATTCCCATATGAAAACTAAGATTTTGCTTAATACATATGAACTATTTCATATTCAGTCATCAAGTCAAATATGATTCTTAAAATCTATTGGATTCTCTTTTGTCAAGTCAATATTTTTATTGGGCTGGCCATCAAGTGAACCAGCCATTTGCTGAACTGATTTTTAGTGACTTTGTCTGCTTGTTTGCCACCAGAAAACTTACCTTATACTTGCAACCTTTCTCAATGTCTACAACTATATTGTGTTCATTGAAACCTGCCTTCCTCCTTCCATCCCTCTTAAAGGATATCTGCTAGCTCTTTTATAATTAAGATACTTTTAGCTTTTCTGGTCAGAGGTTTGTTTGTTCCCTCTTTTTCAGGTTCACTTTCTTTTCCCTGACCAAGACTTATTCTATACTTCTTTTTTTCTATATTCTTTCCCTGGCAATTTCATCTTTGCCATAGCTTTAGTCACTATCACTGAGGAAATAATTTACCAGTTCGTGTCTCAAGACATGGCCCAGATCTCAATGGGCATATCCCATGGGCACATGGCTATCTCAGAAACTCTTCAGACTCAGTGTTTCCTAGAAGGTCTAGGTCTCTTCTCCTCCACCACCCTAACGCTCCGAATGTGATCTTCCTTGGAGTTTCATATTTTAGGATACGGCACCAACTTTCCTTCCAATGGCATAAACCAGAAACCAAGGACTAGTTCGTGCTACTTCCTCTTCTTCAGTCTTCAAATTCAACTCATCATTGATTCTCCCATGCATCTTTCAAATGTATTTTCATCATTCTTTTCCATTGCCACCATATTAGTCTAAGCTTCCATCACCTCTTGTTGAAACTACTTTCCTAGTCTATTCACTTTATGGAGTTGCGTGAACTAAGTTTTTACACCTAAAATCTTAGAACAGTGTCTGGAACCTAACAAACATCCATCAGATGCACAGCAACTTACTGGGTTGGCCAAAAAATTTCATTTGTTGTTATGGAAAAACCTGAATGAATTTTTTTGGCCAACCCAATAATAAAAGTAGTGTGCTATTTTGTCTCCCTCATCTTCTCTTTTCATAAGATTTATTTTAAAATACTCAATATATTTCTAAAATACAAATCGGGTTATGTCATTGTCCTCCTTAAGATGCTTCAACAGCTTCACGTTACTTCTGAAGACCCAAACTCACAACATGGCCTGCATGCTCATGCAAGTTTTTAGCTCCTGAATACCTTGACATGTTTCCTGGGGAGCTTGCTCATGCTCTGGGCTTCAGGCCTTGACTGTTTCAGATGCTGAAAAGGTGATGCCACTGTCCAGCCTCGACCCTTTTTATGTGTACTATTCGGTGAATACCTCTTCCCAACTGCTCCAGTGCCCTTTACTATGAAACTCCTCTTCCTTCTTCTTCTTCTTCTTTTTTTTTTTTTAGTAAGCTTCACTTTTTAGAGAATTTTTAGGTTTCTATCACTGTGTGGGAAAGTGTGTAAAAGTGTAGAATTGAATGGAAAATATAGAGAGTTCTTAACCCCTCCAACCTGCATCACCCCTCCTTCATTCTCTTTCTGGGTTGCCCCCTACTTCATTCTTTCTGACTTGCCCCCTGCTAGGTACATTTCATTACTGGCTCTCAGAGAATCATACTCACTTCTTCAAATACCACTTAAAGATTGCTTTTTTTTTTTTTTTAAGTAAGATTATTTGTTGATTGTCTTTTCTCTGCACAAAGCATAAACACCATGAGGGCAAATACTGTGTTTATAATTGCTTATCATTCCATCCCCAAGATCTAATCCAGAACCTGGAATACAGTAAAGAGTGTCTTAAATAAGTGTTCATCATTGTGATTGAGTGTTATATATCATTTAAATCATTTAATCCTACATAGTCTCTGGGTAAAACATAGCTCTATATAATTACCATTTCAGGACTTTGAAAACCTAAAATAAAAACTAACTCTAATTTTGCTATTTGTTTCTGTCTCAGACTAATTTAGATTCTACATTTATAACTTGTTCTTATACAGTAGCTCTTGAAAATTAACCACAGATGTTGCATTAAGTATATACATGTTGATGGAAATTATTCTAATATGTATTAAGTACAATAATTCTTTTCTACTGGGAAAAACCCAAAAACTCAAACAAACTTTTTGGCCAACCCATTACTTTTATTTTTTCTGGTCTATTTTCTAACATGACGTGTTTGTTTTCCCTCCTTTAAAATTTTGTTCATTTTACCTGAGGGGCACATATCACCACAAGGGGGCAGAGATAGACAATATTCAGTTCTTTTGACTCAGAATTCTGTCTCATGAGATTATTTGTTGACAGTAAATCTGGGCCATTATTTATTTATTCATTGAATGAATTTCTTTTTTTCCCCCGCATTGGCCATCTAAAATATATAACTACCTTTACTCTTTCCATACAGTAACATTCAAATTATAGGCATGAAAAAACTCATCTCTTCACTACATTAAGTAATTTTACAGAATTATAAGGATGATTTGCCAGACATTGCAGTAAATTTTTCGCTGGTAATTTGATAGTTAGTTTCCATTCTTCTGTTTTATTATTAGCCTGTACATACGCATGTACACATGTATGTTGATGGAGGGGAAAAAAAATTCCATGCTTTTTTTGGGAAAAATCCTTTTAGGGAGTACTTAAGTATGTATTGTGTAGAAATGAGAAATTGTACATTTGGTGGGAAGAACAAGATTTCACAGTATAGTTTGCTTTATTATTCTATGTTTTGTGCACTAAACACATATTCATCTCTGGTTCACTTTAATTGAGAAAAACACATTCTGAGATATACATGGCTTTCTTGACAGAATTCTCCTGAAGAGTTTGGGTGGGACTTTATGTTAGCTATCTAGATTACATGAATCAGTTCAGTTCAGTTCAGTCACTCAGTCGTATGCAACTCTTTGTGACCCATGGACTGCAGCATGCCAGGCCTCCTTATCCATCACCAAATCCCAGAGTTTACTCAAGCTCACATCCATTAAGTTGGTGATATCATCCAATCATCTCATCCTTTGTTGTTCCCTTGTTCTCCTGCCTTCAATCTTTCCCAGCATCGGGTCTTTACAAATGAGTAAGTTCTTTGTATCAGGTGGCCAAAGTATTGGAGTTTCAGCTTCAACAAAAGTCCTTCCAATGAATATTCACGACTGATTTCCTTTAGGATTGACTGGTTGGATCTCCTTGCAGTCCAAGGGACACTCAAGAATCTCCAACACTTCAGTTCAAAAGCATCAATTTTTCAGCGCTCAGCTCTCTGTATAGTCGAACTCTCACATCCATACATTACTACTGGAAAAACCATAGCTTTGACTAAATAGACCTTTGTTGGCAAAGTAATGTCTCTGCTTTTTAATATGGTGTCTAGATTGGTCATAGCTTTTCTTCAAAGGAGCAAGTGTCTTTTAAGTTCATGGCTAGAGTCACCACCTGCAGAGATTTTAGAGCTCCCCAAAATAAAATCTCTCACTATTTCCACTGTTTCCGCACCTGTTTGCCATGAAGTGATGGGACCAGATGCCATGATCGTAGTTTTCTGAATGTTGAGTTTTAAGCCAACTGTTTCACTCTCCTCTTTCACTTTCATCAAGAGGCTTTTTAGTTCCTCTTCACTTTCTGCCATAAGGGTGGTGTCACCTGCATATCTGAGGTTATTGATATTTCTCCCTGTAATCTTGATTCCAGCTTGAGCTTCATCCAGCCTGGCATTTTGCATGATGTACTCTGCATATAAGATGAATAAGCAGGGTGACAATATACAGCATTGACACACTCCTTTCTTCTAACTGTTGCTTCTTGACCTGCATACAGATTTCTCAGGAGGTGGGTCAGGTGGTCTAGTATTTCCGACTCTTTAAGAATTTTCCACAGATTATTGTGATCCACACAGTCAAAAGCTTTGGCATAGTTAATAAAGCATAAATAGATGTTTTTCTGGAACTCTCTCGCTTTTTCCATGATCCAGGGGATGTTGGCTATTTGATCTCTGGTTCCTCTGCCTTTTCTAAAACCAGCTTGAACATCTGGAAGTTCACAGTTCATGTACTCTTGAAGTCTGCCTGGCTTGGAGAATTTTGAGCATTACTTTACTAGTATGTGAGATGAATGCAACTATGCAGTAGTTTGAGCATTCTTTGGCATTGCCTTTCTTTGTGATTTGAATGAAAACTGACATTTTCCAGTCCTGTGATCACTGCTGAGTTTATCAAATTGGCTGGCATATTGAATACAGCACTTTCACAGCATCCTTTTTTAGGTTTTGAAATAGCTCAGCTGGAATTCCATCACCTCCGTTAGCTTTGTTCTTAGTGGTGCCTCCTAAGGCCCACTTGACTTCGCACTCCAGGATGTCTGGCTCTAGGTGAGTGATCACACCATTGTGATTATCTGGGCTGTGAAGATCTTTTCTGTATAGTTCTTCTGTGTATTCTTGCCACCCCTTCTTAATATCTGCTGCTTCTGTTGGGTCCACATCATTTCTGTCCTTTATTGTGCCCATCTTTGCATGAAATGTTCCCTTGGTATCTCTAAATTTCTTGAAGAGATCTCTAGTCTTTCCCATTCTGTTGTTTTCCTCTATTTCATTTTATTGTTAATTATGAAATTTAGTTTTCTGTAAATGAAAAATGGCTTTCCTGGTCGCTTAGTGGTAAAGAATCCGCCTGCCAGTGCAGGAGATGTGGGTTTGATCCCTGGGTCAGGAAGATCCCCTGGAGAAGGAAATGGCAGCCCACCTGGAATACTTACTTCNCATTTTATTGTTAATTATGAAATTTAGTTTTCTGTAAATGAAAAATGGCTTTCCTGGTCGCTTAGTGGTAAAGAATCCGCCTGCCAGTGCAGGAGATGTGGGTTTGATCCCTGGGTCAGGAAGATCCCCTGGAGAAGGAAATGGCAGCCCACCTGGAATACTTACTTCCCAGGTAAGTAAATCCCATGGACAGAGGAGCCTAGTAGGCTACACTCCATGGGGTTACAAAAGAGTCAGACACGACTTAGTGACAAAACAGCAACAAAATGAAGAACCCATGAAATTTATAGGTGAATTTTAATACTGTCAAGTTCAGTGGAATGATAATAAAACAATTTATATGTGAATAAATGTCTTGGTTAAGAAAAATTTTAGAAGAGAAAGGGTGATTTTCTAGAGTAGCTACTAGCAGAAAGAATAAGACTTTAATTCAGATTGGGAGCCACCAAAGAAGCATGGCTATTCAAAGACAAGTCATCTAACTTTGATGCTTTTGTGGACTTCTATGTCTGCCCTTACTTGCCTTGCTCTGGGATAATGCTTCTTCCCACCACCCCTCTTATTTCTCCCTCCACCCCAGGTATTACAAGTAACTGGGCATATTTGTCATATGCTAATTCCTTAAGCCCGTGGAAGATACTACTAATAATCACAACACTCTCCCCACTTCACTAAATCTGACCTCCATGTCTTTCCCATTACAGCTTCTCAGAATAGCTCAGATACTCACATCAATTAACTGCAGTTGGTTTATGAGGTGAAACATATTTGCCATCTTGGTGACCTAGGTTGAGTTGGTGGCTGGTTAAGTCAGACCAGGATTGGATGGCTTTGGAGAATATAATGTTGACTTGATTATGAAAGTGTTTGTGGAACAGAATGTCCCTTTTCCATACACTTGGCAGTGGAAAAATAAACCATATAGTCTCAGGGTGAGAAATTAAAGCAACTAAAAATTCTCATAATTTTATTAACCTAAGTCAGGCCAAATCAAAATATTCATCTATAAACACTATAAAAAGGGGCATGTTTCTTTGTTCATCACTATATCTCCAGCATCTAGCCAACATCTAATAGCAAGGACTCAATAATATTTGCTGATTGAAAGAGTGAATAAGATTTTATGCCATATGATTTTCCCTATTAAATGAGGTCATTTTTTACTCAAAGCTGGTAGACTACTCTGAATAAGTTCCTAGTAAAATAAAAGGGAGAATTTTCTTGAAGGGTAGCCTGTGGCCTCTTGGAAACTAGCAATAAGAAGATATCAACAGTAAAAGATTGGAAACCTGGGAATTCCTTGTGTAGTTACTGTTTCACTTCAAATCATCAAAGAATCATATCATATAAAGACATTGAAATAAATGATTTCTCATGAGTCAATATTTGGATGCTATTAACTTGGGCATAAAATATTAGATATTGGACTCCTCTGATATCCAGTCTTTGAAAATATTTAGTTCAACTCAGATTTTTGAGGGAAAATATTTCAAAAATCTTTCAAGGATATTTGATGTGATTTCTATTTCCAAAGGTGAGTTAAGAGGTTAATTCCTTTTATGCACTGGTTTCTTAGCCTAAGACTTACAAGGCACAAGACTAAAATCTTATTATTCATGTGACCATAGTGAGCATTTATTATTTCTTGACATAAGAAAAAGGTTATGAAATGTTTCAGAGCTAAGTAATTAAACATATTAATAACTTCCTTAGATATTGTCCATGCCAGTATGTCTAATAGAATTTTTGGCCATGATGGCAGTGTTCTCTACTTGTATCACTGAGTAGCCACTAGTTATATGTGGTCATTGGACACTTGAAATATGGTGACAGCAATTGAGAAAATAAATAATTTTCTTTAAAATAAGTGAATATTACTTATATATAAATAACCATATTTAAATATATGGTACCATATTTGGATAGTGTAGGCCTAGAAGAATAGATGCCTAATTCTGTCAGTTCAGTTCAGTTCAGTCACTCAGGTGTGTCAGACTCTTTGCGACCCCATGAATCGCAGCATGCCAGGCCTCCCTGTCCATCACCAACTCCCGGANTTAGCCTTGGTACCCAACTAACACAACAGGCTATATAGTCCTGTACTATAATAGGTTTATAATATTTTTCACACAAACAATACGTTAAAAATTAGCAAATAAAAAACAAAAGGAAACAGTTTTAATCTTGCAATGCAGTACCTTGAAAGGTACAGGTGGCTTTAGTGGTAAATAACCCACTTGCAAATGCAGGAGACATAAGAGACTCAGGTTCGATCACTGGGTTAGGAAGATCCCCAGGAGGAGGGCATGGCAACCCACTACAGTATTCTCACCTGGAGAATCCCATGGACAGAGGAGTCTGGCGGGCTACAGTCCATAGGGTCGCAAAGAGTCAGACACGACTGAGCAACTAACACACACAGAGTATAGTACAACAGTTGGCATAAAGGGGCTGGAACTGAGTGGACAGGTAAGAAGAGTTACTGAGTGGAGTGGGGAGGGGAGGTAGGAGATGGTAGAGCAAAGAATCATCAGCAAATAGGGGATGGAGAACAAGCTGCAATGCTAGTCACGCCTGACGTCAATGGATTGTCTGTTCACATCTTTGAAAGTTTGCAACTTGAAGATTCGTATGTAGGGGACTTATTGTCTATTAATAGGAATCTGATTATAAGAACAGAACCAATAGCAATAGACATGTGTGTGTATCTACGTATCTGTCCATAGAGAGATTTATTATAAGAAACTGGCACGTGTAATTATAGTGACTGACAAATGCCAAGATCTTTAGCTGGCAAGCTGGAGACCTTGTAATTCTAGTCCAAAGGTAGGCAAGACAAGGGAGCTCGAGGCCCAGGGAGAGCTAATGTTTCTATTAGAGTATGAAGGCAGGGAAAAACTGATGTCCCAACTCAAAGGCAGCCAGGCAGGAGGGGGAGGCAGTAGTCTGCTCTTGTTCTATTCAGGCCTTCAGCTGATGGGTGAAGCCTCCCCACACTATGGAGAGCAGTCTGATCTGCTCAGTCTATTGATTCAAATGTTAAACTGATCCAAAAACATGCTCTTCCTCCAGTGTCAAAGGCTGGGAGATCTCTATGGGCTCTTGTAAGTCTAGCACTCCTTGGTTCATACTTTGCTCCTTTCACCAGAATTACTGCTTTGCTACCTACATAGACTTCTCTGTCTTTAATCTCTCTTTTATCCTTCCCCTAAATCCATTTCCAAGTCCATGTTGCAGCCAGAGAGACATTCTTGGCACACAGCTCTGATCACCTCCTGCCCCAGTTAGCACTCTCAATGGCTCCTTATTGCCCTCAGGATAAACCTCTCCCCGACTTTCTCAGAGAAGGGCTGCTTTAGAATGATATTCAAGGCTCTTCAGAATCTAGCCTGGGAGCCCTTTCTATTACTCATTTCCCATGCACCCAATATTTCAGCTACAATGAAGTACTGGTTATTCCCCAAACATAACAAGTTCTTTCACATACTATTTTTGACCTGTTTTCTTTTCCGGAAATGTCCTCTACCTCTTTATGCTTCAAAATCTATCTTGAATCTCACTACCTCTAGGAAGCCCTCACTGACACTCAGGCTGGATTAGGAGCCTGCTCTATGCTCCCTCAGCACTCCACGCTAACCTCTTTCACATAGTGGGGGAGCTGTCCTTCCCCAGTATTCCATGAAACCTTGAAGGTAAAGACAAAATGTTCTGTAGTAGGACCTGCCATAAGGAATCTTAAACCAGTATTGAAAGAGATACATGTACCCCAATGTTCATCGCAGCACTGTTTATAATAGCCAGGACATGGAAGCAACCTAGATGTCCATCAGCAGATGAATGGATAAGAAAGCTGTGGTACAAATACAGAATGGAGTATTACTCAGCCATTAAAAAGAATACATTTGAATCAGTTCTAATGAGGTGGATGAAACTGGAGCCTGTTATACAGAGTGAAGTAAGCCAGAAAGAAAAACACCAATACAGTATACTAACACATATATATGGAATTTAGAAAGATGGTAACAATAACCCTGTATGCGAGACAGCAAAAGAGACACAGATGTATAGAACAGTCTTTTGGACTCTGTGGGAGAGGGAGAGGGTGGGATGATTTGGGAGAATGGCATTGAAACATGTATAATATCATATATGAAATGAATTGCCAGTCCAGGTTCAATGCAGGATACAGGATGCTTGGGACTGGTGCACTGGGATCACCCAAAGGGAGGCTACAGGGAGGGAGAGGGGAGGGGGTTTCAAGATGGGGAACACATATATACCTGTGGCAGATTCATGTTGATATATGGCAAAACCAATACAATATTGTAAAGTAAAAAAAAATGTTTACCATGATACCCGCTGGCTTCCTCAATCCAAGGTGTGGAATACAGCAACCTTGTGAAGTTGCCAGTGTGACCAATCACTTCCTCTTCTTGCCATTTTCAGTGAACTTTGATTGTAAAATAATACACGTTCATCCAAGAAAAATGTAGGACAAACTAGAAGGTGAAATGCTCAAAGAGTACCACTGTTGTCATATCACTGTATTTTCTTACAGGCTTTTTTTCTATGCATGTTTTTAGAGGTATAGAACACCCACTTTGTTTTGCTTCTCTTTTTACTTTTAATAGCACAATGCAAAACTTTTCCTCATTATTATGTAGTGCTTCATTACCATCATTCTTAATGTTGATAATATTCCATCAAGTAAATGCATAATAACTTATTTACCCCTTTTGAATTGAACATTTCAGTTAATATTTTTCCACTGTTATAGAAAAAAAAACCTGTAATAGTCATCTTTGTACATAAAGCATTTCTTTATGTTTAGGATTTGTTTCTTGGGATTAGTACCTGTGGTTGTCTATATCCTCTGAAAATTAGGGCCTCAATCTAGTATCTGCCTGTGTTTTTTGTCCCAAATCCTTCAGACTGAAAAAAAGCAAAAATTGATATCAGTGCCCTAAGAGTCAGCTCAATGTTCCATGTATCAGTGTGTCAGTGTGTCAGGCTCTCAGTCGTGTCCAACTCTTTATGACCCCATGGACTGTAGCCCGCCAGGCTCCTCTGTCCAAGGAATTCTCCAAGCAAGTTGACTGGAGTGGGTAGCCATTCCCTTCCCCAGGGGATCTTCCTGATCCAAGGATCAAACCCAGGTCTCCCATACTGCAGTCTGATTCTTTACCGTCTGAGTCATCAGGGAAGCCCAGTTCCATGTATGGTCCTGATTATAACAATGTGGCCTTTCTCAAATGTGGTCATAAATATTTGCCTTCAGTGAAGTCGATGCCAAGGAGATAATACTGATTGCGAATCATAGCCCTTGTAATTAACCAATTTCTGCAGCTGGAAGATGGAGCTGGTGAAATCATTTGCTTCTGAAGGAGGATGATGGCCTTTCCAAGTCTGTCTCTTATAAATGAATTTGGCCAAATCCCGGGAACATTCCTGGTGTGACTGCAGACTATCAGGTGCTCAAGATATTGCCAAGACTCTGGACAGAAACAAAATGTCTTGGCCTTTTGCCTGCTGACCACACAGCCTCCACCACCCACTCAAAACAGACCTACGTCTCCCAGGTGCCTCTACAGGGGCACATAAGCACATAGTAGAAAAGGTTACGCATGGAGGTTGGCCCTGAGTGCTGTCCTCTCTTTTCCTGCCTTATGAGGAAGTATAAGAGGGAGACCCAAGAAGCAGAATGTTGAGTCTTAAATCTACTGTAGAAGCCTGGCTCCAAACAGGTGGGGGCAGCAGAGAACCAGTCCATTTGGTCAGCCTGGATTCTAGCTGACCATAGCTGGTCGGGGAGCCCAAGTTCAGCTGTGTGGAAAAGGGGAGAACTTGATCCAGACACCTGCATAAATGGAATAGATGTCCAGGTACCCACAGGATAGAGGTGAATCCTAGTTAACACTAGTAATTAGGATTACTTTCACACAGTCAGTATGCCTCACTTTATAAATAGAATGAATACATTATTCTGTTGAATCCTCTCCATAATCACAACCATTCAATAACTGAAGAAACCAAAGTGCATGGAAACTTTGAACTCACACAGCCCTAAAAGAAAAAAAAAAAAAACTGTGTAATAAACCAGGTCTTCTGACCCCCATGGATTTGGTCAAGTCAACCAAATGTCCTCTTAGGTTGACTAGTGGAGGTCCCCTAAACTTAACAGAGCATCATCCCAAGTGATTAAGAATTGCTCAAGGGAGGAAATAACCACATTCAAAATGTCATATATTGTGGGGGGGCGGGGAGGGGGAGGGCACTAGCCTCTGGCTCCCATGAACTACTTGGGCAAATATCTCTCTAACCTCAGTGTTTTCCATGATCACTCAGTTTTTTTTTATTGTTTGTTTTTTTAATCTGTGCTCAAACTATTCTGTAGCTCAGTTGGTAAAGAATCCATCTGTAATGTAGGAGGCCCCGGGTTGATTCCTGGATCAGGAAGATCCGCCGGAGAAGAGATAGGCCACCCACTCCAGTATTCTTGGGCTTCCCCTGTGGCTCAGCTGGTAAAGAAATCACCTGCTGTGTGGGAGACCTGGGTTTGATCCCTGGGTTGGGAAGATCTCCTGGAGAAGGGAAGGGCTACCTACTCCAGTATTCTGGCCTGGAGAATTCCATGGACTGCATAGTCCACGGGGACGCAAAGGGTTGCCTATGATAGCGACTTCACTTCACTTCAAACTGTTTTCAAGTATTTGCAATTTCAGGAATAGACCAAGTTCTCTCTCATTTTTAAACTTTTGTAGGAGTCATACCCTTAGCCTTGAATGACTTCCCTCACCCATGTTAATCCGGTTAATCCCTCTTCATCCTGACCACCTCCGGGGCATTTCCTGAGTTCCTCTTCCCTGAGCATATTTAGGCACCTCTGTGCCCTCACACTGGTTTGCCCAAACCTGCATCTTATTGTTTACAGGGATCAACTCTCATAACCCACTAGGGAAAGTGTTGATCCTTGAACCTTGAGGTTATAGGCTAGCAGGGGAGATGGGGGCACATTTCCTTCTTCTCTTCAGAGCGTGGTCAGTTTCCTGCCTGCGTGGTCATCTGGTTGTTGTTTTTTAGCCACTCAGTTGTGTCCAATTCTTTGTACCCCCATGGACTGGAGCACACCAGGCTTCCGTGTCCCTCACAGTCTCCCAGAGTTTGCCCAAGCTCATGTCCATTGAGTTGGTGATGCTACCAACCATCTTATCCTCTGTGATCCTCTTCTCCTTTTGCTGGAGAGGAAATGGAAAACCACTCCAGTATTCTTGCCACGAGAGCCCCAAGAACAGTATAAAAAGGCCATCTGGTGAAAGGACGTAAATCACTATTATATGCAATAGAAACACTTCATTCCCACAAATGCCTGAATGTAAAGGGCAGGCCCCTCAAAGTTCCTTCTGAGCTACTTTTCAGATTATTTGACAGACTGAAATCTGGCTGTTCATCCACAAAGAATGGTCTCAGGCTTATTCAAGCCACTTCAAATTTTACCTGACCATCCAAAAAGCAACTGTTTCAAAGGTTTCCTCCCTCCTCCAGCCCAACATAGATGCATCCATCTCCCACCCAACCTCCACTGCCTGGACGCAAACATTCAACTGCAGCTCCACAAAGCAAATTCTGTAAATCAAAACTGACCACATTTCTCTGCCCCTCACTTTCTCGCTCCTCATCACACACACACATTATAGCTCCTCAACTGAGTCGTTGAAATATGCCTATGTTTTATTTGGTTTAAGATGCTAATGCCAGAACAAAGGTAATAAGATATATTAATTACATTAAAGATGTTTTAGAGAACCAGGAATTGCTTTCAGAAAGAGAAAGCATATCTGACTCTGAACAGAGATGATAGCAACAGGCAGATGATTAACAGCTAATAACATTAGTGTTGTAATTAGAACTGCCTTGAACTCTTAACCCATCTGCTTCTCTGATTTCTCGGTCCATACAGTGAAGAGCAAGGTGATTTTTTTCTTTTCTTTTTTTCCCCTTTTCTTGATTTGGTAACATGTTGGGAATATATTCTTTCTCAAATAAATATTACTAACTGCTATCATTCACATCTATTATGTGCCAGGCCCTTTGTAGGTACTGAGGGTACTAAGAATATAGCATGGACTCAAGCCTTAAGGAATCAAATATAATATACTCTGCTCAAAGGTCTTATCTAGTAAATTATTACCCCTGGTTTTATAAAGGAGGAGAGTGAGGTTGTCTAGGGTGAAGTGGCCTGTTGAAGCTTAGTTTGTAAGTAAGTAGTCAAGCACAGATTCAAATCAATTCCATCTGACTCCAGCTGGTCTTCTTTACAGTGTGCCAGTGCTCTATGAATGGCCATTATTGCCAAAGCTTTGCTAATTTACCCTCCTTAGTTGGCTCTCTGCAACTCAACTCACAGTTCTGTTCAATAGTGGAGGACAAAGGGAAAGGAAGAATGAGAATGAACAAGAATTCAAGTACTCTGTTTGGCTCTTAAAAAAATCACCATTATCATTAGAGTGCTCTATACAAGTCTCAGTACAAGAATCAAACTAACAGAGCTCAGTGATGAAAAAATCAAGCGGGTAGCTCTTAGATGTCCATGTTAATAAGCAAATGGCATCAGGGAAGACTAGACTCATGGTTGGGCTTCAAGACAAGAGTGAAGGGATTCTAGGTCCCATTGAGGAGGTTGGCAGGGAATGGGGGAAAGTTGGTCTCTGGCTTAAACTAGTAGACAAAAATATTGTTGATGGTATTGCTGAGGTAACATCATAATAGCATTTGGCCAGGGGACTCAAAAATACCCATATCCAACCTCATCTCAGCCAAATTTCCCTAAGACAAATATATTCACAAGAAAGGAAAAGTTTAGCCACTATTATTACTTGGAACTTTGGCTTCAAATCTCAGTGCAGAACT
Organism: Neotragus moschatus; assembly: GCA_006410615.1. Classification (NCBI taxonomy): domain Eukaryota; kingdom Metazoa; phylum Chordata; class Mammalia; order Artiodactyla; family Bovidae; genus Neotragus; species Neotragus moschatus. The sequence continues at coordinate 603,764 of SJYA01000419.1, read as the reverse complement.
CAACTGAGCTAAGTTGAACTAAATTGTGGGTTCTTCTATCCCAAGCTTGTGAGATTCAAGTGGTTCAGACACAAAACAACCCTTTGTGTTGTTCAGTCACTCAGTCGTGTCTGACTCTTTGCAACCTCATGGACTGCAGAACACCAGGCTTCCCTGTGCTTCACCATCTCTGGAGCTTGCTCAAACTCATGCCCATTGAGTCAGTGATGCCATCCAATCATTTCATCCTCTGTTGTCCCCTTCTCCTCCTGTCTTCAATTTTTTCCCAGCATCAGGGTCTTTTCCAGTGAGAGCTCTTTACATCAGGTGGCCAAGGTATTGGAGCTTCAGTGTTAGCATCAGTCCTTCCAATGAATATTCAGGACTGATCTCCTTTAGAATTGACTGGTTTGATCTCCTTGGCAGTCCAAGGGACTCTCAAGTGTTTTCTCCATCACCACATTTCAAAAGCATCAATTCTTCGGTGCTCAGCTTTCTTTATGGTCCAACTCTCACATCCATACATGACTACTGGAAAAACCATAGCTCTGACTGGATGGATCTTTGTCAGCAAAGTAATGTCTCTGCTTTTTAATATGCTGTCCAGGTTTGTCATAGCTTTTCTTCCAAGGAGGAAACGTCTTTTGATTTCATGGCTGCAATGACCATCTGCAGTGATTTTGGAGCCCAAGAAAATAAAGTCTCTCACTGTTTCCATTATTTCCCCATCTATTTGCCATGGGACCAGATGCCATGATCTCAACCCTTAAGCCCTCTTTTTCCCCAGTGCCCTAGCCTGAGCTTTGGCTTCAAGAAAAACCTTCCTAGAGGGCCCCCATCAAAGTCAGAGGGAAAGGAATAAAGAAATCCACACAAAAAGTGTAGTAAGTAACTCCAGTGATAGGACACAGCTCACCCAGTTTGGCTCCATGACCGGTTATTCCTGGCCACCAATGTTGAGTTTTAAGCCATCTTTTGATGAATGAATACACTTAAAAACTATGAATTTATCCAGGTCAGTGTAGTGTTTCCCAGGAAGGCAGGGGAAAAGAGGAATATCTGATCCAGAGTACTTATTGAAAATTAAGGTGAACCTCTTAACCTATTTCCTTGTTCTGTTCTTCATGACCCATAGCAACCAAAATTGCTGTTTGCCCAACCTTTCCTCCATAGTACCGTGTGCATTCCCATTCCTGACTCCAGCTTTGTAGCTTCCTCTGGACAACGCTCAGTCTTGGAAATGCCCTCCTTGGGAATGTCTGTTCATTTTGATACTCCAAAGGCAGTTCCTCCCCTATCAGATGCCAGCCACATAAGAGGCCATACATTATCGATCTCAGCTTTAGATGGTAGCCTCCCCTCGCTTTCCTTGATCATGCTTCCCTGGCTTCCAGACAGACCTCCCTGAGGTTACCATTCTGTGTGAGCTTCCAAGTATAACACCTTGCTGAGAGGCTCCTCATATTTTATCCCAGACCCTTTTGATACTGCTTTCAAGTTGTAGTCAGACACAGCCATGCCCTGGACACTGCTGGGTCAACCTTCTAGTCGATGGCTACAACATTAGATTCCACTCACTCCCCAGCTGCCTCATCAGACAGAGAATAATCTGTACTTTCTAGATAAGCTCCCAATTGGCATTCTTATGGAAAAGGTTGAACCTCAACCAGAAACCAGAATGGTCAGGACAGGACAGAACCAAGAAGACACACTTAAGTAAGAATCAGGGATCCCAGAACAGACATTAAAGAAGAGGGAGATTAAAACAAAAATAAAGGAGACTTGAATCAAAACTTCAAGAGCAGGAAGTACCAGTCCATGTTGTCTATTGAGTTTGAAATAAGGTTGGAAATGTAGAGTGTGGACCGGATCTTCTAGACACTGGATGCCAGACCAGAATGTTTGGATTTGATATGCTAAATAGGAAACCATTGTAGATGCTCAAATAAATTTGCCCATGAACATGGAGAAGGCACAGACTGGGATTCAGAAGACTTGAGTCTGAGGTCTTGGCTATATCACTAGAGAGGTGTATGACTACGGACACCTCCCTTCTCTAACCTGCCCAGGAAAAATTACATGGAATGTTGAATGGTCTCAGAAGTTGCTCTCAGCCCTTGGACTCCATGACATGGATGCATTTGGCATAAAGAACCTGAGTTTCCCTCTATCTAGCACCCACCATATCCTAATACCACCCAGCCCCAATCTGCTGATGATCAGGGCCCTGGAGGGCTACCTATGGTGTCCCATCTGTTGGGACACAGCCAGAGAGAGGAATGCTCCTGCCGCATGTGCCCATGTTTATTTTATTCTTGGTGCTTTCCAGAGAGCTAGGGGGCAGGAGGAGGGGGAGGGAGGGAGAGGGCCTTCTTGCAGGATCAGTTACAGGTATTATTGTCCCAGTCCATATGTAGGGACTGGGCCCAAGCACAGCAGACGATCAGGATGTGGGAAAGCCTGGGCCTTTACCAACTAGCATCCTCCAAAGGTCAAATTAGAGACTCGAAATTTTAAAGAGAAACAAGTAAAATGAACTGAGCAAACTGCTCTGAACTTGTTGCCTCAGATGGGTGACCACAAGAAGGCTACCCTTTTGTATCTGTTGCTATAGGCCAGGCTAGGCTATTGAAAGAGAGCAACTCCAAAATCTCAGCAGTTCATCACAGTAAAGTCATTAAAGAATCCACCTGCCAGTGTAGGAGAAACAAGAGACACAGGTTTGATTCCTGGCTTGGGAAGATCCCCCCTGAGTAGGAAATGGCAACCCACTCCAGTGTTCTTGCCTGGACAACTCCATGGTCAGAGAAGCCTGGTGGGCTACAGCCCACGGGGTTACAAAGAGTTGGACACCACTGAGCATGCATCCCATCCCAACAAATTTTTCAAACCTGAAATTTGGGACAAATTGAAAATGACTTCCATTTACAAAGTGTCTATTATGTGTCCAGGACTACTCTATGTATTTTATATTAATTATTCCCTTTTTACACCTTAAGAAATTGAAACTACAGGAGGTGAGGTGACTAAAGTCTGGCAACTAAGGAATGGCAGAACTGATATTGAAACTCTGGACTGTCTAGGTGCAAGGCCTGTGCTCTTTCCTAACTCCACACCGCCTCCCCATGGGGGCAGCAAAAAGTGGGCCCTCTCCCTCGCCCACGTCATTAAGGCACATCTTCCAGGGAAGTGAAAGTGAAAGTCGCTCAGTCGTGTCTGACTCTTTGTGACCCCATGAACTATACAGTCCATGGAATTCTCCCCACCAGAATACTGGAGTGGGTAGCCTTTCCCTTCTCTAGGGGATCTTCCTGACCCAGGAATTGAACCAGTCTCCTGCATTGCAGGTGGATTCTTTACCAAATGAACTAAGGGAAGAGGATGAGGGAAAGCAGTCACCTGGCAAATGACTTAGGGAGTGTCTTTCACAGAAGTGATCTTCATTGACCTTCTAGCTTGATCATTGTCAACAGCGCAACAGTGCGCTGCCCTCTGCTGAGTACTTGACTCCCTAGACCCTAAGCGTCTCAGGCACAGGGGGCCGTGAGTCCCCAGTAGCCAGCACCAAGACTGACAACATGCTCAGAGACCATCTGTTCGTTGGTTGAACAAATGAGCAAGTGAGTGAATTCATCCATTCTTTGACAATTTTGAGGAGTCCTCAGATGAATGATTGAAATCGGATCATAAATCTTCAAGGAGAAATCCTGTGCTCTATCTCTTCCTACATTTCCTGCATTTATAATAATAATGGGCATAGATAAGCCCTTGCTACCACCCTCAATCCCTGAAAAATGAACGCTGTTCCTCACACACCCAGAAAAAAAACTAGAAAAGTAGGGAGGAAGTGAATTTGGAAAATTTTTTGTGAGGATGAAATGGGAGGGCTTACTAACCAAGGTGTCAGAGGTTAGAGAGAAAATATATAAGAGTTATAAGCACACCTAACTTCAGAAATGACCTCAGATCTCTTGAAGCCATTCAGTCAAAGCAAAGAGTATTTAAATGATGTTTCCCCAGATGGCACCAGCCTGAGGGCACAAATGGGGTCCCACTTACAGTAATCAAGCTTGACTGGTGGCTCAGACAGTAAAGAATCTGCCTGCAGTACCCATGCCAGTATTTTTACCTGGAGAATGTCATGGATAGAGGAGCCCGGAGGGTACAGTCCACGGAATGGCAAAGACTCAGAGCCAACTGAGGGACTAACACACAGACTTAGAGTAATCACCTGTGATTTGCCAGCTCATGCCCCTACCTGCTAATGAAGGATTCTAACCTCCCTCAAGATCTTGCTCAGTTATTTCCAGAAGTCTCCAACAGCTATCACATGTGAGCTCACAGAGGGTGCTACCCGCTTCCATCTGCTATCTACCATGTTGCTTCTCTCCTGTTTAGCCCGTGCCATTAGGTCCCCTGCTTCCTTCATCTGAGAGTGTTGTACCCTCGCCAGGGCTCCCATTGCTCACCGAGAGAAATCTGATGACCCCACCAAAGGTATTTCCAGGCTTATGATCTCAAACTGCTGGGACAAGAATGATTACAGCAGCCAAAGTCACAATCTTTTCCGTCTAGAAATGGGGGAAATGTTTATTTCCTCCACTCTGCGTTCATAGCTCTGTCTGTGGCCCTTTTAGAAACAGCTTCTTGCCTGCAGCCCCTCTCTCCCTGGGGTTCAAATATGGATCCTTCGGAAACTAACCACAGAATGCAGTAGTCCACTGTCACCCTCATCTTGACCTACAGCAGGGCTAAGCGTGTTCTCGTTGTGCCAGCTTAGGCGTGCAGAGGTCTGCATGGATTGAACCCCTGCAAGCAGTCTGCCCNGGAAACTAACCACAGAATGCAGTAGTCCACTGTCACCCTCATCTTGACCTACAGCAGGGCTAAGCGTGTTCTCGTTGTGCCAGCTTAGGCGTGCAGAGGTCTGCATGGATTGAACCCCTGCAAGTAGTCTGCCCCAGCCATCCTTCTTAGTCTAGGCCATAGCGGGACCTGCACGTCTGGTGAGTGAAGATAATGACCTCTGTTACTCTTTCAGAAACTGTGTCATCCAAACATTAGTCTGGATATTTTTCTCTCAGTGCATTTGTTGAGCATTTGCCATGTTCCAAACACTGTGAAAAGAGCTCTCTGTGTGGCCCTTTATGTAGTCATCGTCTCAGCCCTGTGATCTAGGCATTTTTACCCACTTCTCCAGATCCAGAGAGGGAGAGTGCCTAACCAAGGCCAGCAGCTCTGACAGACTTACCCTGATCTCAGTCTTCATCCCAGGGACTGGCCACGGCCTCTGCCTGGGAGCCTGAGCCGTTTTGTATCTCACCCTCCCTGACTGCCAGCCCTACCTCTCTCTGTCCCTTTTGCTTTCATGCTTCACCCGTGAAATCTGATACCCAGCGCATCCTTCCAGCTGTGATCTCAGTCTCTCTGGACAAGAGTTTGACTCCCTCTTCTCCCCTGATCCACATTCAGGCTTAAGCCTCCTTTCCCTTGGAACTTTCCAGCTCTGGTCTTGACAGTGACATTTGACATCTGGCTTTTCACAGCCCTGAAAGTTAAACTTCACTGCCCCTATACTATGCTGTGTGGCCTTCAAATGTATCTTAACTTCTCTGGGCCTCAATAGTTGACTATATCTAAGAGGTAATAATACTTATCTTGAATGTTTATTGTGGGGAATAAATATGACAAAGTAGTTAAGGTGCCCAGAAAAATGATGCCTGACACATAGTAAATGTACAGTAAACAAGTGCTCAAAAGGAACTGGTATTTACTAAATGTTTATCCATGCTCTGCTTTATTGGATTGGAAAAGGAAATGGCAAACCACTCCAGTATTCTTGCCTGGAGAATCCCAGGGATGGGGGAGCCTGGTGGGCTGCCGTCTATGGGGTCGCACAGAGTTGGACACGACTGAAGCGACTTAGTAGCAGCAGCAGCTGCTGCTTTATTGGGGTTATCTCATGTAACCCTCCCCTCAACCTTATGCACCAGGTACAATTATCACACCATTTTACAGATATGAAAACTGATCCTAAAATATATTGAAGGACTTACCCAAGGTCTCAGACCTTAAAAGTGGCAGATCTCAGACGGGAAGCAGGTCCTCATATTTAATGACTCGCTTTTACTGCTCAGCACAAAGCAGACCTCTACCAGTGGGGTGTTGGACTACTTCTAGTAAGTGTGGAAGTTAATGAATGTATTTTCTTTCTTTTCTCTTTGTGCCACTGCCTGAGACACAAGTCCCTCTCCCCCCTCCCAAGAACTGCCCACTGATTTTCTTAGCTTGCTCAGAGGAGGCTAATAAGGTGTTGCAGTTTCATCTGCCTCCTGAAATGCACCATATTTCAACCTTCTCTGGGTATGACAAAGCCCAGCCTTGACCAGTCCCATCCCTGGCTGAGCTCCTTGGCCAAGAACAGTGCAGAGAGAGCCTCTCACAATTGAGGCTTGCCAGCGGAGCACTCACGCTGAGCCAGGGCCTCTTGCCAAGCAAGTTTCCCTACCCTTCTGATATGCAGATGTGTGCAAGAATTCTGCACATCTGCAGGGGGAGCATCCAAAAGCTGTGACTTGGCTGGAAAGAAGGAAAATGTGAGTGTCAGCTCGAGGAATGGCTTCTCCGAGGGGCCAGGCAGGGGAAGACAGCAGATCACAGCTGGGAACAGTCAGCACAGAGCAGATGGAGGATGGAGACGCAGTACCATCCACCCTCAACGTGTGCCTCTCACAGGAAGGCTCGCACCGTCTCTGAACTGTGGGTACCACCGGATCCGGGTGACCCCCCAACCGCGGTCCCCATGTTGAGAGAGCTGTACACAACTTAATCTGCATCACCTAGCTTCTTATAAGTAAGGAATGAGGAACACGGCAGTAGAGGCAGTGGTCGGACCCCTGAAACAGAACTCACATACCTTTCCACGAATACAGTCATGCGACTGATACATATGAAGCACCTAGGCTGTGCCAGGCCAAGGGTACAGGGATGAATCAGACTGTCAGGACCCTAAAGAAGCTGCCACCTGTCTAAAGGGGCTGACCAGGGAGGAGCTGGACAATATAAAGGAAAGCACAAAAAGCTTCCTGGGGATGCAGGTTGGTTAAGGGAAAGAGGGCATATCAGGCAGGGAATGCCTCCTAGAGAAGGTGACATCTGAGTGACTCTTTAAGACAAGTGATGCTTGGCCAAGTGAGGAACTTAACACCAGCCAGGCACTGCTGAGTATGTGGGGGTAGATGCTCATTCATAATCACTCATGCTTACACACACACCCTCATATGCACGCATGCACACATGTATACACACACCTTCTCGGTGGTGCAGTGCTGGTTGGGAACAGTTCGTAATGCTCTGTTTCTCCTGCTGTAATACAAAGGTCTTCCTTCCCCAGTGTTGTTTTCTGTTTCCTGAAAAGCCTTGGCAAGCTTCCTCAGAATCACCGACTCTTCCCCTGTTACTTTAAAAACATCATTTTCTGGTACTGAATGGCATAGGAAGCCAGAGAAAAAGGATTTCTCCCCGGTACCTTGAGCTCACCTTTGCTCTTGGCATTCCCAAAGAATGATCCCTCCAGAGCCCTGTGCTGGCACAAAGCAAGAGCAGACTTCTGGTAGGAGAGAGTAGGGCACTCAGCTCAGGGAGCAGGCTGGCAAGGTGGGAAGGAAGGTGTCACTGCCTTCAATCCCTGTAGCAATATCTGAGGACCAGAAAACAGAGTTCAGAACCAGGATCAAGGCAGGAATACTAGGAGTAGGGAGACTACTCAACATGAAAGGCTAGTTGCCCAAGTCAAAGCTGCCCTCAAGTGGGACGGGCTCTTTTGGAGGAGTGGGCTTTCTATCTCCACTTGAGTGTGAGGGGACCAGACCACAGCCTAGTGGATGTTGTAGAAGAGCCTCAAATACCAGCTGAGAGGTCACATCTTTTTGCTTTGTTCTACCATCTTCACACAGGGATTGATTTAGCACAGAAGGTGTGCGCAGGCTCCTCTAAGTGTGCAGAGATTTGCATTTCCAAGATTATGAAGAGAAACATGTAGTAAGTGTGTGTTATAGGCATCTGAGATGTGAAAGATGTGATTATTTGCAGAACCTAATCTCATACCTTCCCATCCTTGTTGAACTGAACACTACAAAAATATTCTCATTCGCATTTGGAATGGTATGTTTCTAAGCAATCATTATTCCGAATACTCATTCCAGCCAGGAGACGACCTGAATATTGAATAGAATAAAAATGTATATATTAGATTACTTATTCAAATGCTTCTCTGGCAGTTTGGATAGAATTAAGCAACAGTCCAATCTGGCTGTTGTTTTATGCATGGGATGTCAAAGCTAAACAGCCCCTTGAGAATATTCTCTGAATCTTTCTCTGCACAGAGCCTCACCACCCTGTCTTGTTCACAGATGGGGAAATGGGCTGGGAAAGGGGGGCATGGAAATGGGAGACCTGGGAACAGGAGCTATCATCCAGTGGCTAGGCAAGATGATACTATCCCCACTGGACAAAGGGGGCACCCGAGGCTCAGCATGGTTAACTGATTTTTGCAGTCACTGCTAGTCAGTGGCAGAGTTGTATACCAGGTCACTGCCCTGCATTTCCTCACTGGGCCCCAGTGAGAGTATCAGGGGGCAGAGTATGTTTCTCCTTTCATGTGACCTGCAGACTCTCTGCCAGGTGCTTCAGCTATGAAATCTTGGGAGGTGATGATATTATCCCTGGTCTATAATTGAGGGAATCCCAATGAGTGTATTGAGGCGCTTCGCCACACCATTCTACCCTGTGTGCCCTAAGAGCTCCCTGCGACACCAAGCAATGACATACTGTTTTCCAATTACAGTCACACAAAGGCATAACCCAAGTTTGCCTTTGGAAATGAATCCAAGGAATCCTTTGGAAGGAAAAATGTCCGCTGAGAAGCTTGCTTAGATGTCATGTGTGAGAAGCCTTCTTCAAGCTCTCCCTAGCTGGACCCCGGGAACCTTTTCGTACAGTATGGCCATTGTATATGGCATATTCTCTCCAGTCAATCAGGAGTACTTTGGGGTCAAGAGATACCTCTGGTTGTATCTGCATTTCCAGCCTGGGGTCAGATGCCCACGGGTGTCTGGAAGGTTTGCTGCATGAACTAATGGATATTTGTGTAGAATCACTGCCAGGATGGACCTCAAGTGGGAAGGATTCTTCTCCTACCCCAACCAACCTAGAGTTCATTAATTTCTGGAGAACAAAGAGGACCCTGTAAGCCCTAAAACCAGCCCCCTAACAGTCACTGAAAACAAGAGTAAAACCTCAGAGCTTCCTGGGACGCTGCCAGGGTTAGGGAAGAAGCATCTGACACGCATGTTTCCACTCAGACTTGAATCTCACTTCATCTCACCAAACAATCCTGAAATCAGCTTCAGCATTTTCTCCAGTATCATCCTCACTCCCCTGGCCCCCAGAGCCTCAGCCCCTCCAGGATGCTCCCAAGCCAGGTAGCCACCGTGAGGTCTCCATACCAGCTCCTCCTTCTCTCCTGTATGCGCTTCCTTTCCTGCATATCTGGCACCGCCTCTTGCTGTCAGTCCCTGGAGGAGCCATGTGGAGAGAGGCATTGTGGGCTGATGCACAGAACACAGGCTCTGGGCTCAGATGACTTGGGTATAAATCCCAGATGGACCAATGAACAGTTGTGGGACTCTGGGACATACACTTAACCACTCTGAGGTAGCAACTCAGGATCATAGGGGAGGTATTCAGGGACTCTGATAATCGAGAGCCTTATCTCCAAAGCTAGGGAACTCAGGTCTTTTCTACAGACAAGGGGGCACCATTACAGAGTTTCTCATCTGAAAATCACACGATCAGATCTGTCTTTTAGAGAGAATACTCTGGCAAAGGCACAAAGACTAGACTGAGGAAGAGGTAGCAGAGGAGAAAAAGCAGCCAGGAGATTTTGCAGGGTGGTCATGGGGTGGTACTGAGGGGATGTGGGGGTGCGGCAAGGCGAAGTGTGGAGTTGCAGATGATGATGGCCTTAACAAAGGCGGTAAAAAGAAATAAGAAGAATAACTAATGTTTATGAGCTCCTTCTCTGGGCCAGGACTTACGCTAGCACTTACAGAATCATTTCATTGATTCTTGTGAATAACCCAAGATTTTTCATCCCCACTTTACAGATAGGAAACTGAGTCACTGAGAGGCTAAATAAATCACCCATGGTGGCGCAGTAAATAGGAAAACTGGAATTCAAGTCCAGACAGTCTCACTCCAGAGCCTAAGCGCTTAATCATCTAACTAGATCACGATCAGAGCAGAGACTGGAGAAAAACTGTTTAGAAGTTGAAACAGGCAAGTCTAATTGAAAGACTGATTGTCTGAAGTGGATAAGAGAGTAGAGCACAAAGTGACTAGGAGGTTTTCTCCCAAGGTCCACATCCCCTAGGAGGCAAAGTCAAAATTTTAACCCAATCTTATCTAATTCAAAAGCAGTTTCTCTTTTCGCAGCCTCAGAACATTTCACCTGAGAGGTTGGTATTCTCAAGGCAAAAGGGATAGTGTAGATATTGTTACTTTCCCCAGAATTGCACAATTTCTTTATTTAAACTAAAACTAGCTTTCCTTATGATGTTGAGGGTGTGTGTTTCTTTGTAGAAGAACTTAGTATCAAGTACAAGAAAAACTGCCTAGAAGATGAATTTAATAGCTTTGTTTACTGCGCACCAAACCAAACGCAAATGAGGGTGCCAAGTACTTTTGGGAGCAGGAGCAGAGGAAGGGCAGAACATACACTGTAACCAGAGGGAGACTGGTGGGTGCTTGAGCTTGACATTCATTCACCCCTTCACTGTGCCTTCCCCAAGGGGCTTTTCCATGCCATGCAGGACAGTGGGGGTCGGTGCTAGGTTCAGTTCCTGCCTGGATATCTCAAACCCAGGTGCAAAATAGGTAAGTAGCCCAGCCTTCAGAGAGCTCTAGGAGGGAGTTGTTTTAAAGGAGGAGTATGTCCTGCAAACAAGAGAAGATGCTATGTCTGGGTCTAGGCATTGGGCAGAAGCCAGGCCATGTGACCTTGGGTACATTATGTAACGTGACTGAACTTCCTTGTTGTCATTATGACAGTGATGTGATCAATCCCACTTTGATCTACTCTTTCCTCTCATGTAATCAAGGACTTGGAGTGCTGGGTTGGGACTGAGGGTCTGGAGCCTTAGCTATCTCCTGGGCTATAACAGTTAGGTATAAGAACTGCAGAGCTTGAGCCTGAGTGTGAGAGCCAGTGTCTGAGGTAGAAGTGAAACAGAAGGACAAAGAGTTTGACCCTGGATGCCACCCAAGGGGCCATGCAGAGAGGCAAGTTCACTGTGAGGCAAGAGGTGAACATAAGTCCAGAGGCCATGGGTTGGGATAGAGCATTTGTCCAGGGACAAGGCCAAAAGACGGTCTCCGGGCATTGCCAGAGCCTCTACAAGGCACTCGCAGCCACCACTCTGAGTGCAGAGGGCTTTGTTAGGCGCACTGAGTGGTCCCGGTGCTGTTTGAAGAATGGACTGATATATACGTGTGAAGCACTTAGCTGCCTGGCACACCGTTAAGTCTCAGTGAGTATTCATCGTGGAACTGCTTTACTTTTCCTCTAAAATTTGCCGAGAGCGTCCACGGCCCGGTCCTGCGGTGGGCCCTGAAAGGAGGGGAGTGGTAAAGATGCTGCTCCTGTCCTCCAGAAAGAGAGAAGGCTGGAGAGGAGGCAGGGCCTTGCTGAACCTGGAGAGTGAGGAACCTGGACTCCATCCTGAAGGTGGTGGGAAGATATTGAAGAGTTTCAGGCAGGAGAGTAACCTGGACAGCTCTGAGCTTTAAATGGATCACTCTGACTGGTGGGTGAGAGCATATTAGAGAGGGCTAGCTAGAGGCCTAGAGGCCAGGGGAAGTCTTTAGTATACTGTTTCTGAGTCAAAGGTCAATTATGCTTTGGTAAAATTTTAGGGAAGATTCAGAAACGGGAATAAGGGCTTTTACCTCTAAAGCTAGGTATGAAATGCTAACATTTATGCTCCTAGAACCAATGAGCTGAATTCCCATTTTCTCTGCTATGAAAAGTGATGGGAGGGGCATAATGCCTTTAAAGATCCCTCCAGCTTTAACTCTTCAAGACTGGGTAATTCTAGTTCTCTTCTTAGGGTAGGAAATGGATGTTTATGTCATTAACCTCCCAGCAGGATACATACTTTGAGTTCTGCCTTCCTTCTGTCAGAGTATGTTGCCTGAAGGTTTGCTATTACCTTAATTGTTCTTGTGAAAGATGCTATATTTATCACATGGTTGGATAGTGTCAGGATCTATGCCAGGATCAGGGCTCATCCTGTGAGTAATAACAGGACCTAGTCTTGATCAAGATTGCTGCTCTGTCTGTGGTTGAAGCTGAGAAAATTGTTGAGCTAAAGTCTTTGACATCAGGCCATTGGTCTCATTACTACAGAGTCTGCTGTTAGGTAGCTGCCCTGGAAAACTGTGCCAAAGGAGTCTGGGTGCATGTACCCAAGGATTCATCTGGTCCTGGCTATGCACAATGCTGTATATCTGGAAGCTGCAAGGAAAAAAGATGCCCCAGATCTCCACATCTTCCAGTGCTTTCCTCCAAGACAGAGTTAATCAACACATTAGAGTCTCCTGCTTCATGACTGGGAACTCCTTAAGGACAGGAGCTCATCTGAGCCATCAGTTTTCATGAATTCATTGTCCCTAATGCAGAGTTCCAAAGAATAGCAAGGAGAGATAAGAAAGCCTTCCTCAGTGATCAATGCAAAGAAATAGAGGAAAACAACAGAATGGGAAAGACTAGAGATCTCTTCATGAAAATTAGAGATTCCAAGGGAACATTNATTCTGGGAGGGATTGGGGGCAGGAGGAAAAGGGGATGACAGAGGATGAGATGGCTGGATGGTATCACCGACTTGATGGACATGAGTTTGAGTGAACTCCTGGAGTTGTTGATGGATTGGGAGGCCTGGTGTGCTGCGATTCATGGGATCGCAAAGAGTTAGACAGGACTGAAAGACTGAACTGAACTAAACTGAACCATTTTGATTAAGGACACCTGCAATGTCCCTGTTGCAGGTACAATGCTAGGAATCAGAGTTATACAAGTGAACAAGCCACACACAATTTCAGCCTTCATGCAGGCTACTGTCTCTCAAGGGACAAGAAAATAGATGCTGTGATGCAGAGAAGGAATATAAGTTGCCAGTGGAACCGAGAGCAAGGGTGCTAACCAAGAGAGGGGTCAGAGAAAGTATTTTGGGCGGAATTGATGTTTAAGTTGAGACTTGAAAGATAAACAGCATTTGGCCAAATGAAGAGAATTTGTTACAAATAGGGAGAATGGCTTGTATGAGGACCTGGAAGTAAGAGAGGTGGCCCATGAAGGAATCCCTGAAGGCCAGTTTGATCCTTCTGAGGGAATTGTTCTTCAACAGTAGTGCTGGTCACATGAGCCTACACAGGTGATAACATTGCATAGAGCTAAACACACATACACACAAATGTGTACATGTAAAACTGGTGAAATATGAATAAGGTCAGTTGAGATAGCAACGTTGATTTTTCTGGGCATGGTACTGCAGTGCAACATGTAAGATGTCGCCATGGAGGAGACTGGGTGAGGAGCACGTGAGATCTCTCTGGATTATTTCTGACGATTGTATATGAATCTACAGTTATCACAAGCTGGGATCCAGATAGCCAGAAGAAATATAAACAACCTCCGATATACAGGTGATACCGTTCTAGCGGCAGAAAGTGTAGAGAAACTAAAGATCCTCTTATTGAGAGTAAAAGAGGAGAGTGAAAATGCTAGCATAAAACTCAAACTGAATAAAAAGAAACTAAGATCATGGCATCCAGTCCCATCACTTCATGACAAAGAGAAGGGGGAAAGTAGAAACAGAGACAGATTTTATTTCCTTGAGCTTCAAAATCAGTGCAGATGGGATCTGCAGCCACAGAATTAAAAGACACTTGTTCCTTGGAAGAAAAGCTATGACAAACCTAGAAAACATATTGAAAAGCAGAGACATCACTTTGCTGGCAAAGGTCCATGCAGTCAAAACTAAGGTTTTTCCAGTGGTCATGTACAGATGTGAGAGTTGAACCACAAAGTAGGCTGAGCACCAATGAACTGACGCTTTTGAACTGTAATGTTGAGAGTCTCTTGGACAGCAAGGAGTTCAAACAAGTCAACCCTAAAGAAAATCAACCCTGAATACTCACTGAAAGGACGGACACTGAAGCTGAAGTTCCAGTCCTTTGGCTACCTGATGAGAAGAGCTGACTCATTGGAAAAGACTCTGATGCTGGCAAAGACTGAGGGCAGGAAGAGAAGGGGACAACAGAAGATAAGATGGTTGGATAGCATCACTGACTCAATGGACTTGAATTTGAGCACACTAAAGGAGATAGTGAAGAGCAGGGGAGCCTGGTGTGCTGTGGTCCATGGGGCTGCAAAGACTCGGACACGACTTAGCAACTAAACAACAACTACCATTATCTCAAAGTAAAAAATTAAAAGGAGAAGGGGGAAAAGGAGAACAAGCAGCAGCCAGTTTGGCTGAAGTTGAGGAGGAAGAACTATATAGCATAAGTTGAATCCAGAGAGTTGATGGAGGATCGACCATATAGGATTTCAGTCACGTGGGGCTTTGTTTGAAGATAAATGCTTAGCCTTGAGAAAGTCTTATTCGTGGATAACATGATCAGATTTGCGTTTGAGGAAGATCTGTTTGGTTCAGAAGAAACACTTCTGAAGAGAAAGACAGAAAGCAGAGAAACAGAAAGCAAAGTAGAATGTGACAAATGAGAGATACAGGTAGGTTTGAGACACTTTCATAGAATTGATAGCACTTGATGACTGAGAGCTGAGAAGACAAGAGGAGTCAAGAGGAGCTCACGGTTTCTGACCTGATCACTAGTGGATGGTGGTGCTATTTGAAAACAGGGAGCATTTGAGAAGACACAGGCTTGGGGAGAAAGGTTTGAAGAGATGGGTTTGGAATATTTGAGATGCCATTTAGACCTCGAAGTCCAGATGTCTAGTAAGCAACTCTGCACATATGACAGGAGCTCCGGGAGAAGTCCATTCTAAACGTGTGAGCACACAAAATGAGAAGACCAGAATTCTAGGCCAAAATTCTGAGCAATACTGACATGTAAGATGTGGGTCAGAGAAAAGGATTCTTTGTGGAAATTGAGGGTTATTGAAGAAGAGGTAGGAATAAATCCAGACAACCAAAGTCAAGAGGAGAAAACATTTCTGGAAGAAGACAAGGTCAACCGTGTGACTGCTGCTGAGATCAAATAAAGGAATTCAGTGACCTTGAATTCAATAGGTCATTGGTAACCTGGGAGGTCCAGGCAAAGGTCAGACTGCAGAGGGGGGTGCTGACAAGTGAATGGGAGGTGAGTAAACACTGATAATACACGTGGGCTGCACTTGTTTCCAAAAGTTGTGCTCATGAGGAGAAGGAGATAAGGAAAAAATGACAGCTGAGGCAAGGATGAGCAAGAGTTTGGAGGTGGTTCAGGGTGGACCACCTGAACCAACCTGAGGGAAGGACTTGAGCACGTGCAAGTACAGACAGGAAGAGGCCCTCCAAGAGGGAGAAGCTGAGAGAACCCAGCACAGAGCACTGCGCCTGCCCTGTGAACACTCTTTTCTGAAACAAATGAGCACAGGCAAGGTTTCTGTGGGCACAGTCTTTGGGTTCTGTCGCATCCTACTAACTATTCTGAAAACTCTGCACTTCCTCTTTCTGCAACAGCTGGGCCATTATGAACTGCACAAAAACTACCTTTTCATACTCCCTAGAGGACATTTGATTTCAGATCCAAGACAAGGTGCTTCCTCTCTGAAGGGCCTATGTGGCTGGATGCACCCGTCTCATGGCAGCACCTAACACTGATTCCCAGCACGAGGGCAGAGCCCCAGACAGCAACAAGCAGAAACATTTCCACTGTAGCCTCTTGCCCACCCACTTGGAAAGTCAGCATGAGGCAGAAGGCATACTTTTTGACTGAGGACTTCATATCTACTTTGGGAAGGCAATATGGCTGGCTTACCAGATAGCCCAAACAGCTTGAAAGAGTGTGCTTAGAGACAAGAATCTCATTACAGTTAATTCAGGCACCCCTTTTATATTAGTCATCTACCCTACAAGCTGCCACTAGCTTGGGGAAGGTGCTGAACTTTCTTGTTTATACAATGTGTAGCAGTTCATGGGATTATCGTGAAGAGAGAACATACAAGGGCCATGCATGTATTAGGTCCTTAAAAAATCCACATGTCCTTCCTTTTCTTGCCAGGATTCAAAATTTCCTTTCTCTCCAGCAAGTACCCATGTCTTGCGTTTAATGGCCAAAGGGACTGGACTTAGAAAGAAGAGCATCTTAGGAAGCACCTGACATGGCTGCATCTCAGGATGATACCCTCTTTCCTTTGGGCAGGTTTTTTGTTTGTTTGTTTCAGGGACCCTGCAGTAGGACGACCTTTAGATTTAATGTGTAGAATGAGGCTTCCTTGGTGGCTCAAATGGTAAAGAATCTGCCTGAAATGCAGGAGCCCTGGGTTCAATCCCTAGGTTGGGAAGATACCCTGGAGAAGGAAACAGCAACCCACTCCAGTATTTTTGCCTGGAGAATTCCATGAACAGAGGAGCCTGAGGGACTACAGTCCATGGGGTCGCAGAGAGTCAGACACAACTGAGTAACTAACCAACTAACAAAAATCCAGATGAAATGGTAAATTAAGGGGGATTGTGGGAGAAATGTTCTTCATGTTATAAAAAGGATCCTTCGCTTTATCACAAAGTTTCTTTAAATACGTGCTCCCCTGGTGCAATTAAGAACTTGTTTACAGATCATTCATTATCTGTCAGAGAGGCTTGACTGGAAGGAATATGGCTGAGAGACACAGCTGGAGAGATGGGAGCTTGTGCCAAGTGAGAATCCATCAGAACCAGAGATAGTAAAGCTCAGAAAGGATGGTGTAAATCGGAAACAAAAAAGAAGTCACTTTCCAAGAGTTGAGCCTGCAGGCACTCTCAGACTTCTAGCCAGGCTGGAGGAGTGGGTAAGTGGATGATTCACCACACCAGGGAAGGCAGGAGGGAGAGCAAGGAGGGAGAGGTATGCATGGAGGTAGAAAAAGGGTCTAGTTCATTTGGGGACATTTTGAATAAGAGGGTTCTGTGGGGTTCTGTGACAGTCTAGAAGAAAGATAGCACTATGCTCCAAGCAATGCTTAAATATTTGTAGTTTCCTGAGAGTTCTAAACCTAGTTCAGCCTTCTCTGCTTCCTCATGCACTGGGTTCTCAGCCCATATGGTGTCTGCTCTCTCTACCCTCTCATACCTGCAGAACTTCTAGCCATCCTTCAGGTGTCAATTCCAACTATAGGGAACAGTCAGGCAGCCACAGGCTGCCCATTTTCTTGGACAAACTACCTCCGCCTATACATACCTCCATTAGCCCCGAGCCTCACAAGAAACCTTTCTTACTGGCTTAACCAAGATCACATAATTGAATAAATGTAACAGGCTCAGCACAAGGAACTCAATAAATGTTATTCCACTTCTTCTGTTACAGTTATTGAATTGGCTCCCTTGCGTGTCTCCTCAATTGTATTAGTTTCCTAAGGCTGCCGAAACTAAGTACCGCAAACTGGATAGCTTAAAACAACAGAAATTTATTCTCTCCCGCTTCTGGGGGCTAGAAGTCCAACCTCAAGACGTCAGCAGAGCCATGCTCACTCTCAGGCTGTTCTGCTTCTTCCAGTTTCCGGTGGTGGCCGTCTCCCTTGGACTTCCTTAGTTTGCAGTTGCCTCTCCCCATCTTGGCTCTGTAATCACCCCCACATTATCCCTACGTGTCTCTGTCTTCACATATTGTTTTTCTCCTTTTATAAGGACGTCAGTCATTTTGGATTAGACCCACCTTAATGAGCTTGTTTTAACTTAATGACATCCAATTTCCAAATAAAGTCACATTCACAGATATGAGGAGTTAGGACGTTGACATAGATTTTGGGGGGAGGACACAATTCAACCCATAAGAGTGAGGGGAAAAAATGACTTCTCTCCGGATAAGGCCCATTTCTTTTTTGTCTCTGTCACAACATTTAACACAGGGTCTGGCCCAGAGAAAGNAGATATGAGGAGTTAGGACGTTGACATAGATTTTGGGGGGAGGACACAATTCAACCCATAAGAGTGAGGGGAAAAAATGACTTCTCCCCGGATAAGGCCCATTTCTTTTTTGTCTCTGTCACAACATTTAACACAGGGTCTGGCCCAGAGAAAGTGGTCCAGGAAATATTTTTTGAGTTTGGGCTATACACCTATGCTTTCTCAATCAGATTTTTTTTTTTTTAATGCTTTTGTTTACACCTGTGCTCACTGTGTGCAAAGATCTGGACTGGAGACTTTCT
The DNA here is from genome assembly GCA_006410615.1 of Neotragus moschatus. NCBI lineage: Eukaryota > Metazoa > Chordata > Mammalia > Artiodactyla > Bovidae > Neotragus > Neotragus moschatus. The sequence continues at coordinate 585,319 of SJYA01000419.1, read as the reverse complement.
GAATGCTTTCTTATTTAATTGTATCAAGTACCCTGCCATGTAAGCCTCCCTATACCACAGGTAAAGAGACCAAGCTTCAGAGAAGTTAAGAGACTTCCTCAACTCTGCCCAGCTGATGGGCTGTCGAGCTGGGATTGGAACTCAGATTTATCAAAGCTTGGATCACTTCACTGCATTCTGGTGCCTTTGCTTTCATATTTCAGTCAAGCCTGTTTGGGAGTCCAGACTGCACCAACTATGCTTAGGTCAACCCTCCAAAATGGGTCGGGTTCATGCTTTGGCCAGAGTGTTAGAGAATCTCACTGATGCGGGTTGGTTGGGGAGTAGAGGAGAAGGCAGCCAGGGCAGATGGAAATGGCAGCAGGACACCCTCTCCCCAAGTAGGAAAGGCTTCCTGACGCTAAACCTTGCACATGACGAGTTATATGGTTCTCTAGGAGTAGAGAAGCTAATGCCAGAGGCACGGATAAGATCACCTTTGTCTGGAAGCTTTCTCCCATGATCAGTAGCGAGGATGGCAATATACATAGGAGGAAAGGCTCACCAGAAGCTGGGTGCCAGGGCTGATTTGGTCAAAGACAAACTTTTTGACTTTGGGGAAATCATTGTCCTTCTGTCTGCAGTTTAATCATTTCTAGGATGAGAGATTTGGGCTGTAAGTTCTCTGATATCACTATTCTTGGTTTCCCGCTTCTATAGACTCTGTTTCCGTCTTATAACACTATTTTAAGGTGTTTATTACACTGCCAAGAAAAGAAGAAAAAGAAGAACCTTCAGGATGAAATTTCTTTATGCCAAGGAAAAGATTTTTTTCTTTTCCCTTTTTTTGCTTGCAGAGTTCTTCTTTTCTTCCACCCTGTCTGCCTTTTTATTCTGGTAACTCTCTCAACTTTCCTCAGTGGCAACAAGCACTCTCTGGCATAGCCCTTCCTTTTTTTTAATACCAAAGATAAGTATTTTCTCAAAAATTAAAACCATGTTGACACTACTTATACTTATCTTGCTCCTATGTTGGTAAGTCTGTTTTGTGCTCTTGCTGTGACCTGTCCAAACAGAAAGGTAGAAGAAAACCTGGTGCATAGGTCCAGCTTGTTTAGCTTGGGGCAATTTTGCAGCCCCCTTGCCAAGTGTAAGCAGGGTGATTTCATTTCCTATGCTTCCTTCAGCCTCTTGAAAGTGTGCAGGTCCTAAGTGAATATTTCCTGGAAGATGCTTTCTTCCTTGGACACTGGACATCTCAAGTGGAAAAATGTACCTCGTTGTTTGTGCAAATGAGATCTGCCTCCACTTGGAGAGTGGTAAGAGTCAGAGGGATAGAGTCTTGATTATTTCATCTTTAAAGGTCAAAGCAGCAGAGATGTGTTGACTTGGGAAAAGGAATGTTTTTCTTGCCAAGAGTCCACTGGCTGGATTTCCCCTAAGCTGATGATTCTGGATGCCTGAAGACCACAGAGTCTGTCCCCTGATGACTTGAAGTTACGAATAACTGTTTGCATGTTCCAACAGCAAATTTAAATTTGTAGGCTTCATGCATATGTCCCCCTATGCCACTGCCTTTCTTAAGCTTTCTTTGCATCTTGCCCCATAGAGAAGCAGGGGATAGGATTTGAACCTTTCATTCAAGTACCAGAGTACCAGTACTCTACCCAGATCACATCTGATGCTGTCAGATGTCAGGAAGCTAGCAGGAAGAGTACAGCCTCCCAGATTCTACATGGAGCTTGTAATGGGAATTAACACACCTAGCAAATGACAAGCAATGTGCCAGGTACCATGAGAAGCAACAGAGCAGAGTGGAGTTTGAATCCAGGATGTAACTTAGGTCCTACCTTTTCCTCTCTGATCCTCAGTTGGTGGGTCTGTAAGGTTATTACGAGCATTGCACGTGGAGCTATCTAAGACTGCCAGGGACAAAGATCTCAGTAAACTTCAGTCCTTTTCTTTGCCGTTTCTTCTCTTTTACCTATACTATCTCATTTGCTTTTCTCGGTCCTAAAAGTTTACTTTCCCATTTTATGGAAGAAAACAGTCTGTCTGGCTTTCCACTGTTTCCCAGATATTAAGTAAAGCTTTTGGCATATAATGAGCCCTCAACAAATAGTCATTAGTAGATGAATGAATGCATAAGGCAGTCTCACAGGAGTTAAGAATAATGTCCAGAATTTCACAGCCAGTATCCCAGATAAGTTAGGACATAAGTCAGGACACTGCAGAAAAATTCTTATAAGGAGACAAAAAGAGAACCCAGGGCTGGGAACAGAAAAAAGCATAACATAACTCATCCTACTTTATGGTTGAGAACACTGTGTTTCACAATTTCAAAGGCATATTTTAGATATACAAAAGCTGAACATAATTTTAAAAGCAGAAAATAAAACTCCAAACAGCTTAAGTCCTAAAATTTTTTAAGATAAAAGTGCAAATCTTGCTAAGGTCCCAGCTTTCTCCAACAAAGCACACTGCCCCAGGGTTGGCCAGGAGAGAATGGTGAGCGGTATCTCTGCAGTAATGCTGGCCAGTCTTTGGGGAGAGGGGGGAAGATACCGCCAAATACCTGGCTTCTGGTGATCCATCCTGTCATTACCCAGTGACCTCCTGGTGTGTGCATGCTAAGTTGTTTCAGTTATGTCTGACTCTTTGCCATCCTATGGGCTGTAGCCAGGCTCCTCTGTCCATGGGATTCTCCAGGCAAGAATGCTGGAGTGGGCTGCCATGGCCTTCCTTTTCCAGGAGATCTTCCCGACCCAGGGATTAAACCTTACATCTCTTTTGTCTCCTGCACTGACAGGAGAGTTCTTTACCACTAGAGCCACCTGGGAAGTCCAGGTGACCTCCTGGAAGAAAAAGGTAATAGAGACTCTCTCAGAAAATGAGAATGAAGAAGACAACTGGTTTTCATAGGATCTACTATGTATGAGGCATTGATCCTTCCAGTCTCTTTCCACACATAGTCTTTTGGACCTTTTTGGACCCTGTGACAGCTTTATAAGATTCTATTTGATAATTGAGAAACCTGAAAGAGATTTGCTCAAGGTAATGGAGCAATAATTGAACACAACTCTGGGTCTAAAGCCTGTGCATATTTCACTTTTCCTGTTGCCTCATAACCCCTTCTGTGCCAGCCGCCTCTTTGCTCTGGGTCCTGGAGCCAAAAGCAGAGTTCAGTGATCGGAGACCATCTGATGGCCCAGCAAAGGAAGTGTGCATTAGCAGGGTTGGGTGGGGCCTGCCCAGGTACTTATTCTTTCTGCAATTGAGTTAAACTCTCTGGCCACCTCATCCAGAGTCTTATATACCTTTGCCTATTGATTCATTGGAAAAGACTGATGCTGGGAGAGATTGAAGGCAGGAGGAAAAGGGGACGACAGAGGATGAGATGGCTAGATGGCATCACCGACTCGATGGACATGAGTCTGAGTGAACTCTGGGGGATGGTGATGGGCAGGGAGGCCTGGAGTGCTGCGATTCGTGGGGTTGCATGGAGTGGGACATGACTGAGCGACTGAACTGAACTGAAATGATCCTATATTTTAGAAAAAACAAATAAGCAGCACCCTTAACTGAGTAACCTCTTCTTCCTCTATTCTAGCCATTTGTTTTCCATAATAATAAAGATGTACCTTATAGTAAAGAAGGGGATGTGGAGTTCTGATATTCTGCACACAGTTCACTCACCACCAATTCACCCACCAAATGACTGATTGATTGAGTTAGAGAGGAAAAAAACAAAAAACAAAGTATCTTGTGCCAGGTGAGCAAAGATATAGATAGCTATACAAAGAATTTTCAATACAGTGTAAGAATCCTATGGAGTAGGTGAACTCCTCCCTCAAAGAAGGTGGAGGGAGGCTCCAGACTCTATTAGAGGATGAAGGGGAGTTCTAAGTTCTGTTAGGGTAGGTGTCATAGAGTAAACTAAAGGAATATATGAAAAAGACTCTCAACAACAACAAAAATGTGTTGTATGTTGTATAGAAGGGTCATTTTCCATTACAATAGAGAAGCTTAGAGGTCAAGAACTTTTTTTTGGTTGGCATAATAGGTGGCCCTATTGTGGTACTAAATAAATTGATTTCGAGTAAGTAAAAGAAAGCTGTCTTTATACTGCTGACTGAATCTAATACATTCCTATCCACCATAACATAGGATGAAAATGTTAATAAACTCCAGGATGTTTTTTGAGATAGTGCCTGATAAGGGTCTCACCTGAACCAATCAGAGTGGTCTAGACATAGCTTGCAAACCAGTAGATGACCCTCTGAGGATGGATGATTTATCACCTCCCCAGGGAGAGGTCACCCTCACTGGGTCAAGAGTCTGACCCAGATGGAGCCAGAGTTGGAGTACAAATCCATGGCTGGGCTTCTAGAGTCAGATAGCCTGAGTTTGGGCCCTGGCTCCACCATATACTCCCATATGACCTTGGGAAAGTTAGCTAGCATCCCTGTACCTAGGTTTTTTCAACCCTCAAATGTGGTTGTTACTATTAATAATAGTATCTGCCACCAAGGATTGCTTTGAGGATTAAATGAGAAATGTATGTAAAGCCTGGCATGGGGTAAACATTCCACAAGAGTTCATGGCTGTTCTTTCTCTTCTTGTTTTTATTCCTCCAAGTAACAGAGGGTAAGAATGGGGTGGGGTGACCTTTCTCACAGAGATTTCTCTAACTGGAGCTCTCCAGGCTTCTGTTCTGGCTCAGTGGAGGCTCCTTCCAGACTTTGTGGTAACAGGTAATCCCCAGTAGTTCTTCCCTGACTATCAACAGAGGCTGTAAGAATATAGAAGTCTGCTTGAGCTAGAAACCTCAGAGTTCTATAAAAAGAATTCAGGGTCTCTGGAGTAAGTAACTGTGGTTTCAGAAACTCTAGATAATGTAGTTACGGTAGTCATATCATCAATATTCTCAGAATCATTAGCTACTCAAGCTAGGGATGTGTGGATTAACAGATATTAAATTTTGCCCTAAGATCTAGTTCTCAGATTTCTAGTCAAGATCCAAGCCTCCAAAAAAGGGAGTGGGGATGAAACTACAATCAATTCAGTTCCTTGTTGCCCAGGAAACTCTGAGGTAAGGCCTATATCAAAACAGTCCTTGAAACCAGATTTTGGGTCCAGATACTAAGGTTCAGGGCTTCTCCACATGACTATAAGCAACTGCTATTACCTCTATGTCTTAGTTTCCTCATTAGAAAAAAAATGTAAATATCAAATCTTGTGAGTGCTCTGAAAATATTAAAGGTGATATGTATAAAGCAGTCTGAATAGATCCTATTATGGAAATCAATAGTTGTTAGTTCTGTTTTCATACCATTTTTCAGATTTTGTATTGAATTTATGCTGTGGTTAGGATATATTCTTAAGAAAATCAGAGTTATTCATGATTTTCTAAGAAGATTCAGTTTCATGAATGAATGTTCCCTTGTGTGCCTGTGACCCAGAATGGCAGTCCAGAGTTATCAAACAAAAGTCTTAAGAGTGGATGACAATGTGCGGTGCACTCTGGCCCTCTGTAGACCTGTGAAGGGCATATATTCTGAGCCACAGGTGCTTGAAATGAGCAGAGATGATAACCAGAAAACTAGCATGTGGCCACTGAAGCCAAGTTGCCCTGTTACCTCCCAAATAATGTTGGAATCATCAAAAAACTAGAACGAGCCAGTGTTCACCATGAGTAGGACTTTGAGAGTCAATGACACCTAGCTAACAGCAGGATATAAAGGAAGTTTACCCTTGTAGGATGAGGCAAAAATCACTACCTTGTGTCCCAGGAGGCCCATGGACTGTGTCAGTGAGGTTCTTGATACTATTACATTTATTGTTGGCTCCAGTGTGTGATAACTATGTGTGATTGTCAATGTGATAATTTTTCTATAATTATTTCCAATTTTTTTCTCTCTTTACATTTAGAAAAACATTTTGAAAATGTCAGTCTCTCCAGTGGTTCTAAAGGAAAATTGAGGGCTTTTATTGTTTTCAGGGGCCAGATTATGGGGACCAGACATGGTGGGGGCCCAGAAACACACAGACACTCTCAAGAGGAAGATAAGACTCAGAGGGACAGAATAAGGCCCTTGGGACACCTCGCCCACCTCACCTTCGCGGGCTTCTCTCTCCTCCAGGGTCTGTTTCAGATATGCACTCATTCAACAAGTGTTTGTTTAGAGTCTGCCTTATGCCAGGCTGGGTGGTAGGGTACACTGGTAAAGAAGAAAGATAGGACCTCTTCCCTAGAGGAGCTTTTGACCTAGTGGCAGAGACAGACAATAATAGAATAAATATATACTATAATAAACTTCATGAAAAAAATATAAGTAGCAGTGAAAATACGTAACAGGGACCTGAGGTAGTCTATGAAAGGGGATGGGAAGAGCAAGCCAGCAAGCCTTTCCTGGGGAAGTGACATTTCAGCTGAAAAGTAACAATGAATTAATAACAGAAACCAGAGGTGGCTTCTAAAACTAATAGTCCCCTGATTGAAATTCATAGTTGAAGCAAGTTGCTTTCTTCCCAGGTAGGCTAATTTGTTGGTTTCTTTTAAAAATCTATTCAAATGCTCTTCCTTTGTGACAGCATTTCTTCTCCCTCTTCTATTCACAAATCTTTTTTGGTCTTCAACCATTGGGAATTGGTTTGCTTTGCTTTGCTAATGTGGAGTATACACACCTAGACTAAAATGCCTGGATTCAGATCATTCATGTAGCCAACTCCTGAGTGTGACCAACATGAGATCAAAATGTAGCTGAGATCTGATTGGTTGAACTCGACCACTGTGTTGCCTGCTTGATCAGGCCAAGACATCTGGCTTCAGACTGCTGTAAACACTGCTGCATTTTAGATTTTATATAATGCAGTTTTTTATTTCTTCGAAGAAAACACAAAAAGTAAGTTTGAAAGAATGAATGGATCCAAATACATTCTCCTGGAAGTGCTTGCTGCAGCAGGCCTGGGGAAGGCCCATAGTCTCAATAGCTTTTGAACTTGTGAGATCTGGGTCTGTCTTTGGTGATTACAACCCTGTGCCCACAGGCTCTGGTTTAAAGAAAATGGCTCTGGGATCAAAACATTGTGGAGTGCTCGTTAGATAATTATCAAGATAATTTATCTCATTATATTCAATCTTACTTTCAGCATGGGGATAAGCATTCTAGTAACAATAATGATAGTGACAACAACAACAATAATAATAACAATAATAGCAACTATCATATATTGAGAACTCACTATGTGTCAGCTACTGTGCCAAACATTTTATATGGGTTATATCATTTAATTCTCACTGCAACTCTATGAAGTTGTATTAATATTTCCAAGAAGAAACTGAGGCTTGGAGAGATTAAGATATTTGTCCATGACCACACACTTAGTAAGGATGCGAGTGTGCAAAGTCTGTCAGTCATGTCCGACTCTTTACAATCCCATAGACTGTAGCCCACCAGACTCCTCTATCCATGGGATCTTCCAGTCAAGAATACTGGCCTAGGTTACCATTTCCTTCTCCAAGTGATCTTCCCCACCCAGAGACTGAACCTGGGTCTCCCACATTGCAGGCAGATTCTTTACCAACTGAGCCACCAGTTCACTTCAGTTCAGTCACTCAGTCATGTCCAACTCTTTGTGACCCCATGGACTGCAGCATGCCAACTTTCTTGTTCATCACCAACTCCTGGAGCTTACTCAAACTCATGTCCATTGAGTCGATGATGCCATCCAACCATCTCATCCTCTGTCGTCCCCTTCTCCTTTCACCTTCAATCTTTCAAAGCATCAGGGTCTTTCCCAATGAGTCAGTTCTTCACATCAGGTGGCCAAAGTACTGGAGCTTCAGCTTTAGCATCATTCCTTCCAAAGAAATCCCAGGGCTGATCTCCTGCAGAATGGACTGGTTGGATCTCCTTGCAGTCCAAGGGACTCTCAAGAGTCTTCTCCAACACCACAGTTCAAAAGCATCAATTCTTCTGAGCTCAGATTTCTTTATAGTCCAACTCTCATGTCCATATGTGACTACTAGAAAAACCATAGCTTTGCTAGATGGACCTTTGTCAGCAAACTAATGTCTCTGCTTTTTAATATGCAGTTTAGGTTACTCATAAGTTTTCTTCCAAGGAGCAAGCATCTTATAATTGTATGGCTGCAGTCACTATCTACAGTGATTTTGGAGCCCCCAAAAGTAGTCTGTCACTGTTTCCATTGTTTCTCCATCTATTTGCCATGAAGTGATGGGACCAGATGCCATGATCTTAGTTTTCTGAAAGTTGAGTTTTAAGCTTTTTCACTCTTCTCTTTCACTTTCATCAAGAGACTCTTTAGTTCCTCTTTGCTTTGTACCATAAGGGTGGTACCATCTGCATATCTTAGATTATTGATATTTCTCCAGGCAATCTTGATTCCAGCTTGTGCTTCATCCAGCCCAACATTTTGCATGATGTACTCTGCATATAGTTAAATGAGCAGAGTGACAATATACAGCCTTGATGTACTCCTTTCCTGATTTGGAACCAGTCTGTTGTTCCATGTCCAGTTCTAACTGTTGCTTCTTGAAGTGCATACAGAATTCTCAGGAGGCAGGTCAAGTGGTCTGGTATTCCCATCTCATTCAGAATTTTCCACAGTTTATTGTGATCCACACAGTCAAAGGCTTTGGTATAGTCAATAAAGCATAAGTAAGTGTTTTTCTGGAACTCTCTTTCTTTTTCAATGATCCAGCAGATGTTGGCAATTTGATCTCTGGTTCCTCTGCCTTTTCTAAATCCATCTTGAACATCTGGAAGTTCAAGGTTCATGTACTGTTGAAGCCTGGCTTAGAGAATTTTGAGTATTACTTTGCTAGCATGTGAGATGAGTGCAATCAGTAGTTTGAACATTCTTTGGCATTGCCTTTCTTTGGGACTGGAATGAAAACTGACATTTTCCCATCCTGCGGCCACTGCTAAGTTTTCCAAATTTGCTGACATATTGAGTGCAACACTTTCATAGCATCATCTTTTAGGATTTGAAGTAGCTCAACTGGAATTTCATTACCTCTACTAGCTTTGTTCATGTGATGCTTCCTAAGGCCTGCTTGAGTTTNAACTGACATTTTCCCATCCTGCGGCCACTGCTAAGTTTTCCAAATTTGCTGACATATTGAGTGCAACACTTTCATAGCATCATCTTTTAGGATTTGAAGTAGCTCAACTGGAATTTCATTACCTCTACTAGCTTTGTTCATGTGATGCTTCCTAAGGCCTGCTTGAGTTTACATTCCAGGAGGTCTGGCTCTAGGTGAGTGATCACACCATCATGATTATCTGGGTCATGAAGATCTTTTTTGTACAGTTCTTCTGTGTATTCTGCCACCTCTTCTTAATATCTTCTCCTTCTGTTAGGTCCATACAATTTCTGTCCTTAATTGTGCCAAATTTGCATGAAAAGTTCCCTTGGTATCTCTAGTTTTCTTGAAGAGATATCTAGTCTTTCCCATTCTGTTGTTTTCCTTGATTTCTTTGGATTGGTCACTGATGAAGGCTTTTTTACCTCTCCTTGCTATTCTTGGGAACTCTGCATTCAGATGGATATATCTTTCCTTTTCTCTTTTGCCTTTTGCTTCTCTTCTTTTCTCAGCTATTTGTAAGGCCTCCTCAGATAACCATTTTGCCTGTTTGCATTTCTTTTTCTTGGTATGCTCTCAATCCCTGCCTCCTGTACAATGTCACGAACCTCTGTCCATAGTTCTTCAGGCACTCTGTATATCAGATCTAATCCCTTGAATCTATTTGTCATTTCCACTGTATAATCATAAAGTATTTGATTTAGGTCATACCTGAATGGTCTAGTGGTTTTCCCTACTTTCTTCAATTTCAGTCTGAATTTGGCAATAAGGAGTTCATGATCTGAGCCATCTTTGGCTGCAAAGAATATAATCAATCTCATTTTGGTATTGACCTTCTGGTGATGTCCGTGTGTAGAGTCTTCTCTTGTGTTGTTGGAAAAGGGTATTTGCTATTACCAGGGTGCTCTCTTGGCAAATTTCTGTTAACCTTTGTCATTCTGTACTCCAAGGCCAAATTTGCCTGTTACTCTGGGTATCTCTTGACTTCCTACTTCTGCATTACTGTTTCCTATAATGAAAAGGACATCTTTTTTGGCTGCTAGTTCTAGAGGGTCTTATGGGTCTTCACACAACCATTCAGCTTCAGTTTCTTCAGCATTACTGTTTGGGACATAGGCTTGGATTACTGTGATATTGAATGGTTGGACTTGGAAATGAACAGAGATCATTCTGTCATTTTTGAAATGGCACCCAAGTACTGCATTTTGGACTCTTTTTGTTGACTCTGAGGGGTACTCCATTTCTTCTAAGGGATTCTTGCCAACAGTAATAGATATAATGGTCATCTGAGTGTGTCACTTTTCAAACAAACGTTTTAGAGCCCTGTGTATTTTCCCTGAAAATAGTATCTAGGATTTGCTGAGCAATTTCTTTGTGACTAACATGTTACCTAAAAATCTTCCAACTCAGACATGCTCAACCTGGTCTGATTTTAAAATAATTCAGGAACTTAAAAAGAAAACATTTCCCAGGTCCCATCTCCAGACCAATTATATCACAGGATGTTGGGGGACAGGACCTGGGAGTGGCATATTTTTTATGTGATTCCGATACACAGAAAAGGTAAAAACTCCTGTCCCAATTCTCACAATATATTCAGAAGATACATATTATTGGCCTCATTTTATGGGTAAGGGAACTTGGGGAGGCAAACTCTCTTGGCCAAAGTTACAGCAAAGGTCCGATTCTAAAGCCCACATTCCTTTGGCCCTCCAGGTTGTCACCTACATGACAAGCTGGCATTCTCTCTAACTCCAGGCAGTGTTCACTGGCCTTTGAGGTTGTTCTCAACATACAAGTCTTCTCATTTCCTTCCTTCCCCTTGTCTCCTGTCCCTCTCCTCCCCTGCCTAAAACCCCACTGTCAGACTCAGCCAGACTTCACCATCAGGAGTTCACACGGATACACTGTGTTTATGCCACCGTTTTGGTGATAGTAGCAGTTCAGGGTAATGCCCAGCATGGGCCTCCCAACAGTCCCAGATCCTCCCAGCCATGTGTCAACATTCCTTCCTTGAATCAGCCTAAAAAGACAACGGCCCTGAGCTCACAGCACAGCAAGTTGTTTTTCTGGACAGCATTAAAAAAAAAAAAAAAAAAAAAGGGTTTTCTTTTAAAGCAAAAACTTAAAAAGTCAAATTAAATATCATAGGGGGAAAAAAGGTAAAATCATGAAAAAATGTGGTCAATCATTAGCAAAGAGGTTGAAAAGACACGCTCCAGTTGCTTTAAAAACTCACAGAACCCAGGTCTCCTTAAAATAGTTTTACAAAGTACATTGAGAATTCCATGCAGTAATATGAAACATAAATCCCCCTGCTGCCACTGATCATGCTTCAGCTGGCTAAACTGAAGGAGCTTGACATTAACCCAAGGCTCTGCAAAACTCGACAGGAAAGTGCAAGGAGACACAGTCACAAAGCTGCCCCAGATGTGTACATTTTCTGCTCCATTAAAGTAACTTGGAAGAGAGGCAAAGTACATTTGGCTGGTAGAAAGAGGGAGTCAGGGGAGGGGCAGGGAGAAGACAGGCAGCCTCATCATGGGCCTCCCACTCCCCAGTCCTGCTTCCCCCCAATCCTTACCCACACCATTTCTAATCTAAAATGTCTAAAATACAAATATGACCACAGGCTTTCCTGGATTCCCCAGAGCCAAACTCTTTGGCCAGTTTTCCTAACTCCATCATGAGGTTCATAATACCCACTTCAGGGGTTTGGTGTGAAATTAATTGAAATCATATATACTTGGTGGCTGGCATAAGCTTTGGAGGAAGAAAAGTAGATATCACAATTATCATCACTGAAACCGGGTCATATGAGGAAAGACAGGTGAAGGAAGTGAAGATGTCTGGGCAGAAGACAATGATCCTAATGAGACAGGATCCCAAGTTTTTCCATATCTGATGGGCTGACATGAGAGTCTTGGTCGTGAACTTAGTATGACAGCTACAGGGGGAAAGGTTCTGCATCAGTGTAAGTATGAAAGACCTAACAGTCAGTAGTGTCCCAAAGATTAGGGATACTGGTAAACTTCCTAACATTAGAACCATATAAGAGGTGTTTGGATGACCATTTGGCAGGGATACTGAAGAGGAGATTCAAACGTGATTTGGTCAAACAGGACATTTTTAACCACTTCTTTTAAGTCTGAAATATGTACTTTTGAACTCTCTTTGTTTGCCAGTCACTGAATCATCAACATCTTGAGTTCCGGTGTGTGTAAAGCCTGGGGCAACAGTCTCTGGATCAAAGAGGTACTCTGACTCCAGTTTTCACTAGGACAAAGGATACGCACTTAGTAGGTTCCCTGGAAGCTTTGTTAAAGGACTTTGTGATACACACGGGAAGCAGAAACCCTAGTTGCCTTTCTGTCGCCTTTGGGCTGCTGAACGCTGTCTCTTTGAACCTCCTGTTCGTGCCATTCCTTCTCTAGAATCCATTCTGTGCACCTGCAAGAAAACACACTGAGTCCATGTTTCCTCTGTCGGCATCCACGTCATTATTTGTTCTTTTCTTCTTTCTGGCTTCTTGGGAAATGAAACTGCCCCCTTATGAGAACTATTTACACTGACTTGGGTGGAGAATTTGTTTGAACCTGAGGGTGCAGTGGTACTTAATATGTTCATGGATGTGTCTGTTTCACAAAGAGAGCAATCATGATGGGTACATTGGTTACTGGGAATGGGAAAGACAGCTGAGATTCAGCTCCAACTCTGAAAGGATGGGACAGATGTTCAGCAAACGCATGCAAGAGGTTTGTTATTCATGTGGTGTCTTTCTTTAATGCCTTTATTAGCATTTTCTCCCCAGTTCCACGCTAGGATGCTGAGGTTACCAGCCTTTTTGTCCCTCCACCCAACCCTCAGAGAGCTCATTCTAATGAGGGAAGATAAAATGTGATGGACAAAAGAGTAGAAAGAAACTGCCTGCTTGAGGAGAGAGATTGGTTGGAGAAGCTTCACAGAGGAAGTGACTTGAGCACTGGCCTTCAGGGGAGGGTGAGGTCACTGTGTACTCTGGGGAGGAAGAACTCCCCAGGATGAGGGCAGAAAACGCACAGAGGCTTGAGGTCCTGATAAAACATGCTCTCTTGGAAGATGTCAAATAGTTTAATGTGTCTGAAATGTACTGGAATGTCCAGGAAGGTGATAAAAGATGAGACTGGTAATGTACTTTGAGGTCACTCTCATCTAGACGGGCTAGGAGGTTGGCCAGGGTGCTACTTGAAATTATTTTGCAAACATAGTTTGGAGTTTCATGGCATTTCATTTAATATGGCCAGCTCTGCATGGTTCATCTTTTAAATCAGAAGTCTTGCTACACATTACTTCCCCTTGACCACCGTAGGAATGTATTCTTAGAATAAAAACGCATGTAAGATCAGTCCAAACAAATCATAATCATGAAGGTAAACCTGCTGGAACAATTCAGAGTGGCTCCTCTTTTTTCCACAAGTATGTGGGGCAACAGAGGTTCAACAACTGTGTCCATACAACATGTGGTCTTACCTGTGTGTATATCAGAGGCTCTGTTTAAAGGAACTCAATCTGACCTGTACAGTTGGATCTGGGGAGAACGTGTTGATGGGGTTTTTGGCTTATCCTTAATCATTCATGTAGCTAATCTGAAATGTGAGCATAGTGCTTTTTAAAAAAATAATGTTTAATGCTTTCTGATTATAAAGTTAATACCTGCTTATTGGGGAAAATAGTTATATAACATAAACACACAAAGGAAAACAAAGTCACCCACGACTACTAAGAAATACTTTAGCACATTTATTTTGCTTTTTTTTCTTACAGATTGAGTTCATTAAAATGAATTTTTTAAAATATATAATATGTAATTCAGTCTGCCACCTCCATTCAACATTCCTCTATGAGAACACTTTTCTCACTATGACATAATTACTTATACTTCCTTAATACTTTCCGACCAGACTGTTTCCAGGACAGAGGAGGGTTATTCATAGTAACCTAATTTCAGCACAGAAATCCAAAATCAAGACTCAAGCTCTTGTACACTGTCTAACACTGCAAGAGATCCAGGTGTTTATCCTGTGTGTTTTCCTCTTTCTACCACCAGCCCTTAGCCCAGAATCTGGCATGTGGTACATACCCAATGAATATTGGTTGCTTGAATAAATGGGTGTGACTGGATGGCTGGGTAAATGTGGATTTTTAATTATTATTATTTTCTACCCAAAATTCACTGAGCCCCTACCAAGTGCCAAGTTTGTGCTAAGCAATGGGAATATAAGTAGCCACAATGGATACAAAGTCCACCCTCTCAGAGGCCTCAATGTGAGGATGCTGACCCCCTCTAACATGGGATGTGGTTCCTATGAGGAACAGCCCCAGTCAGCCCTCTTTAGGCTGATGGTGTTCATACTTTTCCGGGGGACCCAAGCCCCTCCAGGTTCCCTTCTGCCTGTGACACTGCTGCTAAGTCGCTTCAGTCGTGTCCGACTCTGCGCGACCGCATAGACGGCAGCCCACCAGGCTCCCCCGTCCCTGGGATTCTCCAGGCAAGAACACTGGAGTGGGTTGCCATTTCCTTCTCCAATGGGTGAAAGTGAAAAGTAAAGTGAAGTCGCCCAGTCGCGTCCGACTCTCAGCGACCCCATGGCCTGCAGCCCGCCAGGCTCCTCCGTCCATGGGATTTTCCAGGCCAGAGTGCTGGAGTGGGGTGTGCCTGTGACACTAGGGACAGAGCAAAGACTGGTGTTCCACAGAGTCCCGTTCCTGAACTTCTCGAGGTGCCCCAGAAATGCCCAGCTGGCCCTGGGTTTGCCTTCCCCAGAGCACCCCTCCCCGCCCTGCTCATCCCAGCAGGTCCCAGTTTAGAGACCTGCATGCTGTGGAGGGGATCTCACAGTTGGAAGAGTTACAGGGTAGAGAGGCTACCCTGCTCCTTCCAGTTGACAGGAGCCCTTGATAAACTCTCCACCATCCCAGCCAGCTGGTCCAACTGGAAATCCCAGATAAGCCCCAGATTCTGGTTAGAACTAGTTTGGCAGCACAGGGGGAATATTTCTAGCTGACTGACCCTCCCCACAGGGGAGCTGGCAGTTTCTGCCAAAAAGAAAAAGAAAGTGAACTAAAGGAGTTGAGGGGAGTGCTTAGAATTATTTGAAATGCTCCAAAATTCTGCTTGCTTGCAAGTGCAAGTTTACACTTAGGAATCCAAACAAGCTTGCCCCTCGCCCTGCATTTCTTCTCTCACACTCTCCTCTCCTTGGCAGTTTTGCTGCCATGCAATTTGGTTTGTAGCGCGATTGTTGAAGCGACGAATCCAGCATGCAGCGCGACTCTGAAGATTAGTCAATGCATTTTTTTCCCCTCCTGCAAGGCTATTGTTATTATCATTATTGCAATGCAGTCTCTCGGCCCTTTCCCCTTCCCTCTGCGAATCGCACTCCGGCTGTGATTGCTCGGGTCTGACTTCGCGAGTGGCGGTGCGCTTCCAAACCCCCTCCTCCGCCCCCCGCCCCCCGCCCTCCTTCCCCTTCCCTGCCGGTTCCGCGCCCAGGCGAGAGCAGCCGATTGGCAGAGCGGGGCTTTCAGGAACAATAACAGCGGGGGGAGCCCGGGCCCTGGGGAGCCGCCCCCGCCCCCGGCCCGGCCGCGCGGCTCGCGCCCCGCGCCGGGTCCCCACCTCCGCGCCCGCCCCGCGGGCTGACCGGCCGAGCGGGGCCCGCCCCCCGCGCCCACCATGTACGCCTTTGTGCGGTTCCTGGAGGACAACGTCTGCTACGCGCTGCCCGTGTCGTGCGTGCGCGACTTCAGCCCCCGCTCGCGGCTGGATTTTGACAACCAGAAGGTGTACGCCGTGTACCGGGGCCCGGAGGAGCTGGGCGCTGGGCCCGAGAGCCCCCCGCGCGCCCCCCGCGACTGGGGCGCGCTGCTGCTCCACAAGGCCCAGATCCTGGCGCTGGCAGGTGAGCGAGGGGGCCGGGAGGGACCCGGGGACCGGGCGGGGGCCGGGAGCCGGGGAGGGGGCCGAGGGGAGCCGCTGCTCGCTCCGGCCCCCTCCTCTCGTCCCATAGGCTTTTCTCTGTGAGGAACAGGGTGTCTGTAGAAGGCCAGACCAGTTAAAAATACGGGATGGTCCCCTTTGTCTTCCCCGCCTCCGGGACAACTCGCGCGCTGTCAGTCTGTCTCCCTGTCTCCTGTCTGTCCTCCCCCTTCTCTTTCGTTTCTCTGGCTGCTTCACTTTCCCTTTCTCTGCCTGTTTGCACCTTCATTTCTCTCCCACCTTCTCTCTCCCTCTGTCTCACTTCCTTGCCTCTCTGCTGTGTCTCCTTAAGTTTCTCTAGCCGGCTGTCTCTCCCTTGAAGGCCCGCAGTACTGCCTGAGGAGGCAAGGCTTGATATGGTCAGACTCTTCCAGGTGGGAGTCCCTCTTCACAGAGGGGAGCTGTGACATCCTTGTCCCACCCGGGTGGTCCCTGGATGGGATGAAGAGGCCTCGATCTCTGGGTACTGGGTGCCTCTTTCCTGCCCCTCCCTGAATAGGTGCAGAGGTGAAGAGTTAGTGGCACTTAGCATCCCTCAGCCTCCACACTCCTTTTGAATCTCCCAGAAGGCTCCTCGAGTGAGAGCTGAGGGCCAGGATAAGAGTAGACTTCCCCTTCCTGCTTTCCCAGGGCCCTGAGAGATAGGTAAGGCAGGTGGGGCGCATCCCCATTTGACAGGTGAGAATGCTGAGGTTCAGTTAGAGTTGGACAAGAAGCCAGCCCCCTAGTCTCCTTCACCAAGTTCCTTCTGCCATACTGAAGCGCCTTTTCCTTTGTCAAGTCAGCAGATCCTCTTTCGCAGCCAGTTCTAGGAGGCTTGGGTACAGACAGGAGTAGAAGAGGAAAGTGTCACTTCTGTTTTGGGGAGCAGCCTTCTAGCTATTCCTGGTAAGTAAGGAGAGTGTACCTCAGACTGAGCAGACAGTAACCCACCCTGCCCTCCAGTGCAAAAAGAAGACCAGGGATGAGTTGATATTGCTGGTATTTTGTAGTTTGAGACCTTTCCTATCTTTTCCCATTTCCTTAGCTTTCTTCATTTAGCTTAAAAGATTAATTGAGCATTTATCATATTTAAATTTGGCAAGTAAGGAAACTGTGGCTTGAAACAGAGAAGTGACTTTCCAAGGGTCTCCTGGCAAATTAGCAGTACATTAGAGCTCTAGTTCATGATAAGTTCCTTTCCATCACCCCCTGTTGCCTCTGGAAAGTAGGTTTGCCAGAGTTGAGGAGTGGAAGAAAAGCTGGAAACAGATGAGCACCTGGGGCCCTTTTGGCAGGACTGTCCTTACCACCTCTTTGACAAGCCCTGGGTCGCAGTGGTATAAACCCACCCATGACACCTGGGCATGCCTGGGGCCAGAAAAACAGAATGAAAGAAAATATGGGGGGTGGGGAGGGAAACCTTTGTAGTTGATGAGGTTTTGTTTTGTTTGTTTGCTTGATTTTAATTACCTGAGGGAAGGGATTTGAAGATTTTTTTCCCCCAGGAGTACAGAATTGCCCTAAGGAAGTTATAACTAGGTTGTAACCATTGCTTCCCTTTGACTATAAGAAAAGAAAGCACGCTCCTGATGCGTCTGTTATACTCTTAGATCTGGAAGGGCCCTAGGAGAGAAATGGTGTGTGTCAGCAGGAGTCAGTGGTATGTACATGTTTTAGTGTGGGATGGCTGTTTTCCACTTTTAGAGATTGTTCTTTCATCCATTTATTCACTCAGTGAATATTAACACTGTGCTTGGCTCTTCAAGCGCTGTAGAGAGGCTGTTGGGGAAGACGGCAGCCCCCACAGACTCTGATTTTTGAAAACTGACAAAAGTCTTTTTAAGTAAGACAATGTAATCTTTGGTCTGAGGACCATGAATCTTGTTCATCCTTCCAAGTTGGAAATAACTCTTTGGGATTATTAAAAACAATTAAAAAAAAAAAAACCCCACAAAACTAGGGAACATCTGGAAATTGGCAGAGTAGATCCAGAGAAGAAGCGTGGTGCCAGCTTGAGCACTTTCCCCTACCTCTCTTCAGGTTTTGTTTTTTTTTTTTTTCCTTGAGATGAGAAAAGAGGCGGGGTGTTGCGGGGAGAAGAAAAAGAACTTGAGGTCTTGAGGTTGGCTAGACCATATTTAGAATTCCAATCAGCTGGTTAATTTTTAAACTAGGACTGTTCTTCTGGCTATAGACCTGATTGGAAGGGCCAGGGTGGGTTTGGGAATTCATTTATCCTAGAAGAACTCTCCTGTGTGTCTTGAAACCCCATCTTAAATGCCGAAGCTCTGAGAATTGCTTAGAGTGACTTCGTCTTAAAGACTCTTCTTCTGGCATGTCCTAGTTGTAAATACAACTGTGCTGTGGGACCTGATGTGCTCAGGTGAGTCCTCAAGCGGGAGGCAGAGAAGGCTATGTTTTTGTGAATTAGCCATGAGTAATTAATCCCTCCCTGACATCAAAAGCGGAGTTTCAGGGGAGCAGTTTGGGGCTACGTTATGGCTTTTGGTGAGAAGTCTGTTTCATTACCGTTTGCCCAGGCTAACGCAGAGCTCTCTTCAAGTGTACCTCTTCCTGTATCCAGGAAATATCAAAGCCAGCTGCTTTGGGACTTGGCATTTTCTAGCATGTGCTGGTCTACACCATGGTTTCCATGTGTGCCAGACCTCATATATAGCCTTGATTTCAGTTCAAGCGAAAAAAACAAACACAGTCTTTATTGACAGTCTTGCTTTGTGCCCATGCATTATCTCTGTTAGTCCTCCACAGAAACCTGTTGGTGGAGCTTGCTGTTGTTACCATTCCCATTGTATAGATGAGGACACTGAGCCTCAGAGACTCCTGTGCAGCTGCGTAGCTGCAAGTGACAAAGCCAGACTCAGAACCCAGGTCTTCCAGTGCCAGGTGCCCACTGGGAAGTCTCCTTTGTAAAGTAGCTGATGCTTCCATCGGCCACACAGCAAGCTTGGAAGGAGTAAAAGAGAAAAGAGCTGTCTGTGAAGCTTACAGTTCAAAGCAAGTTTTCGAGCTCAAGAGCAGTTTTTAGCGCTGAATTTTCAAGTCCCTTCTGCTCTTCTCTTCTTCTCTTACCAGCCTCCCTCCTTCAGAGCACACATACCTTCCTCCCTGCTAAGTTACATCTTCCTTAGGAAATCTCAGAAGAGTGCCCATCCTCCTGGTTCACGTAACTCAAGACTTGGCTCACCTTTGGACACAGTCTCATTCGTCACTCTCATTTACTTGCCAAACAGCTTGTGAAAATGAGAGCAACCCATTTGGAGAACTTAACCATTCTCCAACTAGAATCCAGTCTCCTCCTGGGGCTCATGATATTGAATTTATGTTTTTTGTTTTTTTTTTTTAAACAGGGCCCAAACTGGTTTTTTAAACTCC